>OZ030394.1:55812908-56277908 GCA_964023965.1 Melinopterus prodromus
CTGTCTGTCTGTCTGTCTGTCTGTCTGTCTGTCTGTCTGTCTGTCTGTCTGTCTGTCTGTCTGTCTGTCTGTCTGTCTGTCTGTCTGTCTGTCTGTCTGTCTGTCTGTCTGTCTGTCTGTCTGTCTGTCTGTCTGTCTGTCTGTCTGTCTGTCTGTCTGTCTGTCTGTCTGTCTGTCTGTCTGTCTGTCTGTCTGTCTGTCTGTCTGTCTGTCTGTCTGTCTGTCTGTCTGTCTGTCTGTCTGTCTGTCTGTCTGTCTGTCTGTCTGTCTGTCTGTCTGTCTGTCTGTCTGTCTGTCTGTCTGTCTGTCTGTCTGTCTGTCTGTCTGTCTGTCTGTCTGTCTGTCTGTCTGTCTGTCTGTCTGTCTGTCTGTCTGTCTGTCTGTCTGTCTGTCTGTCTGTCTGTCTGTCTGTCTGTCTGTCTGTCTGTCTGTCTGTCTGTCTGTCTGTCTGTCTGTCTGTCTGTCTGTCTGTCTGTCTGTCTGTCTGTCTGTCTGTCTGTCTGTCTGTCTGTCTGTCTGTCTGTCTGTCTGTCTGTCTGTCTGTCTGTCTGTCTGTCTGTCTGTCTGTCTGTCTGTCTGTCTGTCTGTCTGTCTGTCTGTCTGTCTGTCTGTCTGTCTGTCTGTCTGTCTGTCTGTCTGTCTGTCTGTCTGTCTGTCTGTCTGTCTGTCTGTCTGTCTGTCTGTCTGTCTGTCTGTCTGTCTGTCTGTCTGTCTGTCTGTCTGTCTGTCTGTCTGTCTGTCTGTCTGTCTGTCTGTCTGTCTGTCTGTCTGTCTGTCTGTCTGTCTGTCTGTCTGTCTGTCTGTCTGTCTGTCTGTCTGTCTGTCTGTCTGTCTGTCTGTCTGTCTGTCTGTCTGTCTGTCTGTCTGTCTGTCTGTCTGTCTGTCTGTCTGTCTGTCTGTCTGTCTGTCTGTCTGTCTGTCTGTCTGTCTGTCTGTCTGTCTGTCTGTCTGTCTGTCTGTCTGTCTGTCTGTCTGTCTGTCTGTCTGTCTGTCTGTCTGTCTGTCTGTCTGTCTGTCTGTCTGTCTGTCTGTCTGTCTGTCTGTCTGTCTGTCTGTCTGTCTGTCTGTCTGTCTGTCTGTCTGTCTGTCTGTCTGTCTGTCTGTCTGTCTGTCTGTCTGTCTGTCTGTCTGTCTGTCTGTCTGTCTGTCTGTCTGTCTGTCTGTCTGTCTGTCTGTCTGTCTGTCTGTCTGTCTGTCTGTCTGTCTGTCTGTCTGTCTGTCTGTCTGTCTGTCTGTCTGTCTGTCTGTCTGTCTGTCTGTCTGTCTGTCTGTCTGTCTGTCTGTCTGTCTGTCTGTCTGTCTGTCTGTCTGTCTGTCTGTCTGTCTGTCTGTCTGTCTGTCTGTCTGTCTGTCTGTCTGTCTGTCTGTCTGTCTGTCTGTCTGTCTGTCTGTCTGTCTGTCTGTCTGTCTGTCTGTCTGTCTGTCTGTCTGTCTGTCTGTCTGTCTGTCTGTCTGTCTGTCTGTCTGTCTGTCTGTCTGTCTGTCTGTCTGTCTGTCTGTCTGTCTGTCTGTCTGTCTGTCTGTCTGTCTGTCTGTCTGTCTGTCTGTCTGTCTGTCTGTCTGTCTGTCTGTCTGTCTGTCTGTCTGTCTGTCTGTCTGTCTGTCTGTCTGTCTGTCTGTCTGTCTGTCTGTCTGTCTGTCTGTCTGTCTGTCTGTCTGTCTGTCTGTCTGTCTGTCTGTCTGTCTGTCTGTCTGTCTGTCTGTCTGTCTGTCTGTCTGTCTGTCTGTCTGTCTGTCTGTCTGTCTGTCTGTCTGTCTGTCTGTCTGTCTGTCTGTCTGTCTGTCTGTCTGTCTGTCTGTCTGTCTGTCTGTCTGTCTGTCTGTCTGTCTGTCTGTCTGTCTGTCTGTCTGTCTGTCTGTCTGTCTGTCTGTCTGTCTGTCTGTCTGTCTGTCTGTCTGTCTGTCTGTCTGTCTGTCTGTCTGTCTGTCTGTCTGTCTGTCTGTCTGTCTGTCTGTCTGTCTGTCTGTCTGTCTGTCTGTCTGTCTGTCTGTCTGTCTGTCTGTCTGTCTGTCTGTCTGTCTGTCTGTCTGTCTGTCTGTCTGTCTGTCTGTCTGTCTGTCTGTCTGTCTGTCTGTCTGTCTGTCTGTCTGTCTGTCTGTCTGTCTGTCTGTCTGTCTGTCTGTCTGTCTGTCTGTCTGTCTGTCTGTCTGTCTGTCTGTCTGTCTGTCTGTCTGTCTGTCTGTCTGTCTGTCTGTCTGTCTGTCTGTCTGTCTGTCTGTCTGTCTGTCTGTCTGTCTGTCTGTCTGTCTGTCTGTCTGTCTGTCTGTCTGTCTGTCTGTCTGTCTGTCTGTCTGTCTGTCTGTCTGTCTGTCTGTCTGTCTGTCTGTCTGTCTGTCTGTCTGTCTGTCTGTCTGTCTGTCTGTCTGTCTGTCTGTCTGTCTGTCTGTCTGTCTGTCTGTCTGTCTGTCTGTCTGTCTGTCTGTCTGTCTGTCTGTCTGTCTGTCTGTCTGTCTGTCTGTCTGTCTGTCTGTCTGTCTGTCTGTCTGTCTGTCTGTCTGTCTGTCTGTCTGTCTGTCTGTCTGTCTGTCTGTCTGTCTGTCTGTCTGTCTGTCTGTCTGTCTGTCTGTCTGTCTGTCTGTCTGTCTGTCTGTCTGTCTGTCTGTCTGTCTGTCTGTCTGTCTGTCTGTCTGTCTGTCTGTCTGTCTGTCTGTCTGTCTGTCTGTCTGTCTGTCTGTCTGTCTGTCTGTCTGTCTGTCTGTCTGTCTGTCTGTCTGTCTGTCTGTCTGTCTGTCTGTCTGTCTGTCTGTCTGTCTGTCTGTCTGTCTGTCTGTCTGTCTGTCTGTCTGTCTGTCTGTCTGTCTGTCTGTCTGTCTGTCTGTCTGTCTGTCTGTCTGTCTGTCTGTCTGTCTGTCTGTCTGTCTGTCTGTCTGTCTGTCTGTCTGTCTGTCTGTCTGTCTGTCTGTCTGTCTGTCTGTCTGTCTGTCTGTCTGTCTGTCTGTCTGTCTGTCTGTCTGTCTGTCTGTCTGTCTGTCTGTCTGTCTGTCTGTCTGTCTGTCTGTCTGTCTGTCTGTCTGTCTGTCTGTCTGTCTGTCTGTCTGTCTGTCTGTCTGTCTGTCTGTCTGTCTGTCTGTCTGTCTGTCTGTCTGTCTGTCTGTCTGTCTGTCTGTCTGTCTGTCTGTCTGTCTGTCTGTCTGTCTGTCTGTCTGTCTGTCTGTCTGTCTGTCTGTCTGTCTGTCTGTCTGTCTGTCTGTCTGTCTGTCTGTCTGTCTGTCTGTCTGTCTGTCTGTCTGTCTGTCTGTCTGTCTGTCTGTCTGTCTGTCTGTCTGTCTGTCTGTCTGTCTGTCTGTCTGTCTGTCTGTCTGTCTGTCTGTCTGTCTGTCTGTCTGTCTGTCTGTCTGTCTGTCTGTCTGTCTGTCTGTCTGTCTGTCTGTCTGTCTGTCTGTCTGTCTGTCTGTCTGTCTGTCTGTCTGTCTGTCTGTCTGTCTGTCTGTCTGTCTGTCTGTCTGTCTGTCTGTCTGTCTGTCTGTCTGTCTGTCTGTCTGTCTGTCTGTCTGTCTGTCTGTCTGTCTGTCTGTCTGTCTGTCTGTCTGTCTGTCTGTCTGTCTGTCTGTCTGTCTGTCTGTCTGTCTGTCTGTCTGTCTGTCTGTCTGTCTGTCTGTCTGTCTGTCTGTCTGTCTGTCTGTCTGTCTGTCTGTCTGTCTGTCTGTCTGTCTGTCTGTCTGTCTGTCTGTCTGTCTGTCTGTCTGTCTGTCTGTCTGTCTGTCTGTCTGTCTGTCTGTCTGTCTGTCTGTCTGTCTGTCTGTCTGTCTGTCTGTCTGTCTGTCTGTCTGTCTGTCTGTCTGTCTGTCTGTCTGTCTGTCTGTCTGTCTGTCTGTCTGTCTGTCTGTCTGTCTGTCTGTCTGTCTGTCTGTCTGTCTGTCTGTCTGTCTGTCTGTCTGTCTGTCTGTCTGTCTGTCTGTCTGTCTGTCTGTCTGTCTGTCTGTCTGTCTGTCTGTCTGTCTGTCTGTCTGTCTGTCTGTCTGTCTGTCTGTCTGTCTGTCTGTCTGTCTGTCTGTCTGTCTGTCTGTCTGTCTGTCTGTCTGTCTGTCTGTCTGTCTGTCTGTCTGTCTGTCTGTCTGTCTGTCTGTCTGTCTGTCTGTCTGTCTGTCTGTCTGTCTGTCTGTCTGTCTGTCTGTCTGTCTGTCTGTCTGTCTGTCTGTCTGTCTGTCTGTCTGTCTGTCTGTCTGTCTGTCTGTCTGTCTGTCTGTCTGTCTGTCTGTCTGTCTGTCTGTCTGTCTGTCTGTCTGTCTGTCTGTCTGTCTGTCTGTCTGTCTGTCTGTCTGTCTGTCTGTCTGTCTGTCTGTCTGTCTGTCTGTCTGTCTGTCTGTCTGTCTGTCTGTCTGTCTGTCTGTCTGTCTGTCTGTCTGTCTGTCTGTCTGTCTGTCTGTCTGTCTGTCTGTCTGTCTGTCTGTCTGTCTGTCTGTCTGTCTGTCTGTCTGTCTGTCTGTCTGTCTGTCTGTCTGTCTGTCTGTCTGTCTGTCTGTCTGTCTGTCTGTCTGTCTGTCTGTCTGTCTGTCTGTCTGTCTGTCTGTCTGTCTGTCTGTCTGTCTGTCTGTCTGTCTGTCTGTCTGTCTGTCTGTCTGTCTGTCTGTCTGTCTGTCTGTCTGTCTGTCTGTCTGTCTGTCTGTCTGTCTGTCTGTCTGTCTGTCTGTCTGTCTGTCTGTCTGTCTGTCTGTCTGTCTGTCTGTCTGTCTGTCTGTCTGTCTGTCTGTCTGTCTGTCTGTCTGTCTGTCTGTCTGTCTGTCTGTAAAAGCGTTCAGATTATAATTATTATTTTAACCGTTAATGCAACCACGAAAGATTACCACTAGAATATGGCATCCACGCAACATAATGCAAGTCCCATTAAACTTAGGTAATACCTTTTGAAATAATAAACACACGCCGCTAAAATAAATCGCAAAAGTACAAAGGAAATTTCTCGAAATAAGCTATTACTGTCTTGTAGCCGTTGTAAAGTGCCGATAAGAGGGCCCTCTGTGTATAATGGCACGCACGTACCGTACACGAAAGCCGGAGATTAAGAAGGCTATGGCGGAGGTAGTACGACAAGGCCTCCTCGCTCCTTACAGCTTTCAAGTTGAAAGCCGAAAGCCTCCGCATTCTTCAATGTAGCTATTATGAAAATGGGAGAGCCGCCTTGGATGGGCCCGAAGTTGGTAACAAGTTTCGCAGATGCGCGCGTAGATAATCAGTGCACTAATTGACACAGGAATTCGGGGATGAACGGGGTTAATTTAATGGTTTAGGCGCCTGGCGCGAGCTAGGGATTGTCGCCTTCGCATACCTATCCCCATGTTTAACAGCCCACGGTTGGTTATTGCTCCGTCCGACCTAACGGCGTACACACTCCGCTGGGAGGTAAGTGGAATTTGGATGCACGTAAGATGAATTTGCAAGTCTTAAGCTGCGTTGGTAACGACGTGGCATAAATAACTTGGTTGGTTGTACTTCAATATTGCGAAGATGAGATTGTAATGAGTAATCAGATTGTATACATTGAGCATTTTCAGCAAAAGCTCGTGCAAAGACGAACCAAAGAAAAGATAAATATTGTAGGAAACTACTTTAAACTCATGGACAAGAAAATACAAGATAAAGACGACGTTGAAATATACAATGAAAACGTTAATCATGGAAAAATCGAACAAAACAAAAGACTTCTGCAAGCATTTTTATCATCAAATGTCGTAACCTCTCACCTATAGCCGAACGAGAACCTTGACAAAAAAGCACCACTGAAGGAAATAAAATCTATATGAAATACGATATAAAAGCCGCACTATGTGTGTATGTATGTATGGATGGGTGCGTTTTTTTCCGCGCAGCTCCTAGGCCACAGTTGGCCCTATGAGCTTTCCCTACACTACTGTACAGGGTGGGCCAAATTCGATGCTACTATAGGAGATCTCGGTAACTATAACAGATATCGAAAAATGAAAATCTGATGTGGTCAGGCACATGACTTTCATACTATAGTGTTATTCCAGGTATACCGGGTGATTCAATTTCGAGGCCCACCATCTCGCGTATTAGTGGAGATAGAGCCTATGTTTAAATTTGGCAAAGGTTCGTATTTTTGTGTTGATCAATTATCTGAAAAGAAATTTAAGCTATCATTTTTCATTTTGAAGATATCCCCAGAAAACTAAAATGTTATGATATCGTTTTTAATCTTTTATTCAAAACCAAGAGTAGCTAGACATTTGAAACAAAAACTAGCTAGTTTTTAACAAGGAATGCTGTGGTATTTTTTTAATTTGATATAATATGGCCAACCATGGCCAAGTTTTGTTTTTCTTATGGGCACCATGTTGAATTTTGGCATTTTCCGATAGTCGTGTTTTTTCTCATTTCTGCAATGTATAACATGTTGGAATTAGTTTTTAAAACCATGGTGTAATAATAAAAAAAAACCTTCACGTACCCAACTGGAGCTTGCTTACAGACCGCCGAACTCTCTGCTAAGCAAATTAGCCTCAATTATGGTTATAATGTGAAAAACGGAGAAAATAAAAGCCTCGATATCCTTTGTAGTTCAAATATTTTAATGGGTACCGGTTTAGGCAGTAATTAACATGCCATCATCAGCCCAAATGGTCAATAAGTCAAATCGTACAAACTAAACAATTAAAAAGCACAATACATTATAATTATAATTTCTGTCGACATCTCCAAAAAATTGCACATGTGCATGCTATGAAAGGCAACTAGTTGCCTTCATCTATTTTGACGATGTTGAGTTGGACCAAAGGAGAATAATGTGGATAATGTGAATAATTTGATGGCACCAAGATGGAGAACTGCGGTCTGTAACCAAGCTCCAGTAGGGTACCAGATAAGCACGACAAACCACGAGAAAAAGAAGAAAGTTTTCTTTTTTATTATTACACCATTGTTCTAAAAACTAATGCCAACATGTTATACATTACGAAAATGAGAAAATACACGACTATTGGAAAATGCAAAAATTCAACATGGCGCCCATAAGAAAAACAAAAGTTGGCTATGGTTACGCCGCCATCTTTAATGTTATTTCAAATTAAAAAATAACTGCATTCCTTGTTAAAAACTAGCTTTAGAATGTTTTTGTTTCAAACGTCTAGCTACGCTTGGTTTTGAATAAAAAATTAAGAACGATATCTTAACATTGTAGTGTTTTGCGGATATCTTCAAAATAAGAAATGATAGCTTAAATTTATTGTCAGATAGTCGATCAACACAAAATTACGAAACTTTGCCAAATTTAAACATTGGCTCCATCTCCACTAATAAGAGACATTACCATGGTGAGGCTCGAAATTGAATCACCCGATATACCACTATTGTAAAAACGGCCCTCTGTGTCGAAACCATTTTAAATTATAATGATGATATGACTATACAAATCATAATACTACATAATTATACATAATAATAGTACAAAATATTATACAGTGTCCATCCCAATGTCAGTCCAAGTAAAAGCGTTTTATACACAAAGAAAAATGTGTAAAGCAATTTTGCTGTATCAAGTAACCAACATGTCTATAAACAAACGCGCACTTAAAAATTACTGTTAGATTTCTGCACTTTTCGTGTAAAATTAGGAACGTATCCTGTAAAATTACTGTGATAGTGCTGTAATATCACGGGAATAGGCTGGTACCAAATAACCAGCGATATTGTAGTCCAAAAAATTAACGCAAATGACGGAAAATTCTTCTTTTGCAGCATTTTTTTTCCTGTCGATTACTTACATTAATTTTCTATAACTGCAAATTTTTCTCTCTGTGTCTAAATTTATTAGTTTTTTTTTAATTCATTAAGTTATAGCCGTTTCAAATGCGTATTATTATCAAACGAAGGAAAACGACAATAAAATTAACCAAATTAAAAAAAATCAATAAAAAATAAAATGAAAGATTCATAGTCCTGCTGTTCTCCAAAGTCAAGATTCCAGTCTGAGCAGCAGATTCAAATTATCGGTTCATTTTGACACATTTGTGCTACAAGAAGGAAGTATTGAACACAAATAATAGCAGATTTTGACCAATACTTCTTCCAGACGTTGTTTTCTAAATATTATTTTCCACTTACTTAAAGTCAATAAATAATGTGTCCATGAACCGGCAAGCACCAATTTATTACTATTTTTCCGCAAAACCCCTGACAAAATCTCGTGCAACCCTCCCATATTTATAATGATGTCAAATCCATCACCGAGGACATTTAAATCCGGACATTATTCTCCCAAGTGTCACCTTTTCTCCCCAATAGCCAAATGCCACCCTTCACTAATCCAAGAGACCTGGTTAAGTTGAGTTGCAATAAAACTCCTGAGGGTAAACAGTACCGGAAAGGGAAAGGGAGGATTTTCCCCGCTTGAAACAATAAGGCGAAAGAGGGAGCCACTCAAGCCTGCGTGGCGGCGGCTCTGCGTTGCGTAGGCATGGAAAGGAGGTTTCTTAATCTTACCAATCATCGCGAAGAGATCCGACGTGTAACTGGAGCCCTCTAGTGGGGACTCTGCCGAATCCGCGTCGGATTTCTTCCTACCTAGGACGAAGCTAACCGCTAAACCGAAGTAGGCCCCAAACGCGTGAACGAATATTGAGTCTCCTGCGTCTACAGCCTAAAAATAGAAAGAAAAATTCGATAAAAAAATGTGGTATCTCCTTGAAAGCTTGTATCATCGAAAATATTCACATTCTTAAGGCTATTTGCATTATACTACTTTTGTCTTTTTCTAAACTTCTTCTTAGCAACTAGAAAAAAAAATCGTTTAAATAAGAGTTTATTTGGTAATGCTATGACGCTATTATATGTCTTAATGTTTTCTTAGCTTAAATGCATGCGCAGTGGAGGCCTTTGTAAAGTCTGCCAACAGTGCCAACGTGAGACATTTTGTTTTGTTTTGACATACCCTAGTAATATGTATATATGTGTTTAACCACACAGTTTAACCTCTACGCTTTGTACGATTGACTTAATTTTTGTAAAATAATTTGACCTGACATAAACATGGGCGCCGTTACAAAATGTTCCAGGGGGGGGGGGGGCAAGATTTTTTAAGTAGTAAAAGGTGACGTAGTATTAATGATTATGCTATTACCTATTTTGTACCATTTTCGTCTTGTATTATTTGTTGTAAAGGACATTGATAATTACACAGTACTTTATGTTATTGGCCATGGTTGTGACCCCTGTATGCTCGACAACTTACCTATTACATATTGATATTAAGTGAACGGCAAGAAAGATTTCTGCCTTTCTATCGTCACTGAGTCACTGAACTTTTTATCCTAGAATTTAAGATTTGGTCTGATTGTTAACCAATATTGTAGAATTTTTATTACTTATTAACATGGTGGAGTAATTATTGTTAATTTCCTATAAGTTTCCAGCACGTGTTTATCGAGCAAGTCCTTATATATAATGAACAACATATAATGTACAACACATTTCAATAAACTCGATGATAGAGTTTTCAATTATGTCCATTTTGTCACTATTTTCGATTTTAAACATTATCCCTCATTAATTCAACCACTCGCCAACTAATGTTCTTGTCTTTTTACTGCTTTAGATAAACACGAGCCAATTAGAGCAAATTAATTAACGATGCGAAGTCAATTGGTATTAGTTGGACTTCACTCAGTTGTAGAAAAAAGAATGATTAAAACCAAAAATACAGACAGAAAATGGACACAATCGATAATTCTATAATCGTGTCAATTGAGCATCCGATAAAAAGTAATAATAAAAAATTGGTAAACAATAAATAGACGACAATATGTTTTAAAATTTAACCGCAATTACTAGAAGCAATGACTAAATATAGAGAAAACGTTGACAAATTGGAAAATTCTGTCATAACGATTTATAGACAACGAAATACAAAATTGTTATTATTACTATTATACATAAACACTTGAAAGCAGACATGAGCTTCTGGACATGAGTTCAGTATCAATAGGTGACACCCAGTATAACAATAATAATAAAGAACTTTTTCACCAAAATACTTTTGGGGAACTGGTCAAAAGAAAAGAAAAATGCACATAACGCATATATCAATTTGAAATACAATAAAAATTTAGTTTATCTCATTTTTCATGTAATTCCTGAATTCTTCAACATCGTAGAAGATTTTGTCGGTCAGCAGGTTTCTGAGATTTGCTTTTAGTTTCCTTGGCGTTTTACTCCTCCAAAGGGCAGGTAACATATTAAATAGCTCCAAATGTCGATGCTGGCTGGCAGTTGTATTTATACGATGGAAGGGGATGGTAATGTCTCTTGGATTCCGTAGCATTCGGGTTGTTGTTGCTCTTCTATCTTGGTGGTCTGATATAACACTCTTTGCATGTAGTGTTTGTTTAAAGATATATGCAGATGGCAGTGGCATTATCTTGAATTTTCGGAATAGTGGCTTGCAGTGGGTAGACCAGCTGGCTTGTTCTATAGAACGGACGGCTTTCTTTTGCAAGATGAATATCGTTACAGAGTGGGCTGATTCTCCCCACAATTCTAACCCATAACTTAGTCTGGAGTGTCTGGAGTTATTACAGCCGCATCTCTCCCGACAATCTGTCTCACTCTTCTAATAGCATATGTTGCTGTACAAAGAGCTGATGTAAGAGCGAGATGTGTGATCCAACCAGGTGAGACGTGAGTCAAGGATGACACCACGTAGTTTTGTTGATGAAGCCTGGATAAGCCTGGTATTCCGCTTGCTTGTGAAGCTTATTGTTGATGTTTTGGTGTCGTTCATCTGTAAAGCATTTGCACCAATCCACTCCTTAGCTTCACATAACGCTGAGACAGTTGTTGACTGGAGGGTGTTGATATTTGCATCCCTGGTAAGGAGTGTCGTGTCATCTGCAAATAGAACAGCTGTGGCAGACATGTTCTACTGGAAGGTCATTGATAAACAGACAGAACAGCATATCAGTGATCCCTGAGCTACTCCATTCTTGACAGTCAGCAGTGAGCTCATCTCTCCCTCAGTGTAAACTCCTTGTCTCCTGTTGCTCAGGTATGATTCAATTAGAGATAAGGGTTGACCTCTTTTTCCATACCATTCCAATTTTCTGACAAGCTGCTTATGTTGTATACAATCAAATGCTTTGGACAGCTCGCACAAGACTGCTTGAGATTCTTCTCCGTTCTCCGTGGCATCCGAAAGTCCAGCAGGGAGCGAACAACGTCAATGGTATTTCTGCCCTTTCTGAAGCCAAATTGGTTAGAGCTCAACACCTTCTGCGCCTGAAGGAAGTTCGGAAAGTCTGCTTAGGAGTGCAGCCTCCAGTACCTTAGATAGTACTGGCAGTATTGCAATAGGGCGATAGTTTCAGCAATTCTGGTGGTCGTCTTTTTATATATTGGCACTATTTTTGCAATTTTCATTTGGTCAGGTACCACTGCATGCAAGAAGCACTCGTTTATAACATCTGACAAAGGTTTTGCAATGTATTGGGCGCTCCATTGCAGTATCTTCTTATTTTTGTTTTTAGTCCTCCTATCGTACTTAGTACTTCTGCTGGTGATACTGGGGTTAAGAAAAAGGTATCGGATATGGAAGGTAATTTGTTTGTATCTGCAGTTATACCATTGTCACAATCTCCCACAGTGGCAAAGAACGAATTTAGATCGTTGCTAGATGGCATGCATGGGCTTGATTTTGTTTTTTTGCTGTTTCTGTGTTTATTATGTTCCACAGTTTTTTTGGTCTATTTTCAGTCCCTGGAAGGCTATTTTTATACCGGCTTCTCTTCTCGTCCATCACAAAGTTCAGGTAAAAGCTTTAATAGCTTTTTAGGATTTCCTTCAGGTTTTCACCCCCATACGGTTGTATGACTCCTGTATTAATCCCAGGGTCTCTTTGATTTGCCGTGCCTCATGGGACATAGTAGGGTTATTCGTTCGTCTTGGTTTTATTTGCTTCAGGGGGAGCGCAGTGTTTATAACAGTTATGTATTTAGATAGAAATTTGTTGTACTTGTTGTCCACACCCTGGACTTCCGATAATACTTCCCAATCTTCTTGATATAGAAAGTTTTTTTTTATATTTGAGATAAACCGCTCTGCAGTTAAAAAAATGTGTCTCTTGTTACTTTAAAGAAGTGTGTCTCTTGTTACTTTAAAACTTTTTGTGGTTATTAATAAGAAATTTACAAATAATCTAACATGATAATAATCTACAAACCTTAAAAACATGTGTTCCGAGGTAGGCGTTAGCAGTAAAGAACGCTATTTCGATGACTCCCATCGCAATAAGTTGTATGTATGTGGTATTGCCTAAAACGGCACCCATTGATATTAAAACGGCAGCAGATGCGACATCAGCTCTCAGCAAGCTAAAATTTAAAGATAAAGGTATTTAACGCACATTTTTTTTTAAATTTTCATAGTGGGACATTGTTACCTTTTCATGTTGATTTGGATTTTATGGTCTTCGTCCAATTCGTAGAATCCTTCACACACCATTGCCCATTGGACTATCAACGCAGCCAATAGGAAATTGAAGCCAACGGAACTGAAGCCGTACCTCTTCAGGAACGTCATTAGAAATCCGAAACCGATGAATATCATAACGTGGACATCTTGAAACACTGAAAGAAAACATTTTTGTTTTAAATTTTAGTACTTAGAATAGTAGAATAGTGAATTGTAATTGAATACTGCGTATCACCTATGCTTTAACTACAATGATACATGGTATTGCAGCAAGGCCATTGAAACTAAACCTTGATATTAGTATTTACCAATAGAGAAACTCCCACCTACATTAAATTCAAGACTGAAATTGTAAAAATTTAATGCCTTCAGAAGTGTAATAACAAAATAACAATTTTAGCGTTTTGTTATTTCTATCAATCCTTTTGCTTTCTTGCGCTCAATGAGTAAAATTTAATACTTTAGTGACTAAGTCGATAATATCCCTTCTGCATAGTTCAAATAACTTCAAGAATGATCTTCTATTTGGCCTAAATAATGACTACCTTCGTTTTTCTAGACAGCAACTGTTTTACCAACATTAAGATGGTTGTAAAAAAATGGTAAATCACGTAAATTTCTTAGTTCTTAATTTTAAACGCGATTGTGTTTCGTGATCTGAGTATCGCCATGAAAATAAGTCCCCCGAATTTAAATCTCTTGTGGAATAATTGGATAGCCTTTTTAAGGCCTCCTACTACGTCTTGACATCTCCTTGACAATATTAATCTCCTGTCATCTCAAAAATTCGCTGCTACCAACGCGCTTTTCCTCCTGCTAACGCTATTCTATTGACAAACAAGGAGTAAGTATAAAAGTGTATCAAAACCTGATGTTAATTTGCTGCCTATGTTAATTTTCTGCCAGTTGTACAAAAAGTTATTATACTGTAATGTTTATTCAAAATGATTTCTGTGTTAATTACAGCAAGAATACCATTATTATTTAAAAACATATTTTGTATTATTTTCAACTCAGGAATATACATATGTTACGGTCATAGTGATTAATAGGTTAATATTAATAATTGCCAGTTATTAATAATAGTCAAGTTACGAGGTTAAAGTGAACAATTTGTCACATGAACCGGCTATTATTAATAATTTCCGATCAATGTGATATATTTCAAATCGATATTGCGTTAAGGCGATGCTACAATAAAGGGCATCAGAATAGGAATTTCAAATTTTGAAAAGTGTTAGAAGACAAAAACATCCATTTCTTGGGATATTCTTGACGTTAGTATTACTTCCTATTTTACCGGAAATGACGTCATCGTTAAAATTTTAAATGACACACAGGATGACATTCTGAACACAAGAACATATTGATCGTAAATTTTTATGACCAAGGCAACAAAAAAAAGAACTTCTCTGTTTAATAATCTTGGTGGCTATTCATGAAAATAGTCAATAATTTTCAAAGAAACACTAACTAAACTAAATCAATTTTGGCCTAATTGTATTACTGGCGCCCTCTAGCTAGATTTAATAGATTTTTGGCCAATGAGTAAGTTTACTCCTTATACCTACTTCACGGGTATACCCTGATTATTCGATAGAAAACATTTTTTCGATTACAATGACACCAAATCCTTGATATTTTCTGGAAATAGCACCTCGAAATATGGTTTGATGCGAGGAAATAGAACCATAAAATATTGGGTTCATGATCAGTCAGTATCAATATTAACACAAGAACTAAGAATCACTTATCAATACCTTTACACCGTTTACAGGTCTCTCAACAGTCTGCAATATATCAGGGTATAAAATTTTACAATATGTTAAGTGATAACTTAAAACAATTACCATTGGTAACTTTTAAAACACGTCTGAAAAAAACATTATTAGATAAATCCATCTATTGTATTGATGAGTTTGTATCGTCGGCGTTATTTCTAGGAGATTAGTTTGTATTCTTCAATTAATTCTTTTTTGTATTGAATTACCTTTTTCTTGTGTGTGACTTTCTGTAATACCTACCTTGTAGTTGTATTTGGAAATAAATTATATCTTTTTATCTATCTATCTATTATGATAATTCGGGCCTGCCGATGCTCCCGTAGTGGCGAAACCTGTTGGGGGATGTTAAGGCGTGGATTATTATTATTATCCAAATTTGACAATTCTCTTTATTGCTTACTGTGTGAGGTTATTGCTAGGTATATACTTTTAATTATTAATATAAATTATTGCTTGCTAATAATTGTTGTTTATTGTTGATTCGTATATACCTTGTTGTTTACATCGCAATTATTGTTGTTTGTAGTCACCAAGACGGTGACACGCCATCCACGCCATACACAGTACTGTCGAATTCGTATGTTAGCATTCGTCCTTAGTCACTACGCTGACTTTGATCATTAACCCAATATTTATTTTTATTTCCCTGCCTTAAACGAAAATTCCACACACTATTTTCACAAATTGATAGTCACGTTAATTATAAAACAAAAGAGTAATTTTTTGATGCCTTGGCACAATTGACGATCGATATGTTGTTGTGTGTCATTTCCGAAAAAAAGTCATAGAAAAAGTCCTAGAAAAAAAGTCATAGTAACCTGAAGAGTATTCCAACCAAAATGCATTTTTGTCTATAAGCACTTCTCAAAATTTCATCCGTCCAGCATCATAAAAAAGTGAAAAAGCTCAACATAATTGGGATATCAGGATTTACTTAATAATGTAAAGTACATTTACAAAAAAACTATCGACACGCATAAAATATAAAAATGGGTGGTATTGATAATAACATGGCTAACTTGTACATACTGAATACAAATACCATTTTTGCGTTTATATAGAATAGAATTATATCCAGTAGTTTCCAAAGTACTATAAGGGAGACAATTAGAGAACACCTGTGTATCAATGTTTTGTATTATTCGTAGTTTTGGTCATTGGGCTAACGTTTTATCACATTTACCTTGCCCGGTAGGAATTATTAAAAATAGCCGGTCCATGTGATTATTTGGCTATTTCTAATCACATTGACCAAACGCAGCGGTTATTATTAATATTAGCCGGTAATTATTAATACAAACCACGTTTATGACAGTAACTGTAACATATACATTACATAATAACGAAGAGATTCATACGCAATACAATTTTTTCTTTCATGCCAGGGAAAGAAATCATTAGATCATTAATCATGTAGATAGGCATTCTGATTTTGAATTTGTTAAAAGATTTTGTGTAGCAAAGCCGGAATGTTATAACTTTATCTGCTAGCAGATATTGGCCAAGTCATAAAACCCTTGAGTCAGAGGTAAGCTTGTTTGCACGATATTTAACAGCGATACCACCCTGCTTGGCTGTTACTAACCCTTTGTATTTTGACTACGGGAAAATTGTTATTGACTGTAGCCGATTTTTGCGGCGTCAGCCAATCTACAGCATCTCTTATAATTGAAATAGCAAGATTTGCAATTGCTAACTTTACGGTATTGACTTGACTTGACGGTATTGCAAAATACCAGAAGGGGGTGATATGTGAGAAAATCAATTGGAGTTTTACAGTCTAGCTCTAGCCTATAGTCTATCTATATTCTATAGTCTATATGTCCACCAACTGATGGAGATATGGACAGTACTCAGATCAAGATTTGATTATTTGGATTACTTGGAGGTTGACTAATAAATGACACATGGCTTATTATTAGGTCTGTAAAAATTACAACATTTTTTTAAGGCGGTGTGCGGTGATATTGCCGAAAACATTAGGAACAGAAAGTGATATTGGAATATCTTTTAATGTTCAGTCTCCGATTGCAATTTGACAGTATTTTACATTGTTGACAGATAGCCCTGACCTACTCGTGTACAAACCATTTAGAATAATTATTGTAGATTGCAGGTGCGTTTTAAAAATGGAAATTTAATAATACTAAGCAAATTATGCAGTGCTAAATTGTAACAGAAAATATTTAACGCGCGTATGTCAAAGTAATATTATAGGTTAATAAAATGGTGATATACAAGCGGAATGTAAGTGTGAAATAAATTAAAAATTACAGTCACAAGCTGGATTTGAACCGGGGACCTTTGCATCGCTAGCACAATGCTCTCCCAATGCACTACTATGATACTACTGTTCTATACGCAACTGTTAAATTGGTTGCATAACCTAATGTAAGTTTTATACTTGTTTGTGCAGAGCGGCAGAAATGTAGTAACATGTGCATGGCTTACTTCGACTACAATCATTTGTAATGACTATATCAAAAACCATAGAACGAAAATTTTATGGTAAAACTTATATTATAGCTTTATATTCCTCCTTGGTAGGTGTCCATCTACGAAATATCAAGTTCCTAGTCTCAGGGATTTGGCAGAACAAACAGTTGCGTAGAAATTTATATGACACCCCACATCCTTCTCTGCACAAGTATATACGTCTCAATTTTACTTCGACGAAGATATTACGCAAACGCTGAAACATAAGAAAATGGGGTCAATTACTAAGAAAACTATCCAAACGACGCACGGGTCGACGGCTGAGGATAATTGTGGGTGCTATCCACTAGCAAAGATTGCCGGTGGCCTAACTTAGTGCCCTATTAGAGGAAAATTGATTCTAAATAGCACGTCTCGAAGTAGTAATTTACGGTGTTTGTAATTTTGTTATTTATCAACTTCTAATGAATGGTAATTGTGAGCTGAATCGACGTCATTTACGACGCCGCCGTGATTATAAGTTCTCGCAAAACTTCTCGCGCCGTTTTCTTTTTGTTCTTTCCTCGGTGGCGGTCTGAGGTCTGCAACAGTAAGGTCTGGTGAGTGTAGGGAGGGAACAGGGAAGTGGAATTACTAAAGTTTTACCGTGTCATGGATACGGTGCCTTCATAACTAGGGTGAGAAATATGAAAGGTTATGCGGATAAATTAAATGTTTTCTTACTGTGTGTTATTATTTGAACCCTTGTTTAGTAAATTACAGCAAATGTGCTTGCGTTATAGTCCGGGAATATTGGATAAAAGCAAGCTTAGAACAATATCAAAGTCGACCTAATTAGAAGATGTGCTTGTTTTTAATCGACTTTAAGAAAGGCGAAGGTTGTTAGAGAAGGCATTAACTGGCTACTAGCAAAAAAATTAATTGCCTTGAGTACTTTTGCTGAAACGCGTTTTTTTCTGCTCATTTTCGTTTTGTTAAAGCTGATGAAATATGTATAAAATATTGGCCTTACGAACATAGACGCAAAACTTTTTTATTTTAATTTTACCAAAACTTTTTGTATTTGCATTCAGTGTTCAAAATAACCATCCTTAAAGTTCTGACATCGTTTCTTTATGGCAGCCAGTGTACACATGCTTATAAACTTTTGTGGTTTTGAAAAAGGGACTTGTTGCGTATGGAATGTACCGGGTGATTCAATTTCTAGGCTCACCACGGGGATATCGCTTATTAGTGGAGATAGAGCCGATGTTTAAATTTGCCAAAGTTTCGTATTTTTGTGTTGATCAATTATCTGAAAAGAAATTTAAGCTATCTTTTTCATTTTGATGATATCCGCAAAAACTGAAATGTTCAGATATCGTTTTTAATTTTCAAAACCAAACGTAGCACGACATTTAAAACAAAAACATTCTACAGCTACCTACTTTTTAACAAGAAATGAAGTGTCGTTTTTGAATTTGAAATAACATCAAAGATGGCGGTGTCCATGGCCAACTTTTGTTTTTCATATGGGCGTCTTGTTGAATTTTGGCATTTTCCGATAGTCGTGTCTTTTCTCGTTTCCGCAATGTATAACATGTTAGCATTATTTTTTTAACATGGTGTAATAATAACACACAATTTTAACATTTCAGTTTAGCAGATATCTTCATAATGAAAAATGATAGCTTAAATTTCTTTTCTGGTAATTGATCAGTATAAAAATACGAAACTGCCAAATTTAAACATAGGCTCTATCTCCACTAATAAGCGAGATCCCCATGGTGAGCCTCGAAATTGAATCACCCGGTATACTATATCCATCTAGTTCATTAGTAATTTAGTCATATTTGTTGTTGTCCATTTTATACAGGATCATCTGAGATTATCTGTACAGAATGAAATAAAAGTAGCAAACTAATTATTTTTGCATTATTTTTATGAACAGAATTCCAAATATTTTGTCTTATAGCCAAGCCTATTAACTTAAACCTCAATTGCAAACATTTAGTAGGTTGCATTTTTTGATAATGTCGCCATACTGATGTCAATATACCCTAGAACTGTAAGTTGAATGAGCGACACACATAAAATAAGGTCCTTTGCTTCAATAAATAAAAAAAACAAAGAAAATGATGTGTCCAATAAATCTCTGGGACTATTTGTTATTTTTTTTAATTGCCAATTATAGCACACACATTTTTGTAAATTTATTTGCGACCGTCAATTGTTATGTTATGACTTATAACGTCGATGGCACTTTTTTGTAAATGACAACACCATTTTTTTCATTCTGTTTTTGGTAGATTTATAATAGTCTAAATTGTACCGATAATATTTTGTGGACTTACATTAGAAAACTTTCGAGAAAAACTGATTTGTAGAATTATAATAACTTTAGAGAACATGGATTTTATTAATTGAATATGAAATTGCGGAAACTCTTAATCTTTGTACTTTTATCTGAATTCCTGAAAGTTTGTTCACAAATGTATTTGAGCTATCACAGGGATTCTTTAAGTTGAGTGGACGTCTTCATTAAAGAAACAACAACAACAACGCAATATGACGCGATATGCAACAACTTTGATAATATGCTTCGTAATCGGTGCAAAAAAGTCAATAAAGAATGCCTGTGAAACTGATTGAAGTAACCAACAAAGTAATCAATATTACTCAAATTTTCAAGTGTTCTTTATCGAAGATGCTGTTATATAAAGCCATAACTATTGAATATTACCGTTAAGACGGATGCCCGAGGTTTTTTTTAAATGAATCGTTTTAGAAGCCAGTTATGATTATATAAGATTATTTAAAGTATCCGAAATTTGCAACATAAAGTCCATAAAAACATTTTCGAGCAAGCGAGAATTAATATTAATATTATTGTTAATATTAATTGAAAACGTGAAATTTTGTGAATAGAAGGTTAGTAGACATTTCCAATTGATTTGCTACTGAAATCAAATCGGAAGTAAATTAGCAGAAAGTACAGGTTTTTGAAATTTGAAGATTTTTTCCAGCCATTGATTTCAGCTAAAGTAATGAGTCTAATTTCATAGGTCCGAATCCCCCTAAACCTCGAATATTTCACAGTATATTCTAGCAAATGCATACACTTTATTGCAAAAAAGTTGACCAAATTAGTACATTCATTAGTATATAAATAAACACAAGGTTTTAATTTATTGTATTAAAAATTTACTACAAATGTATTTTTAGCGCGGGTAATCTTGTTACCGAGTTAAAAAATAAAACATGTTTTCAGTTTGATATTGTAATTAGTGTTTGGAATGCTTGTGTAACACTTTACACCGCGCGGTGGCGCTAATTCCACTGATGGAAAATTAATTTGACCCACATTGTAAATATATTTTTATGTAATGTGTGTTTGCATTATTCTCGTCAACTAGCAGAGTTTATACAGTTCTGTGTAAACTGAGATAAGTTACTTACGTTAAAAGATAATGTTTAAAATAAAGCACAACATATTCAAATTCTACTTAATATCAATATTTAATATTAAACAATTAATCTGTAAACTTAAATAAATATTCATGTAACTAAGATTAAGAATATAAACAAGAGATTTTTTAAAGAAATGTATACTAATTTATTACCGTATTCATAATGAGCTGATATAAAACTATTAACTTTGGATTGTCCTGTTATGTATTGAACAGCATTTATTATATTTTCTCGTAAACTTTTTAATTATCAGTTGGTTTATTATTTTCTATTATTAGCAACCTACTGTCAACAAAAACACAACGGAAAAAATTCAATACTTGCAACAACGGGAAATATATTCAATACTGTACAATTTTTGTTTCTTGATATTTTGAGTAAAAGTTAAATGTTTTATTATCAACAGAGTACAGGTACAGGTACAGGTAACCACAGTAATTTTACTTCATCGCATCTGATTTTTTTTGCTATAAAATCTAATAGAAGTACCTTCTCTTGATGGAGATTTTTTACAGATGCAACAGCTGTGCTTTAGTTAACTGAGAAAGAAATTTCGACATTGATAATAATTGATTATTTCACTTCTTTGGAATAATACTGGTGATTCAAAATGCGAAAAAAACAAAAAACATGTTGTAGAAACCTAATATGTTCTTTCATTAAACAAAGAGTCTACCATTTCTAACCTGAAACTTCAATTTTGCTTACATAAATAAATATCTACGATGTTTGTTTTAATTGTAAGTACGGGCCTGTAGTGCAGGCTGCAAGCCGATCTCGAATCCTGAGGCGGAGACCTCTCCGCTCCACGACGTGACGTAGGGTATCCCAAAATTACTACGCATATTTATATCGCTTTATAAAATTAATGAAATATGAAATGTGTTTCTATTTCAATAGTCTCATTAAACAAATTTTTGCGATTGATTTTGCTTCAGTCGAGTTATCGTGCTAATACTCGTTGCCGAGATATCCGCTTTCATGATAATCTTGTTTATAGCGTTTATTGCAAGGAAAATTGGGAAACTACCAAAGCCAATCTGTAGATAAGATCTTGAGTTATACTCTGTGTAAATTTGAATTTAGTTGGGCAAGCGGTTTAGAGAAAAAAATTAGGAAGACAAGAGGTTATTAAAAACTGCTAAAATCGGGTACATTTTTACACTTCTCTCGCGCTTCTGTTCAAAGATAGGGGCAGAAAATTTTTATAGTAACTCATGTTATGTGGAAATAATTCAGGAGTATAACACCCTTAATTTCAGTTTTTTTTTTGTTGTCGTTGTACAGCAAGTCTACAAACACAGGGCTCAATACGTTTGCAACCGATAGTAGACAACTAGTAGTAGGCCTATTAATACTTAGTCGTGACAATCTCAATTCATGAGTTCACGATCTAGTGATTTATTTGCGAGTGTAGAGAAATTTGTCGGTAAACAAATTCGAATGCAATTGTCGGAATACCTGGCAGGAAGCCCTCTGTCGCCTGGAACGGTTTCAATAATGCACGTGTTTACATCGGTGCTGCTATCTATGCGCTGGGGCAAGGATGGTAGCATTGCTCCCGCCGTCCAAACAGGAAATGGCATGTTTTCAGGGTGCCCGGGGAATCAGAACCAATACACTAAAATATTTACCGGCGTAATGGATACGCGGGGGATGAAATTTCAATTACTAATCGCCGCTTTGAGATCGCCACGTGCCCGGAGGCCATACATGCACTATCCCGTGTTCGTTCGAAATGACGATACGTAAAAGCCCAACTAATTTTTAAGTAAAACTGTTTTTTTTTTTTAGAAAATTAATTGCAAATACAAGTTAATGTGAGAAATAAACAAATATGTTTACAATTACGACTTCTCTCTACTGCGCTCCATAACACAATCAACATTAATTAACCGAAACTATTACCCCTAATAATAATTAAAGAAAACGCCGAACGTCATAACCAGTATTAGATTTTTATTTTAAAAGCAGAGCGATCGATTTCGTCATTTAGACATCATCAGGCTTATTGTCACGCGGTAAAATATAAATATAACTTGCAATGTGTCATTGCACTGGGCTCTGTATGTTCTTGAATTGGTTTCAGAACTGGTTTTTTGAAACCAGTTGGAATACAGAGTACACTGCAATGACATCTTGCAAGTTATATTTATATTTATATTTTACCGCGTGACCATAAGCCTGATGATGTCGTTCTGACGTTCTGCGTTTTCTTTAATTATATTAATAGTTCGCGAGTATGACAGGATGGAAACTTTTGTGCACCTTATTACTTGCAAGTTTTGAAGCAAATATTGGTATTTAAAGTAGTATACAGGGTGTATACAAGTCAAACAACTCCATTTTCGCCAATCGAACATCGTAGAATGAAACAATCCAATCAAAACATTCTGTCATTCTGATCTGTCAGTGTCGAATTGCTTAATTGTAATAATATTAATAAATATTTTGACGTTATCAAGTGACATGCGTATCTACGGAGTTGAATAACAATACAAACAATTCGGAGTTAAGTAACAATACAGACAATTCATTGTCGAACTTATAACCTTAATCGCCAATAATTGACAATGGTGATTTAAAATTTACATTTTGAATGACAAATATTTGATATATTTGACATATAACCCAAACCATTGCAACCCTTAATACCCGTGCGGGCGCGCCATCGCGGGCGCTAAGACGCAGTTTCTGCCCTGATATCTAAGATGTAAAATGTCACTTTATGATCATGTAGGATATAAAAACTATAACCAACAGTCTCTATCATTAATCTCTCTTTTCAATATACTTGTTGGTTAAATAATTGCAAAACAATTATTTAAATTTAGTTAAATCATAAAAAAAAACAATTAATTTTCCGTCCATCGTTCATTTATGAGTATGGTTAGTGAATAGAAACACTACAGCTCTATAAATGAATGATTTCTATTAATACATGAATTTTCTATAGCATATCAAACGACTTCATTATAGCCAATTAACAATACATAAAATAAAACCATTCAATCAAAACTTTCAGTTATCCAGACACACAGTCCACTACTGTCAGTGTCAAATTGCATAAATGGTCAAAATACATATATAAATGGTAACCTCAAATGACATCGACCACTAAGACTTATGTAGCACACGCCACCAAGAGATAACGATCGACTAAAAAATTTTGTAACCAACTCGAATATAAAACGGCGATTAATGATCTCGACAATTAACGCACTCGCCAATAGCTCGTGTGATAATAAGTCTCGCTCATTAATCGATCTTCTTAATGTACTTGTTGGTACTTTTACCAGCAATTATGGTAGGTACAACCACAATTTTTTCGTTGTTGGTTCACTTTTGCCAACAATATTTACGTATCACCACAAAAAAAAATCTGACGTGGCCGGGCACGTGACAATCATAAAATCGTTGAAAAATGCTAAGGAACCTCCAGTTCCTTTAGATCTTTTTGAACAAAACTTTTTTCAGCTCTTAGTTTAGTCATAAAACTTCTAAATATGAAGTTTCGTCCCGATACTTTTAGTAGTTTCTCCGGATTCGTCGCCACAAAAATGAGTTATGGGTACACACTATACATACACATACACACAGAATTTTTACTTTATCATACGCAGTATGCTAAAGTATTGTAACCATGCCGAAAAAAAAAATTGAGATTTTAGCGGAAATAGGTCTTTTTGGGTCCCCTGAATATTTTTGACCAAGGTACAAAAAAATGTCTGTGTGTGTGTGTGTGCGTCTGTGTGTGTGTAAACGATTTTTGTGGCGAGGACTCCGGAAAAACTACTAAAGGTATCGGGACGAAAGTTCATAATTAGAAGTTTCATGACCTAACTTAGAGCTGAAAAGCTTTTGGTTCAAAAGGGTTCAAAGGAACTGGTAGTTTATTCTAAGCCTTTTTCAAGGATTTTGCAAATGATCCGCCATTTCTCTAATTTCGTCAAAATAGTTAAATAATAAATTAAAGTAGAGGAAATTCTGAATAATTTATGCTTATGACATTTTTTGGTGAAACTAATAGTTTAGCTGCAAGAGCAAATGCTATTTGATCGAGATCAAATGAGCCGCCATTTCTGTAATTTCGTCAAAATAGTTAATAATAAATTAAAGTAGAGAAAATTTTGCATAATTTATGCCTTATGATATTTTTTGGTAAAATTCGTAGTTTAGCTGCAAGAGCAAATTCTATTTGATCGAGATCGGTCGCATCTGCATTGATATCAAAGTACATAGTAGCCAGGATTTTGACAAATATTTTTTTGTGGTGTCACCACAGAAATGTCTATGGCTGTCACACTCGAAAACAGCTGATTTCATCAGAGGTTGGCGAACCGCTATGGAACGTAGCCGCTCTAGTGCGGCAAAGTACAAAATACAAAATTCAAATAAAATAAGATCACCAATTTGATTGTTTGTTGATAGGAAATATCAACCCGTTGTGATACCTAATTGTAAAAACGCTAAATTGAAAAAATTGTAAATAAAGTATAGCGATGAGTGTAGTTATATTTTAGTATGTTGGTACGGATGTGACAGCTACAGTATCTTGAACGAATATAAATCTGTCAGAACTTGAATTAGGTATTAACCTAACATTTCCTATACAGAAATATAACGATTTTTGAATTTTTTTAAAATACGTATTTCTAAAAAAGCAACACAAAAAACGTTGATGTCACTCTTGCCGAAAACTACATAGTGCGCCTCGCTCACATGCGACGCTCCGCCTTCGGTGGCACGCCGGATTACCGCTCGTCGCGCTATTCCGTACTTTCGGCACTTGTGAGATAAATAACTATTATTCTGATGACAGTAGGTAGTGTCAAATGCTGATGCTTTGACAATACCTCCTATTGATACTATTGACTATCAAAATATCTGTGAAATCCTGGCTAACTAGTTTAATTTTAATGCAGACACAATTTATCTAAATCAAATAGAGTCTCATGCAGCTAAACTATTAATTTTATATTTTGTATGATAAAGTCATGTGCCTGGCCACATCAGATTTTTTACTTTATTTTTCTTTGGATCAAAAATGTTCAATTTCCTGAATTAATCTAATTTATTTTTCAGGTAATTCTAAATTGTTTATTTCATTGCCTGGTATAAAATTCCATAACGTAATTTTAAAATGAACAACGAGAATTGTAATTAATACAATATGAAATTCTTTAACGTCAAAATTTTTAAGAGGTCTGTGTAATATTGTAATTGCTGAAATAAGGGTGGGGTTAGAGTGGGGCAACAGTGACAGCATATTATGTTTATGTTTTAAAATACAAAGCAATCATTTATGTTGGTAATCTTTAAGATCCTCGTGTGTCGATTCCGAAGCACAAACGACTTTTCTCAACTCTATTATACAGTCAGTAAGACGCGAAAAACCTATGTTTTTTGGATTGACACACACGGTTTTTAAAGATTGCCGAAAAGTAACTAATAAATGAATCAGTTCACTAATAATATCAGTTGAAAATTAAGACGCTTTTCAATTACTAAATTTTTCAAAGATTTTCTTCTAATCTTGTGAGCGAAGTATCCATCCTTTTACGACAGTTTTAGGATTTTATCCATATGCACTGATCACTAGATATGCTGGGTATAGGACTGGCCGTGTTCGAACCGTACAGTGGACGTCTAAATGTTTGTTTATTATTTCTTATTACTTTAGGGTAGGTACACACTAGTTTCTGGATTATCTTCGAAAAAGACAAGGTCGGTAACACATAACTACTTGAGACGTTGGTTGACACAATATTGATGGGGACTTTTTTCACGTCATTAGTAGCATCCAATCAAAGGTGTACGCAAAAGTCAGCTGAGTTTGAATTTGCCTGTAGTTAATAGCTTGATTTGTTTAATTTCACTGGGCTTATGCTTTCTGGTCGATTAATAAGTGTTTTCGACGCATTCATTAATGGTTTATAGGAAGTGCGTACAAACTTTCGTTGTCATTTCTGTCAACAATTTTATGAGATCTTCTAATCATGAGATTTTGTGGCTACATGGGTGATTTTAGGTTCAACATTAAGGTTAGTAAAACTCATTATTAGGTAAGACTACTTACTTGGGTACACCTTAAGGTCATACTTGGTGTTATCTCGCTCATACCGGACGAATATCCCGAATAAAATTAACAATATCAATTGGAAACTGAGCACAGTGAATATGTCCCTAATTTTCGGACCCATGACACTCTGCATCACGTTAGGGACTGTCATTTTTAACGAGCCGCCGACAAACGACCGAAATAAGCACACCGCAGTCAGAACCAAACTAAACGTTATCACCGGCACAAGGTAATGGTAATTGCGAATAGCAGCGGTTGCGTCTTATTTACAAGAAAATTAGTGTGGTTAGATAGGTTAGCGTGTCCGGTTAGAGATGTTTGCGTATGAAAGACTTATAGATTTAAGTGGGCTAATTTGATCTGTTTTTATATCGCGTGTACAGTAGATCCAGTTTGGTGTTGTTTGTGATAAATATAAATGTAAAGTAGAAAGTAAAAGCGGATAATTGTGTTATGGAAAGTAAATCTTATGTGTAATCTACTTAAATGCAATAATAAAGTAGTAAACTAGTTCATATTTGTGGATGTGTAAAGTTTGGAATGATAATAATGAAATAATTATTATGAGCAATATGTGTAACTAAAACCGTATGAATAACAATAATTTGATAGCGCCATTGTTTCGAATGCTAATCACTCTAGGACTGTTGATCTTGCATAATCTGAGTTAATATTAACAACGAGGTGTCACATGCTTGCAATCTACAGATAAAGTTACCTCCGCCCAGAACTACTTTTCGATTACTTTAACAAACGTACTTAGTAGAGATTGTAATAAAATAAGATATAAATGAAATAATAACTTGCGCTGCTTTTGAAGCATTACTTTACCAACTCAACATGCATCGACATTCGCATGCTGAAGAATTCTATTCTGATAATTCTCTGCAAACTTTCCAATTTTGTTGGAACTAGTTCCATTTTAAGATCGCTGCAAAGATTTATATTCCTATTATAACAAGTTGCACCCACGATGCTTCGTGGTTGCTTGGTTTAGACTAGCAGCCCCACCGTCTGATACCATAGGTCCACCGTTTTAAGTATCTGCTTGTAGAGTAGGAGTTTATTATATGTCCACAAAGCCGACTTCCTACCAATAAACCAGTAGATTGTTTTGTATCTTACGTGTGTTTTCCGCCGAAGCTTGGTGTCCAGCGTCATACTAAGGTAGTTTGCCGTGTTCGACTTTTTTACGGTGGGTTTATTTATTTGCACTGGAACGTATTGCATTCGCTTGTTGGACGAATGCAATACCACATTTACTCTGGTAGTGTATATTGAGTTTGTCACAACATTTGTAACACCCTTAAGAAAGCGTGGCAGGTATAGACTTGTATTTATTTTTTTGAACAGTATTGAAAACTAAATCGATATTTAGCTATGTCCGTCTGTCTATCCGTCTGTCCGTATGTCTGTGTACATGATAACTGCCTTAATTTTGAAGTAATTGATTTGAAGTTTTGGACCACAAATCATGAACCTTCCTGATTCAATAATAACCGACATATTCAATTATAAACGTAACCTCGAAAATCACTGAAAAATTACTAAAATCAAAAAACTCGAAAATGATGATATTTAGGTATAGGGAAATCTTATTAAAAATGATGTATTTTGATACGTAGTAACTAAAAATAAAACTAAAATTATCAATTATCATTCTATTTAAAATGACAAAGTTGATATCGACTTCCGGTGACCGGACGTGACAGTTAACTTGAGAATATTTTAGCTGAAGAGCTCAGATCGAGTAAATTCAACATTTCAATAATAAAATTATAAACCCCTAACCACAACAAGTATTTTAGAACCTAAATACGTATTTCAGCAACTATGTTGCCATCTTCAGTAGAACCTAAAAAGAGGAAAAGAGAGATTAGCACTTCATAGTATCTTTACTGGATATTGTCCAAGCAAATCACTAGTGGAAGTGACGTCCATGTTAAACATTACCCTATATATACCCATTTGTTGTTCACACCTCAGTGAATTTTGATCATTGAAGCGTAAAAAACAAGTTTTAATTAAAGCAGGTCAAACAATGGCGAACTAGGTATAGGACCCCTGTCTGAATTTGTTAGTTTATCTCTATTCAAGTGAATAAAGATACTTTCCAAGCTGTTTAGTTCCCTATTATTTGACACAGCTTTTACAAGTTTTAAGTCATCTACAACTACTTTATGACCTGTGTCTAAAATATGTTGAGCCACACTAGATTTTTCAAAACGATTATATTTAAAATGAGCTACATGTTCTTTGAACCTAGTTAAAATTGTTCTTCTAGTCTGGCCCACGTATTATTTTTCACAGTCATGACATTTGATACATGACATTGATTATCAAGTACATCTACCTTATCCTTTGGGTTTCCAAGAAGGTTTTTTATGCTATTATGAGTCGAATATGCTATACAGAGATTTTGTGATGTAAAAATACTTCTCAAACCCCTTGTATATGCACAATCGAACGGTATTTTAACATATTTCTTCTTTTCTACAGACAAAGTATTTAAAGTAGATATTGATTTACATACATTTTTTGATTCTGCTTCTTAATCATTCTATCAACTATTTTCTCAGGGTACCCATTATGTATGACAACATTCTTAATAAACAATAATTCTTGCTGATATCTATCTGCGGACAATGGAAATTTCAATAACCTATTTACTAAACAACTAATAAAATACAATTTTTGTTGAAAAGGATGCTGCGAATCATTAGGGATAAACCTGATTGTGTTAGTATCTTTCCGATACACGTCAATTTCTATTATATTTTTGCTATTCCCGACTACCAGAGTGTCTAAAAATGGAAGTTGGCCGTTAACTTCTTGTTCTACAGTAAAGTTAATGGTGTTGAATTTAGAATTCAAAACGAGAAGAAAATCTTGAATACTGTATTTCTTGGTGTCAAAAATGGCAAAAATATCGTCGAAAAATATACGTATTTAGGTTCTAAAATACTTGTTGTGGTTAGGGGTTTATAATTTTATTATTAAGTTCGCCACAGTCTCCAAAATATTGTTACCAACATTTCAAGTTTCCAGAAATAGTAGAACATGATAAACTTCTAATCTACAAATTCTGTGAGACAGCCTGTATAACATTGGATATTTACGCTAATGATTTTTTAAAAAAATTAATGGTTATGGTTTATACCATATACTTTTTTACTCATAAATCAACTTTATTTTTGCCGGATAAGCTTCAGTGACATTTACTGTTGCATTTGTTTTCCAGCGCATATAAACACAATCGCACATCTTGATTTTATATTTATTTTGTAACTGAGACTGTTTATGATAATTATACAGCTCTCCACACAAGGATGATGTTATATATGACGAATAGCACCTTTTTTGTATTTTTTGTTTGTTTTAATGTCGTTCATTTTTACTATTATCGTTTGCTGTCTACAATTATCTTCTTTTACATCAAGTTGGATATAGAATTACGTAGCTACCCCCATAATAGATTTATTTTGACTTCCCTGACTGTGTTTCTGGGTCGATGTCATCCGCTGAAGTCGTGCTGGTCCCCGGGTTGCTGGGATTTGCAAAGAGCATTTAGAGCTGATATTTATCTGTTGCTCTCTCTGTCAGTTAAAGAGGCCATACATTATTCATACCGGGCGGGCACTGAGTAGAGCAGGGCTTGGGATTTAATAAGCAAAATGGAATTATTTTAAATTGCTTTCAATTACCAACCCCCCTTTCATTGTTGACGCTAATGTATTCGACAATATTGTGATGGAAATTATGAGCAGGCCGTGGCCAGTGCCAACAAATCGATAAATGCAAATGCCCCGTGCCACGTTAATATCAAGCGCGATTTGATGTGTGCTGTACATAATTCAATCGATAGTTTTGCCCTGTTTGGCTAGTTAATTGATTTCGGTTTGAGCTGTCGTTATTGTTTGCTGAAAGAAAACGCAGCTGTATAGGTATCTCGCGGTTGATATTCCATTAAAGAGTCTGTTTGCTTTAGAGATTTCGGAAATGTAGTGACCAGTGTGTGAAAGCATACGCATTCAATAACAGGCATTCAAGGACACGACAGATTTTTTCCCTTCGAGTAGTTTAGGGAATTGTTTATTATACCTATATTGCATTTATTATTTTATAATTTTTTTTCTTCTGAAGAAATATATTATGGCTATCGAAAATAGATAACTTTTGGCTACATGTTTATTGTAAATCATGTCAATTTTCAGGACTCTGAAGGCGATACCTTGGATGCTACATGTGCTGTGCTTCTTTTTATGCTACTTTACTGTAGAGTGTAGAGTGTAGATGATTAAAAGATCTAGCTACTTTCACTGTCTCTAGTCTAGATCAATATCTTCCTTCTTATGGTCTGGCGAGAGTGTCAATACAAAAAAATATAAAATGCAAGCGATAAATGCATATGTTATTCCAATATTTCGGTAGTGTTGGTGTTTTAGACTGGACGAAGAACGAAATACGCGATCTGGACATTAATACCAGAAAGCAGTTAACATTAAATTTTATGTTTCATCTTAGATCTGATGTCTGCAGGTTATACCTGCATTGCCAATTTCTAGGTCGTGGCTGGCAGCTGGCTTGCAATTGAATATGATATGGAAATGTCCAACTAGGAATATAAAGTGATTGGACAATTAATTAGGGGTACTTCTGGTAAGTCAATAGTTAGTAAACATAAATTGGTTTTAGAAAACTTTCAGTTGGAAGAAGTAGTTAATTATCAAAATAAAGTTTTAGTGGGGAGTTTAAAGCGAGAGATTAAGTTAAGAACAAAACAAAAATTGAGAGAGGATTACGTTAGTAAGCCAATGCATGGTCAATTCTTAAAGTTTGTAGAGGGTCATGGTATTTCAAAGTCCGGATCGTTATCTTGGCTTTGTCATCATCAGAACATTAAGGCTGAAACGGAATCCTCTATCATAGTGGCGCATCAGGCAGTACGTTACAGATATCATGAGCAGAAGATTATGAGGGTTGATCATGATGGGAGTTGTAGACTGTATCATCCTCATCAGGCTCCGGAACATGTCCATCATTTGCATTCCATTGCTAGGCATGATAGGGTGGGAACATCTATACCGGGTGATTCAATTTCGACCCTCACCATGGGGATCTCGCTTATTAGTGGAGATAGAGCCTATGTTTAAATTTGGCTAAGTTTCCTATTTTTGTGTCGATCAATTATCTGAAAAGAAATTTAAGCTATCATTTTTCATTTTGAAGATATCCGCAAAAAAACTGAAATGTTAAGATATCGTTTTTAATTTTTTATTCAAAACCATGAGTAGCTAGACATTTGAAACAAAAACATTCTGGGCTACTTTTTAACAAGGAATGCATGTTATTTTTTATTTTGAAATAACATCAAAGATAGCGGCGGAACCATGGCCACCTTTTGTTTTTCTTATAGTCGCCATGTTGAATTTTGGCACTTTCCGATAGTCGTGTTTTTTCTCATTTCCGCAATGTATAATATGTTGCCATTCTTTATTAACATAATGGTGTAAGAATCAAAAACCTTCAGGGACCCAACTGGAGCTTGGTTACAGACCCCCGGAGTCGTTGCCAAGTAACGCCAACAAAATGTACTTGGATCAAGCAGCGCGCCGGCGCCCTCAGCGTTAGGTTTGCCATTTAACCAAATAAACCTTTATTGTGGTTGATTGTGGATGTAAAATGCTGTTTACCAATAACGAAAAGCATGATATACTAAGGGCTTATTATTGTTCTCCTGGAAATGGTCGCATCGTACAATATTCCTAACATTGGACTGAAATTTAGCGGACCATGGATCGTTTTGTAAACCCTGCAATTCTTATAATCCTCATGGAATTGTTGAAACTGATCAAAGAGGTATTTTAGAAATTCTAAACGTTAAATTACCATAATTTACAATGCTTCAACGACTGGTTTTTAGATAAATGACGATCCTGGGACTTCTAAGCGGGAAGTAGCCCTTAATTTGGAATTGCCGCAAACACGTGTTTGCAAACCATTACGAACAAAGAAATTGACACCGTACAAACGCCACACAAGTCAAACTTTGCAATTGTACGAAATTAGTTAAATCAATAATTTCCAAATAGCTGGATTGGTAATGGTGGAGTGGTGGATCCCCTGATTTAAGTCCTCTGGACTATTTTTTTTGGGGAACTGTGAACGATGAAATTTATCACGGTATTCGCAGAAATATCGAATAACAAATGCGGTCAATGCTCTTCCGGGAAGAACAGTTAGAAGAGCACAACAACATGTAGAAAAGCGGGCACGCTGTTATGCCTTCAAGAAAATAGCGGCCAAATAGAACATTTACTTAAAAAATAATCTTTATGTTGTATAAACTTGCTTTTTTATAATCTGAATGCTTTTAAACCAAAGCACTCTTGGTCCGTCCGGCGCCGGCGGTCTGTAACCAAGCTGCAGTTGGTTACTTGATAAGCACGACAAACAACAAGAAAAAGAACAAAGTGTTTTTTATTATTAAACCATTGTTTTAAAAAATAATGCCAACATGCTATACATTTCGAAAATGAGAAAAGACACGACTATCGGAAAATGTCAAAATTCAATTAAACTCTTAACTATATCACGCTTTTCGTTATTGCTAAACGGCATTTTCCATCCACAATCAACCACAATTAAGGTTTATTGTGTTAAATGGCAAACCTAAAGCTGAGGGCACCGCTTGATCCAAGTGAATTTTGTTGGCGTTGCTTGGCAACGACTCCGGCGGTCTGTAACCCAGCTCCAGTTGGGTACCTGAAGGTTTCTCTTGTTAAAAAGTACCTGTAGAATGTTTTTGTTTCAAATGTGCTACATTTGGTTTTGAATAAAAAATTAAAAACGATATCTTAACATTTCAGTTTTTTGTGGATATCTTTTACATGAAAAATGGTAGCTTAAATTTCTTTTCAGATAATTGATTAGCACAAAAATACGACACTTTGCCAAATTTAAACATAGGCTCTATCTCCACTAATAAGCTAGATCTCCATGGTGAGGCTCGAAATTGAATCACCCGGTATATATATTACAATTTATGTTCCCAACTAGGTTTAGTAATGGATGTGTTTCGGTGGTATGACCACATTCCATCTCCTGTTGTGAGTAGCGATCATACTACCATATTATGGAATATGCCAATCGTCACTGATGCGAATTCTTGGTGCTAATAAGCTAGATATCGTGGTAAAGGACTTCCACAGGAAGGTGTGCATTGTGCACTGCATTGTGCGCGGGGTTTCGGAAGTTTTCCTCTACTTTGCAACCTAATGTTGCAAAGCAGAAAAGGCGTTGTATTTCAATATTGGGTTGAGCTGCAGTGATACCCGCACAGGGAGTACCCTACGCTTCAGCAAAGTTCGGTACAGCCAATTTGCCCTGATGCTCTCCTATTCTTTTCAAAATGTATTAGTGTGATTTTAGTATTTATATGTTGTATCTACATTATATTATCTAGGTTTAATATATTTAATGAGATGTATCAGGAGTACCAATAAATAATAATAATAATAGAATTATCTAAGTAGACTGTAATAGAAATTTAAAAGAAGTGACTTCCTCACTGTCGAATAAGGGATTGAAACTGGCACGTGTCCGGTTAAAAAAACCTACTGTGTAAAACAACTTCACAGGGTTAACCTTTCTTTTACCTCTCATTTGGTTGTTTCTCGTTTGAGTTGTTTTGTAACGTATGGCAACTCTGTCATTTTTACTTCTTTCACCACAAAACATCTGTTAAACGCAGAAACATTGGCATATGCCAATTGAAAGAAAACTTGTCATACATACACAACTTCACAGGTCATAGTTTGTGTCACCTTGTAGTACAGAAACCATACAATCAGATTTTTTGCTTAGCCACTATTGATTCAACAAACAGAGGCAATTGACATTTCAGCAATATTTTCAAGCAGTCTAACATCTGCATGCCACTCGTAACTTTTTTGTGTTGCCCTTTACTAACTGAAGTCATACAACGTTTTTCTAAAGAGTAGTTCTAACATCTAGTTGCCAAAATTGTTGTGTCGCTGTTTGTCCAGGGTTATAGTGGAAAAGAATTTTTGGTAGCTAGTCTTATTATTTAATAGAATTATGGAATTTAATACTTACCTCACTTCATTCAACTCTTATATTTCATTAATTTAAAAACTTCTTAAACTAATTTATAGCCAATAAAATATTGTGTTGGGTGTAAAAACAAAACAAGGGCAATAAAATTTGAGTCTTTTTATTTTATAAAACACATGGAATCGTGAAATCTTACAACGTCTATAAATGAAAGATATTGATCATAATATAATTGGCCAAAAAGGATCTTACATAGACTTTAAAGGATATATGGAATAATTACATCATGCGTCAGTTTTAATTTAAATTTATTTTTTGTATATACATCTCGCATTTTAATCAAACTCTCTGTTTTCTTTTGTTTCTTTAAATATCCCATATATCATTTTATAGAGCACAACACATTTATACAATTTCTTTAATGTAGAATAAAGACTAATATTATACAAAAATATATTATAAATAAATCGCATGTTATACACTATATATCGTAAAATAGCATCACGATGGATGAACGTACATTGAAAGTTGCGAATGTCAAAAACAAAATTCGAATATACATATTTTGCAAAAATTTTACGCTTACGATAAACGATCACATTTCATTAAAATTTCTTCTCTTCTTTTCAACATTAGAATTAACGGAAATACACGCAATCAATACAATTATTTTAACATTAAATAATTCGAATTTGAAACAAAAAAATGACAATCTCCAAAACTTAAAGTATTGAGTGCGTATATTGGATTGCTAAAAAGTGTGCTTAAATATTTAAAGTCATTTATGAATATTTAAAAATACACTTACAATTACTTTTTATAGTTTTTTTTTTGTTCACAATTTTCTTTACAAAGTTAAAATTACGCCATATAACTTAGCAATCAGTTTGGAATTGTTTAGTTCACCTCTCATATATTATCATAAATAATCGTAATAATGGTTTCATTTTTCGGCAATAGAATTTTTCGTTGTCTCCCCTCTAACTAATATCTACGACCTCAAAAAGACAAAATCGCGTTTTCAGTCAGTTTACGAAGTGAACTGAAAAATTCAAACTTATCTACATGCTGTTTGCAGGTCAGGTATTATTTTTTGTGAGACTACATCGATTTATTACACTGTTAAAATTCTGTGTGTGTGTGTGTGATATTACAATGTTAACAGCCATGTGAGTTAATTTTATAATTAGAAAGGTAACACATATTTACAATGTTATATTGATGATTATTCTGCTTTACATCTATATGTCGATATGCTGGATGAAAGAAAAAATAATAAGATGGTCTAGGATGAAAACAATAGGCAAAAATTTGCAAAATTTACTCAAGGCCACTCAGTAAGGAGCAGTCAATTCAAAATAATTCTTAAAGCTTTTAAAATTTTAATTGCAGTCATCATCATCGTTATGTACATAAGTGTGTGGGTGTGTGTGTTGTGTACTAAGCAGTGGCTGTAAGAAACTGCTATAACTACGAATTGACAAGTTTTTTTTTGGGCTTCAGCTATACAATAATTTTTAACATAATTTCTTAAAAAAGCTAGCACAAAAAGAGATCTATCAAGTTTCTCTGTTCTTCCAATCATAAATAAGTTATGACAAATTATAAATGACTGTTAAATAATCCATTGTACAGGATGTTCCATTCTAAAAGCAGAGTACTGTATTGACCTTAAATAATCGAAATACACGTTTTTGTTTTGTTTTTCATATAGAAAAGTTGTAGATAATCTAGAGCTCTACACCTAGATAACATTTTCATGCATACAGGTGTTTTTAAACACTGGATATATTATTGCAGTTTTAGATTACGATTTTTATCCTTACTACATCAACTAGTAACAGGCTTCTGGTTTCAGCTTTCTGAAATATTGTGAAATTAATGTAAGAAGCAGGCATTTTTCAAATAATCATTGGATGAGTGGAATCAACTAAAGAAGCGATAGATAATTAATACATAATTAATCCAAGTGACAATAATTTTTGGATTATATATGTTTGATTATGCACGCTTTGCTTTAGAAATAATTAACGAAATTTTTTTGTCGTACACTTTTTTTTAATTCTTATTAACGTCATCAGACGCTCGTATCAAAGATATAAAATATACAATTAAACACACTCACAAACATTTTAAAATAAGACATTAAATTGTAGATATAAAATACTAACTATAAATAAATTAATACTGTATATGGGACTCACACTTCAATAGTTACATAATAATAAATAAATAATATAATAAAAAACTTCAATAAAAAAAATTAAAAAAATAAAAAAAAGTGTACGAGAAACTAATTTCGTTAATTATATTCTAACCTCCTAGCTTATATAAAATGTATATTATTTATTTACGTAATGTTCTAAGTTATTTAAAGAGTATTAAGGGGTTAAATCAAAAGAAAAGCATTATTTATGTAATATTAATATATAAACAATTTTAACGTGGTAGATAAATTACTGACTCTTTGGCTTGTGTAATTTAAAATTGCAGACTGCTATTTATTATTAAAAGCTGCTGTATGACAAGAAGGATTATTACATTTCTGAAATTGTTGAATTTCATCGAAACGTCTGGATATTTGATATTAATTTATGAATTATTGGGCATAAGTTACAAATTAGATTAATAACTTTTTAGCCGTTGCTGACGTAATATTAAGGACTATGATAACAGTGCTTTTATGTTAATAGCAACGTCGTGACCACGGTCGTGACAACGGTCGTGACCACGGTCGGACGACAACGCTTACGTATTATATATTGATATTAATTAAATTTCAAGTCATTTTGCCGCCTTTCTATAGATTAATATTTTTTTACTAATAATTGTAAGTATATATTATTTCAGAATTATAAAACATTTATTCTAAAATTGAAGATTTTGTATGGTTTTCACTCAATAACATAATTATAGAATTTTCAATGTTGTTCATTTTATCTGTATTTTCGGTTTTAATCATTATCTCTCAACAACTCTGGTGAATGGTAACTTATATCGTACTTATGTCGCCCTTCTACTGTTTTAGATAGACACGAGTCAACAATTTTTATAACAACTTAATAAACGATGCAAAGGCAATATTAGATGGAATTCACTCAGTTGTAGAGAGAAAATATTTAAAACCAAAAATACAGCCAAAAGTTTGACAAAATTAATAATTCTATAATCGTGTCAGTCGAACATCTGATACAATATGTTAATAACAAAGTGATAAACAATAAAAAGGTAACAATGGTGTTTTAAAATTTACCACGTTTGAATGAGGAATAATGACTAAATATAGACAAAAAGTGGAAAAAGTGAAAATTCTGTGTTAAGTATAATCCACGACGAAATACAAAATATACTTGAACATTTGAAACGCGACAATGTTAGATCAACTAACTAATAATTGTTGCTATACAATGTGTCCCACTTAAGAGTGTAACACCTTCATATCTTTTTTATGTTTAGTCCAATTTTAGTAATTTTTTCTTTCAAATATAGATATTGCACATATTGCTCCATTTACTGCCAAAAAACCAATTGTTTTATTTAAATGCAAAGCACCTTGCGATGGCAAAATAAAGATCAAAAATCAAGAAATTACTTTCGGGATTTTATTAGCGAACAATTTTTCTAGTAAAAATTGTTCAGAATTGCCCAAAAACCGTATATCCAAAATTTCATGTAAATTAAAAAAATATTGAAATTTTCTTCAAAAATTAATATTACTGGCATAGGCAGCTACTATTCTTAAAAAAGTGTGCTGTGGAAACTTTGTTTGAAATAAAACCTGAAGTGTCAAAGTGATTCAGCTGCTTCCCTTGCTGATCGCGCATTATCACCGATAAATCTTATTATTTCCACCTTTTCAGCGAGTGTAAGCATTATTATTCAGACAATACTTAATTACGACAAGCACTTGGACAGTTCAGGTTTTATTTCAAACAAAACTTCCATAGCACACTTTTTTAAGCGCAGCTGCGTATGCAAATAATATTTACTGACGTTTTGAAGAAAATTTCGATATTTTAAAATTTTCATGAAATTTTGGATTTAGGGTTTTTGCGCAATTCTGAACAATTTTTACTAGTAAAATTTTTCGTTAAAAAAATCCTTAAAGTAATTTCTTGATTTTTGCGTGTTATTTTGAAAATGAATCTTTTTTACTTTAATTTGACAAGATAATTTCACAGCGGAGGTGGCCGAGTGGATAAGGCGTATGCCTTCCACTCAGAAGTCCAGGGTTCAAGCCCAGGTTAGGCAGGGGATTTTTCAAATACTCCGTCTCTCCGACTGCCGCACAGACAAAGCCACTGGCTTTGTGCACATGGCAACATCCCCACAAAAAAAAAAAAAAAAAAAACGCAATAATATACATAGTGTTCCATTTAAAAGAGCATGGTAGCACGTTGTTATGGGACACCTGGTAAGCATGCATTTTTTTGCTACAGAACGAATGATTGAATATCTACAACTTCTATGTTATGGAAACAAACGTTTCGATTCTTAAGGCCAATAATATACTTTGCTTCTAGCGTGGGGCCCCTGTACACTCCTTACTGATAGGCCGACCACTAAATGGCTATAATAACGACCCAATGGCCGACTGAAATATACTCGTAACTCTTATATACATTGACTATCATAGACTGTGTCTGAAGGGCATACGAAATCATTTACTTTAAACATTTCAAACACACAACGGAGGGATGAGTCACAAATCTAGGCTTTTCCTTCTCATTAGAACTTACAGCTAAACCGAAATGGCCACCTTACGTCAAACGCCAAACGACTATTACTAAAAAACATTGAGAGAGAGCGAATCTGAGAGTTGCTGCGCCGGAATTTATCTCGGCGTACGCAGGAGTATTCCTGTAGTTGTAAGGCGATTCCGTGGGTTCCTCTTTCTTCGGACACGGTAGATCCTTCTCTTGAATCGCCATCAGGTGTAGGGTTTGCCTGCTCGAATAATCGTCAGGTTGGTTGTTGTCCATGTCGTCATTGTAGTCTTCGTACACTGCAGTGTAGAAGTAAGATTTGTCAAGAGGATCTGGTGTGACCGTGGTCGTGATCATGCCTCTTTTCAGATGTGATGACTTGTTGCCGAAACACTTCAGTTCGTCGAGGGCGTCCTTGATCTGCTGGCTCTTGGTCACGTTCTTCAGACCGTACATCCAAGCTAGTCGACAGTCGCATACCAGTCTGTTATCTGGAACGAAGAAATTAGGAAGTTAGTGATAATGGTCTCCTATGGTCATATTTTTGTATGAGAGGGATCTTGAATGATTGAGAATGATCTTGAACGATATTTACCGATCTGAACGATCTTAAACGATCTTGAATCATCTTGAACGATTATGAACGCTCTTGCATCTCTTAAACGTTCATGAACGATCTTCACCGCTATTGGATGATCTTGAATGATCCTAAATTATCTTGACTGGTATTGAATGATTTTGAATGATCCTGTATGATCGTGAATGATCTTGAATAATTTTGAACGATCTTGGATGATCTTAAACGATTTTGAACGATGTTGACGATCTTGGACGATCTTGATTGATTTTGAATTATTTGGACTGATCCTGAATGTATAATGATCTCGACTCTAGACAAAATATTAAAAAATCACTACTCTTCATCCGAATTAATTAATCATTTTTCCAATGCAAATCAAGCAGTACAAGAAATCGTGATTCTTGAATGATTGCACACGAATCCGATCTTGAATTATCTTGAATGATCTTGAACGATCTTGACCTATATTGAAAGATCGTGAACAATCTTGAACAATCTTGAACTATCTTAAAAGATATTGAACCATCTTGAACGATCATGAACGCTCTTGAACGGTCTTGAACGATCTTCACCGATATTGAATGATCTTGAGCAACCTTTAATGATCTTGATGATACTGAATAATTTTAAATGATCTTTTATGATCTTGAGCAATCCTGAACGATCATCAACGATCTTGAATGATTTTGAATTATCTGGAGTGACCCTGAATGTATAATGATCTCGAATCTAGACAAAAGATAAAAAAGAATCATAATTCTTCATCTGGATTAATTAATCATTTTTCCAATGCAAATCAAGCAGTACAAGAAATCGTGATTCTTGAATGATTGAGCAAGAATCTATCTTGAACGATCTTGAATGATCTTAAACGATCTTGACCTATATTGAACAATCGTGAACAATCTTGAACGATCTTGAACTATCTTAAACAATATTGAACCATCTTGAAGATCATGAACGCTCTTGAACGATCTTAAACGATCTTGAACGATACTGAATGATCTTGACTGATCTTGAATGATCTTGACTGATATTGAATGATTTTAAATGATCTTTTATGATCTTGAGCAATCTTGAACGATCATCAACGATCTTCAATGATCTTAAACGATCTTGAAGAATCTTGAACGATCTTCAACGATCTTGAACGCTCTTGAACGATTTTGAACGACCTTGAACTATCTTGACTGATAATGATTTATCCTGATTGATCTTGAATGAGTAAATGATCTCGAATTAAGACAAAAGGAAAAAAATCTTGTTTCATCTAAATTAATTAATCATTTTCCAATGCAAATGCTATATTGAGCATACATCTTGATATTACAGTCAACGATTGCAAAACTAAGTAGGTAATACATATTTTTCTAATCTTCCATAACGACGAAAATCTCAATGCTATTGGCAGTACAAGAAATCGTGGTTTTTCAAAGATTGAGATAGATCTTAACCGATCCTAAACGATCTTGAACAATCGTGAACGATTTTGAACGATCTTGGCCTATATTGAACTATCTTGAACTATCTTAAACGAAGTTGGAGCATCTTGAACGATTATGAACGCTCTTGAACGATCTTAAAGGAGCTTGAACGATCTTCACCGATATTGAATGATCGTGGTGATCTTGAATGATCTTGACTGGTCTTGTATGTTTTTGAATGATCTTGAACAATCTTGAACGATCATGAACGCTCTTGAACTATCTTAAACGTTCTTAAACGATTTGAACGATCTTGAATGTTCTTGAACGACTTTAAATTATCTTCAGCGATCATGAATGAGAAAATAATCTCGAATTAAGACACAAAATTATAGTCCTTCATCTAATAACGACGTAAACCTCTTGTTGCTATTGCAAAATCGATCCTGCGGTCGTTTGTGATTATATGACACAATATGCGGATGAACAAAATGGATCGTCCACCCATACTGTAAATACAGCTGACTAAAACCGTTAAATAAATATTATTGTGGCCCATGGGAACTCCCATTAGCGGTAGTCAATAAAATAGTGGCGATAGTAACGAGTTTTTTTTATGAATACGGTCATGACTGACATTAAATGGCTTTTATAGATTAACCATGAGTTCAAACGGCACAGAAACAAAAAGAAACAATCATGTGTTCTCTTTTGTACTTTGAATACATGACGAGAAAAACACTCCAAAAGTCTACAATCAGTGCAGCAGATTTTTTTTAACGAATACTAAGAGATGTCAGATGATGTTCCTCTTTATAGCTAAAAGGTTTTATTTTCATTTTTCACGTCATATTTTCTAATGGGCTCAAAATGTAAAAAACATGATAATTTTGGATGCGAATTCGGTCATTCTGAATTCTGTTTGTTTAGGTTTGGAGGTTACTGGCTATAATAGTGGCAATATTGTAGAGATATTAGTGATATTGATATTCCAAATACGGCAAATACATATCGTCATACATAGAATTATCAATGCTATATTTTCAAGAAAGGTAAAATTTGCTTAGTAATAAACAATAACAGTTAATGTTGTTTTGCAGATGATGTATCCGGAAGTTTGATGTGTGACAAGTGCAATAAGTTTTGTTACGTCTTCGGATTGTTTGTGGAGAAACAGCATCGGCTACGATTAGTAAAAAAATAAATCAGTGGTTGAGGCATACCAATTTTTGGACTGGGTTCACACCGCAAGTCGCGGGTAGGAACCAGAATACGTGTGTGTAGTTTGTTCGTCAAAATTGATGTTATGGAAATCAAAAAATGTTCATAACCCAAGAACTGGAATGGCCTTTTCTACTCCGATGATGTGGCATCATCAAACTTCTCAATTGAATTTCTTTCTGACAGTCTTGGCCAACTCAGTGACGAACAAGGTGAACCGTTACATCAGGAAATGGAAATTGAAAAACGTTTTCAAGGATGATGTATTGTATACTCGTAAACGACGGAGATCGAGTAAACATTTTTAAGTTTCGTTGTATATCTCGTTTTTTTTTTATAAATCAGTATGGTAACTCAGTACTGATCCAATAAACGAGTGAAATACTTGGAAATGTAGTGAACGTAAACTCTAATGTACTTAGTAACATATTGTGATAGTCTGGCAGGTAACATCAAAAGGGAGAAGAAAAAAAAACAGTGTCATAATTTTAGAATAACATTGTAAATATAAGTGCTAGTAATATCTAATTAATGTGTATAAAGACTACGGATTTATTACCGTCGCCCTGTATATTTCTTCTTTGTAGTGTGATGTGTCTAGCCGGTCAATAAAATTTCATGATTCTGTTAAATATCAACTGGTTCTGATAAACAAACGCGTAGTAGACGCAAATTTAAATGGGCTTCCAATAAAAATTGCAAAAAAATATTACTGATTCAAACATTTTTTTTGAAAAAATCTGATGTGGCCAGGCACATGACTTTATAATACAATATATAAAATTAATAGTTTAGCTGCATGAGAATCTATTCTATTGAGATAAATCGTAGGTATTGTCAAAGCATCAGCATTTGACACTACCTACACTACGTCATTAGAATAATAGTTATTTATGTCACAAATGCCGAAAGTACGGAATAGCGCGACGAGCGGTGATGCGGCGCGTCACCGAAGGCGGAGTGTCGCCGTCGCATATGAGCGAGTCGGCTATCTAGTTTTTGGCAGGAGCGACATCAACGTCTATACTCTATAGTGTTGCTTTTTAAAAATACGTATTTAAAAAAAAATAAATGATGTCTGTATAGTAAATGCTAGGTTGGTACCACTTAGACGAAACGTCAAGTTTAAAGGTGCGTTCCGATTGGTAGGTAATGGTAGCTAATGGCGGTGGTAGAATACGAAATTATAGTATTTCTTACATATCGTGATAATGACACATATTAGTTTGCATGTACATAAACATGAGTCACTATCAATTTTCTATTGGAATTACTATAACGGCGTCGGCTACCACTGCCATCGTCACTAATGAAAACGCACCTTAAAAAGGTAATTCAAATTGTGACAGATTTATATTTGTTCATGACACATCCCTACCAACATACTAAAATAAAAGTACACTCATCGCTATACTTTATTTATAATTTTCTCAATGTATCGTTTTTAGAATTAGATATAAAGACGGGTTGATATTTCTTATCAACAAACAGTCAAATTGGTGATCTTACTTTATTTGAAATTTGTATTTTATAATTTGCCGCACTACAGCGGCAACGTTCCATAGTGGTTTTCCAACCTCTGATGAGATCAGCTGTTTTCGAATGTGACAACACAAAAAAATATTTGTCAAAATCCTGGCTACTATGTAATTTCATATCAATGCAGATGCGACCGATCTCGATCAAATAGAATTTGCTCTTGAAGCTAAACTATTAATATTACCAAAAAATTTCATAGGCATAAATTATTCAAAATTTCCTGTGCTTTAATTTATTAATTAACTAATTTGTCGAAATTACAGAAACGGCGGCTCATTTCCAAAATCCTTCGAAAAGGCTTAGAATAAACTGAAAGGCTAAACTATTAATTTTACCAAAAAATGTGATAGGCATAAATTATTCAAAATTTACTCTACTTTAATTTATTTATTAACTATTTTGTCGAAATTACAGAAATGGCGGCTCATTTGCAAAATCCTTCAAAAAGGCTTAGAATAAACTACCAGTTCCTTTGGACCCTTTTCAACCAAAAGCTTTTCAGCTCTAAGTTAGGTCATGAAACTTCTAAATATGAACTTTCGTCCCGATACCTTTAGTAGTTTCTCCGGAATCGTCGCCAGAAAAATCGTTTACACACAGACATACACACACACACACACACACAGACATTTTTTTGTACCTTGGTCAAAAATGTTCAGGGGACCCATAAAGACGTATTTCCACTAAAATCTCATTTTTTTTTTCGGCATGATTACAATACTTTAGCATACTGCGTATGATAAAGTAAAAATGATATTTAGGGGTGTCTCTTTTGGGGCTATGTCTCGGGAAAAGTATATTTGTTTTTTTTTTACACAATGTTATGGATGCAGAATCGGAGATGAGCAATGAATGAAGCAATCATTACAATGTAGCGGCAAGTAGCATTCCAGTTCTTGGTATAGTCACAGAAGTTTATGCCAGTCATGAAAACAATATGATATTCTTACTGAATAATTTTGACGCTCCAAGGTGTTCAGCGCCTGATGTATTCAATAATTCGTTGACGTTCTACGTTCTACGTTAAAATGTGTTCGTAGCATCGCTGCAGCACTGTTTTTCCAACGCTCAGTCCAACGTTTAATAAGCGGTTTCCTAAAATTCAAAACAGCAGATGTTTTGACCACATCCGCTCTACAATTTAATTTCAATTTAAGTTAAAACAAGCGCGCGAGTCAAATTTGTATTCCATGGACGAGAACTGTGCACTAGCACGTGCATACGTGCATGTGCATATCAACGTGACAATTGAATTCAAAGAGCAGTCGTTGCATCAGTGCACAACATTCCGAATGATTCGGAATCTGGACAGCTGATCTCTGTACTATATTCGCAAACATTGTTCACCTCGACATTTGCATGTCGCAGATTTTGATGCTGCGAACGCTACCCCGCCTGCCATCAGGGCCGGGCGTCGAGAGTGGCGCTTTTAGTCCACCCCACTGGGGGTGTAGTATGATGCCAACAATAGTGGTTTATTGAGTGCCTATTATACCGCTGCATAGTTTATTAATTACCCGGCAAAACCGAGTCAGACGTGCTATATACGATGCATTATTTCATACAATAATACCCATACAAATAGCAGCTAGTGCCGGTTTGAATCGTCGGTGTCAATCTCTTGTTTTCATTGTGATATATTGAAATTTTCTGAATGGTTAATGGGGGGGGAAACATTTGTGGTTCCGTAAATGTGTTGAATTTTTGCGCGATTGCTCTATTTTTCAATAAAAACTGATGACAAGGAGAGAGTGAAGAACTGAAAATAAGGTGATATTCTTATGCAATCGAAGTATCTGATTTCTTTCGCCTTTTTAAACCATGATGTACATTAACCCCCCGAACCCGTATTTTGATCCTCTGGTCAAAATATCCTACATGCATTTATTTTAAATTAGTAATTTTCGGAAACACTTTATGTTGAAGAAATGTTGAGTTTGTCTAAATATGTAAGAAATGTTGAGTTGTCTTTGTACATACTATTAAAACCATTACAATTTTGATTTGGAACTTATATGTGATCCCGAACGAGAGAATCGTCGTAACTACTGAATAACTCTAAAAACTACTGAACAGAAAAAATTTAAATAAAATGTGTCATGCTCCTAAATCATTTCTAAATAAGTTGTATGACTGTCAACATTTTTTTCCTCTAGGTGTAGGTAAACACGAGTGCGAAAGAAATGAAAATGGCCAGCCACATAACTTTATCATACAAATATTATATAAAATTAATAATTTAGCTGCATGAGAATCTATGTGATTGAGATCAGTCGTGTCTGAATTAAAATAAAACTAGTTAGCCAGGATTTGACAGATAAATAAATAATTAAATAAATAAATAATTCCTTTATTAACATAAAACAATATTAAATGCATCAAATTAATATTTAAATTTAGGGCGGAGATCAGTACACTTGTTTCCAAATTGCCTTGCTCTTCCACTCAACCCCTTACGCAAACTAGAACTAAGACATAATTGTACCAATAATATAACAATAATTCCGAGAACTTATCAAAACAAAAACAAACAAAAAATTACTCTAGAGTCTAATTACACGTAATTGCAGCAAATCCAACTCAACAAAACATCGCACATGCCCGTAAAAAATAAAAATTAAAACAGCCTCCGATGTGCGCTCAATGCCTGAAGTTCCCCCTGTTGAGCAAACAGACAACACTTCACCTTTCCCCCAAAACTGTTTAACGATATTTTTTTCATATCTTCCCTGAGACCATTGTATATGTGACTGACCTGGTAAGAGAATGGCCGTTTATACAGCTCAGCGCGATGGGCAGGTAGAGCAAACAAACCCCTGAATCTAAAATTAAGGTTTTGGACATCCGTTCTAGAGCGTATCTTCCGCATGAGGTATTGTGGGATCCTATTGGATAGCAACGTATGATATAATATTGCTGCATGCAATACCCTAGTGTTATCCATATTCAACCACCCCAAGTCGCCCAGCCCATTCGATACATGATCATACTTCCTCAAACCAAAAACAAACAGAACACATGCATTTCGGACACGCTGAACACGCTGTCTATCCGACGCAGTCAGGCAAGGTATCACGGTATCACAATATGAGATATTTTTACTATTGACAGCAGATATAGTGAGATATTGTCAAAACATCAGCATTTGACACTACCTGTACTGTTATTAGACTAAAACTATTTGGAAAATCCTGGCTGACTAGATAGTATTATATCAGTGCAGATGCGACCGATCTCGATCACATAGAATTTGCTCTTGCAGCAATATAAATTATTATTAATATTACCAAAAAATGTCGCGTGTGCTTCAAAAATCAGTGTATAAGCAAAATATGCTGCAAAAACGGGGATTAACATAAAAAAATACGATGAAATAAGGTCGCACATTGAATTTGATATAAAAAAGTATTATTTTCATCATGATATAAATTAAGTATTTTTATCAAATAACTCCACGTGTTTGAGTCTTTTTAAAAATAATGAATATCCCTTCCCTGATATAATACCACGAATTAAAAACGATAAAAGAAATGAAAATCAAAGCAACACAAGACTACGGCAAAAAATATTTTGTTAATTCACATTCTAAATGACTTTTAGAATACGGTAGAGTACTTATTTTATCATAATTTTGACAGTTTTTAAAGCTTTTTTTATAACCTTCGGAAGTAATATCTGGCCATTCGTGCTAAAAAGGTATTTGTATTCAGAGTTTCCTCTACTTTAATTTATTATTTATCTATTTTGAGGAAATTATAGAAATGGCGGCTCATTTGCAAAACCCTTGAAAATTTTTTAGAGGAAACATCCAGTTCCTTTGGATCCTTTGGAACCAAAATCTTTTCAGCTCTAAGTTTAGTCATGAAACTTTTAAATATGAAGTTTCGTCCCGATACCTTCAGTAGTTTCTCCGGAATCGTCTCCACAAAAATCGAGTACACACATACACACACATACATACATACACACACACACAGACATTTTTTGTACCTTGGTCAAAAATGATCAGGGGACCCAAAAAGACCTATTTCCGTTATACATATACATATATCATACAGCGTATGATAAAGTAAAAAGGTATCCGTTTTTTGCAGTTTTAAATTAACGCTCGTCATTCAATTTTTTTCCTTGTACACCGCTTGCCACAAAAAGTCTAATTTTTGTTCAGGTTGCATTTAGAGCCTCGTCTGTAGATTGACGTATTAGTTTTCTTCAGTTTTTCTGTCATAAACGTTATAAATTACATAAAGACTGAAGATAACAAAAACGCCAATCTCTAGAAGAGACTCTAAATGCAACCTGTACAAAAACTAAAATTTTTGTGTAAGTGTTTTCAAAGAAATAAATCGGAATGACGAGCGTTAATTTATAACTGCAAAAATCGGGTATTTTTTTCACTTCTTTCCCGCTCATGTTTACACCGAGAAGCAAACAACTGACAGAAATGAATCAGGTCTACGACATGTCTTTAAAAAAAAATTGTTCAGTAGCTTTAGAGTTATGGTCCTTCAAACACAGATGTCAATACTATCGAAACGAGCGATAGCAGTTAGGGTGATTCTCTCGTGCGGGGTCACATATTGCTCATTTTCCGGAAATTTGTAGGATTCTGTGGTTTCTACCAGCTACAACCACTTGCATCAAGTGAAGCCAAGCGATAGTATAATCTTTTCTAAATATTTTTGACTTTTAATTCACTTTCTTATCTCCTTTAATAACCGAGATACAAGAAGAAAAGCAATAACAACAGGTGCACGTGATAGTAAATTCTTTTTACCACAGTTTTCCGGATTGCGGGAATATTCGAGACTGAGAGCTTATCTGTATCAGGGTAGACACCCAAGTTATGCGTATACAGATACGACCGACTAGAACGGGTTTTTATGGTGACCATATTGTGACATTATAGAGATGTGGCTACCCCTTTGTGGGTAAACACATTAACGTCTTTGCATCTTTGTGGGGCTGTAGCGGAGATGGTAGCTTCCCCGACGGGATAAAGACTCTTCACAGCGGTTCTTAATAACTAACTCGATAGCTGACTATGATGATTAACTAATTACTGATTACATACTGCTGTAATACAGATTAGTACTAACACCGATCTAAGTCTGATTACAATACAAAATGTTTTAATACTTTATAGTAGCTCTCCAAGGTATTGGGTTCTAGTCGACCTTCCTGGTGTCGACTTATGTTTGTTGTTTTATCGCTGCACATTCCTGGAACAAGGTTCCCAAAACTCAAACTAACCTCGCGACTGATTATGTTTTATGCCTCGAATGCCCTTATGTGGCAATATGAACATATATCAAATCCCCACTCATTTTCGACTGTCAATAAAGCTCAATTGGCTGTAAGAGAATCCCTTCATATCGGTCGGAGATATATTCACAGATATATTCAACTCAGACCTGAAGGTTAACACAGCTTAGTTAGGTTCATTGCCTGAGGTTCAGTTTTGCCATTACTGTGTATGTTGTATTTCGGTTTTTACGAGAGGAAATTGAGTGAATCAAAGTACAAATATATACACAATACTGGGGAGTTTAGGAGTTTAAAAATTGACACTGCGGCTCCATTTATCATAGATCCCCCTCCCCTCCCCTCAGACTAAAACTAGTCAATAAAATTTACAACGAAACGAAGCAGGACTACTCGTTCAGCAGTGTAAACTAATTTCATGCAATTATTTTTTCCGATACATTTCCCGGTGTCAATCCATTTACCCGAACTGACAGCAGGTTGCCCCATCCGAAAATAAAAAAAAAACACGCTCACTCACACATACACACACACACAGACGAGATCGGTACCGACAAAACCTTTTCATGGCTATTCGAAGCCGCTAGCGAATTCGATATGGCGAGATAATTCGATTGACATTATTTGCGGATCCACGGGATGGATATATATCTGTGCACAATCGCTACTCGTTGCATCAATTTAATCAAGCAATTTAACACGCCGAATTGAAACGTTCGGTTCGTCCGTGTCCTCGCGAACGCGCAGGTAAAATTAAAATATTATTTGACGAGTACTTAATTAAGGATGTAATCCGCGAGCATGTAAACATGCGAGCGATTTATATCCGTTATGTGAGAGTCAAATACGACGTTTTAACTACGAGTCATAAATTCCAGTTCAAATGGTGGTCCAACCATAATACACGATGTTAATTGTAAATTAAACAAAAAGTTTTCAGAGAATTATCATAATATTTTTTTATCGTGATAGAAGGATCAAAATATCGGCCAAATGCTCGCGACGGCTTCAGTGGCATAGGTCCTCTATCCGATGGCCGATATTTTCAATGACTCTGAGAAATAATTGAGGTTCAATGTCGTTAATGTGCCGAATTATCTCATCCTTTAGGTCTTGAAATGTTCTTATCTTATTAACGTACACTTTCTCTTTTAAATATCCCCAAAGAAAGAAGTCCAACGGTGTCAAATCACATAATCGTGACGGCCAATTAACATCGCCACGACGTGAGATAACACCGCTGATAACGGACTTCTTGTGGCCAGAAATTGAGGATATGGACCTAGAACCTAGACGATATATAGTTCCAACAGGATGGTGCCACTTGCCACACAGCCAACGAAACAATGGCTCTTTTGCGCGAGAAATTCAATGGCCGTGTTATCTCACGTCGCACAGTGTGGCATTTTGCGAATCTAGCTGGACAAAATTAATAACTTTTTTATTTATGTAACGAATTGAGTGGAATTTGGTGAAGTGATAATAGACAACAAATAGTTTCTTTTTTGTTATTCTTGAGTGTAGCATTACTTCCGGTTTTGCCGGAAGTGACGTCATTTTTGAAATTCTAAACAGTATCTTATATTTTTTTGCAATATCATCAATTTGGATAATTTTCCGAATATAAAAACATAATGCTCATCAATACTTATCTTTGGCACAGTGCCGCAGTTTGCCAACCCAGTTGCACAAAACTGCTATCTTCGTTATTTATGAAACTAAGCCAATGGAATTTGTTGGAGTGATATTAGACCACAATTGTTTTGTTTTTAATTTTCTTGAGGATAGCATTACTTCCGATATTGCCGGAAGTGAAATTCTAAATAGTGCCATATTTTTGCGATATTATCAATTACGGTATTATTTCAAAAACAAAAACATAATATGTATAATAATGCTCATACAGCAATTTGCGATTCCAGGTTCACAAAATATATGTCATAACATAAGATAATATAATAATTGCTATAAGCCCATCCTAATAATATTAAATAAATTAATATCGGAGTTTCAAGGATTTACTAGGAATTCCCGAATATGTAAATTAACCACGCACTTAAATTAAATACTATATTGAAATTAACAAAATCAGTAACTAAAAATGAAACAATGAAATGAGCAACAAAGTGTGAAAAAGATAAAATAATTGAACTATGTATTCGTAGTGGAACTGAAGCATTTATAACTAAAAATTGATTGTAATGAAAATGTTTATCAAATTGGAACAAAAATCAACTACTAGTAGGTACTGGAATCTTCCGAATCAATATATTCACAACTATCGCTCTCCTTATTCCAAGTTTGATGTATTTTTGATGTCATTTCAATACTTGGAGGCTGTAGCAACTTCATAACGTTAGGATGAATAGATGGTATTATCACAGGATCTAAAGAAATCAACAATCGATGCAGAATATCGATGTTTGTGTGGATTCTTGAATCTTTTCTGGAGTTTTCTATTCGAAACCGTCCAAAATTCTTATGACGAGTTTCCTGTGCCTCTTCAGACATTTGCCCAATTGGAAGTAAAACATGTTTTATTACTTATGGTCCATGTAATAAAATTTTATATAGTGTTAGGCATTGGATACCAGTTATAGAGTGGAACATATAAATTATAGAGCTTATGAAAGAAAACCTGTTTACGAGATGTCAACCAACATTGTGAACACCTGTGAGCATATTACATTTTCTCTGTTATGGAACTGACAGACATTTCTGTCCTAAATTAAATTTCATGGTTTCATGATTATCATATTGTAGACATTTACAGCAGCTGACAAGTATTTCTTTGTTACAGTGCTGTTTTCAAACAAAAGAAGCAATAACTCAAGACAATTGGTTTGATATTAGTACTATCTTAGTACCTACTTATTGTTCTAAAAATTAGGAGAGTATCTTATCAAAGACCTTGTATATTAAAAAATAATTGTAAAATGTTCGCCCACGCTATCCGAATATCTGGGTAAAGTCAGTTTTAAAATAGCATCATTAACAGAGGCACAATCTTCCAACACCGCACTGTTGGGACACACTGTATAATAACTAAAATATCATGGTCAATCTTTTGTGAACGCCATATATAGAAATGTTCTTTTTGTTTTTGATCTTAGATCAACCTAAAAGTGTATGCTAAATATCATAAAATTCAGTACTTTCCAAAACATCTAAGGTGGGGGCGGTTGTAGGGTTGGGAGCAGAAACTCAACAAAGAGTTTTTAAATCGACCTCTTATTGAATTTTTGTCCTCTAAAAAAATTATTTCGTTAACATCGTGACGTTATCACATCAAAAGTTGTTCAGGGTGGTAGGTTTGAAATGATTACCCTGTATTTTCCACAATAGCAAACTATAGCAATGAATATTTGATCGTATATAATCAGTAGGACTATATGATTATAAAAAAATAATAATCACCGCGCACCTAGGCGCAATAAACTTTTAGCAGTCTAACACAACCTGCACTTCTGACCATAATTTTACTAGATTTCGGTGGTTTTTTATAAAAGATACATTGTTCAATGAATAGTTTTGTATACTATGATATAAAGTACATACCTTAATATAAATTATCCATGGTAGAAGTTTATCACAAACATTTATATTATACGACAAAGTGTATACAATTGATATCGTACGAAAATACTCACCAAAGCGTTTGAACAATATTAGTTTTTGAATAGTAATAGACACTTAGGCTTGTAGCAGAACGATGCCCAACTGCTGATATGTAGGCAACCATAAAAGGCTTTCAAATGTGTAGAACAATGTATAGCATGCAATTTAAAAAAATATATTATCATGGTGTTGCACATTTTTGGAACACCCTGTATAATAAAAAATAATTTCTTGAATTGTACCTTGAAGTACAGGGTAAGCCTGCAAAATGTCAAACTCTTAGCTTAATGAGTAAGTGAGCTACAGAAGACGGGAGCTTAGTTGCAGGACCCTGTAGATCGCGAGCATGAAATTTATACGCGAGCCGTAGGCGAGAGTGTAAACAAGCGAGCAATGTTTGGCACGATTACAATACTTTGTCGTACTACGTATGATAAAGTAAAAAATCAATAAACGTGAAATTTGATGGAATTTTAGCCGGAGTAATAGAACAATATTATAATTGTAATAGGGGTGGATATTGCATTTGTCGTAGTTTTGTTGGAGTATAATGAGTTTCATGGGGATGATATTTAACGCGGAAGAATGCGGAGCTTCGACACTGACCTGGTAACTGCATAACTGCATTTTAATGGTGGCACTACTGCAACGCGACGCGACAGGGTTTGATCGTTAAAACGGAAATTTACGAGTCAGTCGCGATGGAAGTGCCATTTAAATTTGTAGGTTAGTTAAAATATAAACACATAAAAAGTTGGTTTTATAATCCGTATGGTTTTTGAATTGTGAAACGTATATACCGATACTCAGTTTATGTTAAGAATATAGTGGTGGGTGACAATTAATTGGAATTCAATCAATTTTCGTTAGAGATTTTCGCTTCTATCAAAAAGTATAATAAAAAAATTGCAGTTTTTATTAGATCTGTTCGCGGAAATAGTTTTGTTACGGATTTGTCTACTATAATGAGTAGGTAAATTACATTATCACATTATCCCACAGTGAAGTGGGCACGAGTATGATAGCATATCATCGTAATGTTCTCAAACTATTTACTAAATGTTACCGCAAGAAAATATAAGTACGTACTTTTATTTTATTAAATACCACATAACAAACACACGTTTATTATTAATATAAAAATAAAGATTGCGTAACATAAACCAATCGTATCTCTTTTTTATTTGGCAGTTGATAATATTTTAAATATAATATAAGTATTTTTTAAGGAATTTCTCTGGCATATATGGATTTCTTTATTACAGTAATTTACAGATTAAATTACCAAAAGCAATTAATTTGCCGTCAATATGTATTACCGCTGCTAATTTATTGATATTTATAATAATAATAAAAACCTCCTGAAAATAATTAACCATTAAACAATTAATTTTATTCTTGTTTCTTTATTATTTATTTGTATTTTATTAGTTTTGTGCCTGGTGTGACAAACAATACTCATTTTTTAAAGGGATATTATTTTAACACCAGGATATTTGTTTGTTTTTTTTCGTATACTAAGCTTCTTTCCACTCCTCAATTCACATGCCGAATGATATTATTTGAGAAAGTATAAGTAGGTAATCTTTTTATATTGAATGCATGGAGATGGAAGGGGGACTTGGCCATGGAGGCCGATTCAGCGAACCCAACAACGTAAATTTTTAAATTGAATCCATTTACTTACTTTTAAAGTTACGAGTTAAAGAGATGTTCATGGTTTATAAAAACAAGCGTTCTTGTTTTGTGAGTCGGTAAAGAATTCAAGTATTTTATACTATATTTAAGCTCTTTGACTGTCCCTATTTTAAATTGCTGCTATAAGTAGGATTTTTAGTACCTATAATCTTTCTTCTGATTTTTATAACGAATTACTACGTACTATCAAATTAGTAAAAACACCAACAATTGGTAGTTATCTACAAAATAATTACTTTTAAGGTTATACCTTACATTTTAATTACCATAAGTAGTGATCATAACTTACGTTATCGGTAATTTATCATTTTTAATTGTCAATTTTTAATTACACTGGTTTTTAAACCTGCGTAATTTGCCATTTTAAATTACGTGAATTACCGGCAATTTACCGAAAAAAATAATTACCTACCGAAATTTAGCATCCTTGGTTTATCCTCATAAGTTTATCCTCACCACCAATATTCAAAACATCACATCTACTTGGACTACTGTACATCTACTGTACTCTAATGTACAGATTTTTTGCACCTAGGGCTGATCTTTACATACTTACAAAGTCCTCAATAGTTATGAGACAGATCTGTCAGATTTGTTGAGCTGTCTTAAGCTTGTTAAATAAGTAGATGTACCGGCGGCGGTGACACAGCGTGCACACAACGACGACGATACGCGAACCACCACAGCGTCCGACAGATCTTAGCATTTATCTAGCTAAAATGACGCAAAAATCTGACAGTTCTGTCACATAACCAATAAACAAAGCACAGGCAAGTGTCTGCGCATATAAATTTATCTCAGGTTCATATTTTGTATTGGTCTATTCTACGATTGACCCACGGCCGCGTCTAGGGGTTTACGAGCCCTATGCACACCTAAAATTCCGGGCCACTCAACCTACATGTCGTATATGATATAAGACCAATCAAAAATATTTTTTATAGAAATAAAATCGCGTTTCTAAGTTGTTAATTTTTATTAACAGTTTTAATGAAAATATTTTACTTTACAAACCTACAATGTTCCTTTTCTGATTTTGGCTTCAATAAATGTTTTGATATATAATAGTAGAGGGTTTTAAAAAACTCTTTTTCAATTTATAGTGTTGTAAGCGCGTTGAGTTTTTACTTCGAAAGTGTACCGGCGAAAATAATTTTTTAGCAGCTTAAATAGAAAATGGTCCCTTGGCATTGCTGACTGGTCGTGTCACAAAAGATCTTAAAATTATTTCGACATTAGGAGAGGTGGATTAAATTTTGTTCTCTATATTTTAGATAACAACTTAACTTCTCTGAAGCAAGTCTTATTCTCTGAGATTTTTTATAAATAAAACTGTTTATGTTTTTTTTACTTTATCATACGCAGTATGTAAAGTATTGTAATCGTGCCGAAAAAAATTTTTGAGATTTTAGCGGAAATAGGTCTTTATGGGTCCCCTGAACATTTTTGACCAAGGTACAAAAAAATGTCTGTGTGTGTGTGTGTATGTGTGTGTGTGTGTGTGTGTGTGTGTGTGTGTGTGTGTACCCAATTTTTGTTAATTCATTTCCGGAGAAACTACTAAAGGTATCGGCACGGAACTTCATATTTAGAAGTTTCATGACCAAACTTAGAGTTGAAAAGCTTTTGGTTCAAAAGGGTCCAAAGGAACTGGGTGTTTACTCCAAGCCTTTTTCAAGGATTTTAGAAATCAGCCGCCATTTCTGTAATTTCGTCAAAATAGTTAAATAATAAATTAAAGCAGAGGAAATTTTGAATAATTTATGCCTATGACATTTTTTGGTAAAATTAATAGTTTACCTTCAAGAGCAAATTCTATTTGATCGAGATCGGTCGCATCTGCATTGATATGAAATTACATAGTAGCCAGGATTTTGACAAATATTTTTTTGTGTTGTCACATTCGAAAACAGCTGATCTCATCAGAGGTTAGAGAACCACTATGGAACGTGCCGCTGTAGTGCGCAAAATTATCAAATACAAATTTCAAATAAAATAAGATCACCAATTTGATTGTTTGTTGATAAGAAATATCAACCCGTCTTTATATCTAATTCTAAAAATGATACATTGAGAAAATTATAAATAAAGTATAGCGATGAGTGTAGTTTTATTTTGTATGTTGGTAGGGATGTGTCATGAACAAATATAAATCTGTCAGAATTTGAATTACCTTTTGAAGGTGCGTTTTCATTAGTGATACGTACATGCAAACATGTGTCATTATCAGGATATGTAAGAAATACTATAATTTCGTAATCTACCACCGCCATTAGCTACCATTACCTACCAATCGGAACGCACCTTTCGTCAAAGTGGTACCAACCTAGCATTTACTATACAGAAATATATATTTTTTTTAAATACGTATTTCTTAAAAAGCAACACAATAAACGTTGATGTCGCTCCTGCCAAAAAATAGATAGCGCGACTCGCTCATATGCGACGGCTACACTCCGCCTTCGGTGACGCGCCGTATCACCGCTCGTCGCGCTATTCCGTACTTTCGGCATTTGTGACATAAATAACTATTATTCTAATGACGTAGTGTAGGTAGTGTCAAATGCTGATGCTTTGACAATACCTACGATTTATCTCTATAGAATAGATTCTCATGCAGCTAAACTATTAATTTTATATATTGTATGATAAAGTCATGTGCCTGGCCACATCAGATTTTTTGTTTATCGCATTTAAATCTTTGGCATAAGTCTATAAAATTTGGGTAACTGCAATAAAATATATGTCGTTATTTCAATAATTATGTACTAATAATTACAATAACTTACTATTTTTCGGTGCAATAAAACCTTCTTATCTTTGCAAATTTCAATTTTATTTTCTTAGGAGACATGTTTCGGTTTTGTCCGAAACAAACCCGAAACATGTCTCCTAAGTAAATAAAGTTGAAATTTGCAAAGATAAGAGGCTTTCATCTACTTTGCGATCGTTATAAACTCATAACACAAACTTTTAAAAACGTTTAGTTTTCCAAGATTGATGAAATTGACGTCAAATGTCAAATAAGGCTGTCTTTCTCAATCGCTACTGGCTCGCCTCAATTGTATTTGAGAGTTTTACCACCACTACCAACTGTTGAAGAACAACTACTCTAGATTGTAAGATGACAACCACAATTCTCGAAGTTTTTGTAAAATTAATGTCTGAAAGTAGAAAAAATAGTATACTCGTTTTATAAGACTCGTTCCATTTGGGCACTCTTCACTACGCTCGTCGTGCCCAAAACAACTCGTGCGCCAATTGTTGTCTTATAAACCTTGTATTATAGTATAGGTACTATTAGTATTATTACACCGAAATTTACTAAAGCTTTGCGATATGGATCCAACACAATCACTTACTAAAATTACGTTATTAAAACTATAAACAGTAACTTTATAATCGACTGTAGGTCAACTAAAAGGTTTGGCACTTCTAAAAGCAACTCATTTTTACGGTTTTCTTATTTACTTAAAACGGTTGTGGGTTCTGTAGTTTGTTACAGTTTTCCTTATTTTTTTTCTCCTTAGCATTAGATAAGGAGGTATATATAGGTCACCATTTTCTCGTTTATTTGAAGAGATACTAGAGTTAAATTCTGGCAAACGTATTTTTTGTTGATCAATGCAATTTCCAGATATCAACAAAAAGACTGTTTCTATTTTCGTGATTAGTTTTGTACAGACATGAATATTCTTGAATGTACTTTTGTCTACAAGTTTATGAAAAGCGACCAGTTCCCCAAAACGTGCTTTACATATTATTTTATATTATTTACGCAAGTGTTGTGAATTATTTTCATTGACATCATGTGAATTCCCCACAACATAAATGCTCGAGCATTTTTATGTCAGATCACAGATTATTACGATCGTTCGTTTTTTAGATTTTAAACAAAAATCTCAAAAATGGTATAAACATACCAGCAATCTAGTTTTTTGGCACTGCATTCTTTAGGTAGGCTGAGATGTAATCTTGAATCTTGGAACTTCAATGCAAAGAAGAGTGTGATCACTGAAGATGTGAAGTGTTATTTCATTACTGTTAAACGAACAGCCAAAATTGACAGGTGTCCTATTAAAAAATGTGGCATGCACAGTTCAAGTTCAAATATTTTTTAGAGCTAAAGTTATGTATTTTTTTAAAATATTTAGCTTATTTTTCTCAAAACTGTGAGAGAATGGAGGATATTCTACAAAAGCACTGGAAAAATAATCCTCTAAAAAAAAAACTACTGTAATCACCGAAATTATGCATACACGGCCGGTCATTTTTCGGACATTTACCAATTCATATTGGTCAACCCTATAGCATTAACGCGTTAATCCTAGGTTTTACCGTATTCTGGGCTTTTACAGTAACAACCACAAATTAATTAGAAAAGTACCATCATCAGTATGTGTTATTGTTGTGCAGAAACCTGCAAATAAACTCTAGGATTAAGTGAGTTCAGCCTCAATAAACGATAAAATAACTTCGTCAACTAATAACCAAAGCACAGCAAGCTCGTCTCGACATCTTTCGGCAACACAATGGCTCTATTTTCATTATTTTTTCGCAACGCGACGCCCGCGGCGACGCAACGCTCGCTGAATGAAATTCAATTCCTGGTCGAGGGGGTGCGGTAATCCCAGGCAATGCCAATTAGGGCGCCAGTGGCGGACGCCGCCGCATTGGGAACGCTCTCATTTTCCATCAAATGCAAACTTTCATCTCTTAATTAAAATTATTTTTGAAAGCCCTTTGATGTAGGCCGTTAATAGTATGTGCACGCGTGAAACCTGCTTTCAGCGCAGAGCAACGTGGCCGTCCCAGTCGCCGAGTGCCGCTTTTGTACTAATGAAAATGGGGGCTTTACATCGGATATAGTTTTATGTTGGCTGCGGATGCACTCCCGAATGGATTTGGGGCGGCGGGGGGGGTGGGGGGGGGGGGGGTGGAGAAACCGAGTGGGGGGTAGAGTCGAAATGGATACCTTATTCGATTCGGGTGGCTTATTGTCTCGCGATAACTTGAAGTTCGATACGGCTGCGCGAGTACGCGAGATTTGGATAATAATAATCTCGTCTCGGATTGCTTTCGGAACAATGGGTGGTGACAAATGGTGTTCGATGAAGTTTAAAGTTATACGGAATGGGCGGAAGCGCTAATAATGAATCCTATCTATCTATTTAGTCATTCTATGCTAAGTGACGTGGCATTTGCAAGAGTTCTGGAAATTATTTTAAACTAAAAATAATTGTTCATTGCCGTACCTTAGTAATATGTAAAGTGTTCCATACTGTGCAAATGTGCAAATATGTAATAATTCGTGTTATTTTGAAATAAAAACAACATGGTTCGTTGATTTTATTTGTTTTGATATGTTCTATTGGGTTGTAGCCAAGAGGTTGACATAGAGTGCTTATTGCTGAGAAGACAATAACAAAATAAAATAACAAAATAAATAAAAAAAGCAAGGATTTATTATCTGCATTTTACTTAAATATATAGCCTAATAAAACCAACACCATTCGATTCCCCTCTTCTTAAACTATAGGAATGTCAATGACAATATTTTGGAGACTGTGACGAACTTAATAATAAAATTATAAACCCCTAACCACAACAAGTATTTTAGAAACCTAAATACGTATTTCAGCAACTATGTTGCCATCTTCAGTAGAACCTAAAAAGAGGAAAAGAGAGATTAGCACTTCATAGTATCTTTACTGGATATTGTCCAAGCAAATCACTAGTGGAAGTGACGTCCATGTTAAAAATTACCCTATATATATACCCATTTGTTGGTCACACCTCAGTGAATTTTGATCATTGAAGCGTAAAAAACAAGTTTTAATTAAAGCAGGTCAAACAATGGCGAACTAGGTATAGGACCCCTGTCTGAATTTATTAACTTATCTCTATTCAAGTGAATAAAGATACTTTCCAAGCTGTTTAGTTCCCTATTATTTGACACAGCTTTTACAAGTTTTAAGTCATCTACAACTACTTTATGACCTGTGTCTAAAATATGTTGAGCCACACTAGATTTTTCAAAACGATTATATTTAAAATGAGCTACATGTTCTTTGAACCTAGTTAAAATTGTTCTTCTAGTCTCGCCTACGTATTCTTTTTCACAGCCATGACATTTTATACAATATATACCAGATTTATCAAGTACATCTACCTTATCCTTTGGGTTTCCAAGAAGGTTTTTTATGCTATTATGAGTCGAATATGCTATACAGAGATTTTGTGATGTAAAAATACTTCTCAAACCCCTTGTATATGCACAATCGAACGGTATTTTAACATATTTCTTCTTTTCTACAGACAAAGTATTTAAAGTAGATATTTGATTAACATAAATTTTTTGATTCTGCTTCTTAATCATTGTATCAACTATTTTCTCAGGGTACCCATTATGTATGACAACATTCTTAATAAACAATAATTCTTGCTGATATCTATCTGCGGACAATGGAAATTTCAATAACCTATTTACTAAACAACTAATAAAAGACAATTTTTTTTTAAAAGGATGCTGCGAATCATTAGGGATAAACCTGATTGTGTTAGTATCTTTCCGATACACGTCAATTTCTATTATATTTTTGCTATTCCTGACTACCAGAGTATCTAAAAATGGAAGTTGGCCGTTAACTTCTTGTTCTACAGTAAAGTTAATGGTGTTGAATTTAGAATTCAAAACCAGAAGAAAATCTTGAATACTGCACTTCTTGGTGTCAAAAATGGCAAAAATATCGTCGACATACCTAACCCAACTCTTACGGAAATATGGTGCTATAGAGTTTACAATGGTTTCAAATCTGCTTATAAACAAGTTGGCAATAAAAGGTGAGAGACAGTTACCCATTGCAGTTCCCTCAAGTTGTTCAAAAAACTTTCCGTTTATTTGAAAACAAAATGTTTTCAAATAAACGGAAAGTTTAGCAACATAGTTGCTGAAATACGTATTTAGGTTTCTAAAATACTTGTTGTGGTTAGGGGTTTATAATCTTATTATAGGAATGTCGAAAAGTCCGATCGCGATTATATCGACTTGAGGTAGGAAACATGGACCGAACTCGGCGTGTATGCGACTGCTTGCGTTCTTAACTTAGACGCCCGGCTTCAGCCCCCCTTATGGGAATTTGCGTGTCTAGAGGAACGGTAATTACTCGAGTACCCTTGGAGATATCACAATAAAACTAACACTGTTCGAACTAGTATTCTTCGGCATATCTAAAAATGGAAAATTCCGATCCGAAATATGTGAATTAGTATCCGCAATTACTTAATAACTGATTAGGTTACACGGAATATTTACAAAAATCGGTATATTCAATAGGGTGTATCTCGTTGATCCTTTGTTCACTCTTAATAAAACCAGCACCATTCGATTCCCCTCTTCTAAACTATAGGAATGCCAAAAAGTCCAATAGCGATTATATAGCCTTGATGTAGTAGACGTGGGCCGAAGTCGGCGTGTTATGCGACTATTTGCGTTCCTAAGTTGGACGGCCGCACAGTGCGGTATTTGGCCTCAAAACCTGGCCAGAAATGAAAATTGCTAAATAATATAGATGTGAGTAAGCTTTGGTTTCCGAACAGACAGATAGACTGGACGTCACATCGTTACAATAACACATGCGATTCTCCCACCACCGAGATGTACCGCTTAGTCGAAACTTGTCATTCGTTGAAACGATCACGTTTTGTTTTTGCCACGCAGTAAACTTTTCGTTTCTTTTTCCATGTTTTAAGTGTTTTTGTGTGGCAAAGTCAATTTGGATATTGAAGTTCGACGTATGTAGATTGCAGAAAATAGATTTGCATGTGTCATTTGATCCAATTATTACCTATTTTCATAGTAAAATAAATGCTTAACACAGTGTTTATTGTTTTGTACTTCTTTGCCTCTATTATTATTTTCGAATAAGTTCAACTCATTGGAACTCAAAATGTTAGATGCCATATTAAACCTTGGGGCTTCGCTTAACTGTCCTAATACATATTTTCTCCCACAATTTTCCCATTTTCTTGTAACAATTTTTTCACTACATATGTTGGTGTTTTACAGATTATGATGAATCCGTCAACGGAATTACTATAACTCACAAACAACTGCACGCGTTTATTAGTGAACGTTCTGATAGACTGTTTAAGCAGAAACAGAAGCACCTGGAAGATAAAATTATCCAAATGACAAAGAGTACAAGTGCGCAACAAATGAGTGACATACATAATATATTGAAAATTTTCAATATTGTGTACTAGCATCAGTGGCTTTCGTCTAACAACTTACAAAATTTGGGAAAGTGTTAATAGACAAAAAATGCAATTCTTTTGGATACTCTTGAGGTTAATATACCGGTGTTTCCGGAAATGACGTCATCATTAAAATTTTAAATTGCACCCTGTATTCTTTATGTGATTTTTTCAATCAGGATGATATTCTGAACACAAAAACATATCGATCGTCAATTTTTACCAAGGCAACGCAAAAATAACTTTTTTTGTATTAATCTAAGTGGCTAGGAATTGGTGAAAAATCATAATCAGGGTGTGGCCATCGGACTCGTAAAAACACTGGCCAAAGACCAATTAAATTGCGCTAGAGGGCGACAGTAATGCAATATCGGGCAAAATCGAATTAGTTTGTGCTTATTTGACAATTTTCGACTATTTTCACCAATTCCTAGCCACCTAGATTAATACACAAAAAATATTTTTTGCGTTGCTACAAAATTTCAATGATGACGTCATTTTCGGAAAAAACGGAGGTCATATTAACTTCAAGAGTATCCCAAAGAATGCGATTTTTTGTCTATTAACACATTTCCAAATTTCATTCGACCAGGTTCATAAACAACGAAAATAAACGGGAGTACCTATGCCATGGGTCACCGGGTATATTAAAAAATTGGTGATAACCTCCCTCTGTCTCCTTTAAAAACAATTAATCTGAATTATATTTGAGTTTAAATCACGTTAATATATATTTTCTTTTAAAAAAGCCAAGGAAATATTTTTGGCCAGGTTTTGAGGCCAAATACCGCATAGTGGGCCGGCTTCAGCCACCCTTTTGGGAATTTCTGAAACTACTACACCTACAGCACCGCAAGATCTTTGTATTAATATGTTTGGAAATAACAAACCTCCTGGTGAAATGAGGTACACTAAATGTATTATCATAAATGGTCTTCAAATTCGATTTTTAATTTACGTTTTATTATTGCATTACTTTTTCCAACTTTCATTCCACGAAATATCTAAACTACTTCTCTTTTGAGGTAAATTTCCCTTTTCGTCTATCAATCACAAACTCAATGGTACTTTTTTCGACTAGTTATGTCCTTCATATCGCAGACTTAACAATATGAAATACGAAACTTACGAAACGAAATAACTATTTTTGAAATATCACATTGCATCGGCCACAGGAGATTTAAGCAGCTTAACAGATCTTGATCGACAGCACATTTATCGACAAGCGATTTAAACTGAAGAAAACCCCAAAACATTATGAAATATATAAATAAAGTGTTGTTATATCCGTAGAACGAACCATTGTTGAGAATTGACTACAAACGTCTTGGGTTTAAATACTTGGTTGAACAAACATAGACAGACCTCGGATTTTGAAGACATTGATTCTATAAATCTATCCCTCTCATTTCAAGATAGCCTGGCCTTGATGGAAGCTTGTACAAAAGGCGTCTTTATTAGATATTCTATATTAGATAATAACTATCCAATAAAATGGGATGCAAAAGAGACATGCTGTGCCTAGATACTAGGGCTTCCAATCCCGTGATTACGGGATCCCGACAAATAATAGGCGTTTTCGGGATCCCAGGATTATAAATCGAAATCCCGAGATCCAGAAAACGTTAATTCTAAATTATTTTCTTATTTCTTTGTTAATTGGCGAAATGTGGACACAATAAATCAATTGAGCTGCTATTTTGTAAGTATGACTTTCATTCTATAACAGCACCCTTTCTGATTAAATTATGTATTAAGCATAAAATGTTCGTTTACACCAACATAGGAAGAACAGATTTTGCAAGAAGTAGATATAATTCAATATGGAGGCAAACAGGAACCTTTTCAACTTGCTTAAGTCTTTTTTGTTACTATACCCTTAACAACAAATACAAGTATTTAAACAAAAAAAACAATCTCCCGTATGTGATGAGCTGTGACAGCTGTAATATGGTCATTTTTGACTTCTTTCATACCACAATAAGGGCGTTTTTAGTGGAAAAGTGTTGTCAAAAAGTGCACTGTAGTTGAGAAAACCGAAAAACGTAATATTAATATTTTTCATAACAAGAAGTTGCACTTAATAACAATAAATAACGTCTCCACTTGAAAACACGTTTAGATCTGGGTCTTAGTCATTGTAGTTATTTTCTTTGTAAACAAGAATCGTTTTATTTAAAATGCAAATAGTTCGTCTACTTGCATAATAAGCAATAATGACGTATGAATTTTAACATTTTCCAACTTTATCTTAAACATGAAAACAAAAATTTGTCAAAATGTTTTATTGGCATCAATGTGAAAATTTGTCTCGATCTAATAATTTCTTTTACCATAACTATTCTTGAAATATTTTACAAAAATGTAAATTTATTTAGCAAATTTAAGATGCAAGAGCAAGTTATAATCTACTAAAGTTTAAATTTTGTTTATTTTTGATGTCGCTACGCATACTTCGACGCCTTTTACCTTACTTGTACGGTAACGTTTGAAAACGTTGATGATTTTCGGGGTAAAAGATATTGTCGAATAAAGTATATTTTAGACGTTTCTTACTGATGGCGTTTTGATCCGGCAATTCTCGCTTTTTTTTCATGAATCCCGGTATTACAAAATCTTGAATCCCGAGATCCCGGGATCAGTATATTGTCCGGCATTGGAAACCCTACTAGATACACAGCTACAGATTTAAGACTGAAATTAAGTAAAAATTTAAATTCTGTAAAAGTCATGCTAAAGCCATGCGACTTTAGTTGCCCGAAAAGAACAGTTCGATTCGTTATAAATATTGATTAAGGCAGTAAAGGGTCGCTTTATCTGATACGTGCAACACTGGAGGTGTCGCGAAATTGGCGTTCATTTACGAAATTACTAAAATCAGGCGCAATTACCGATAGTATGACCGCACCATACAATTGCCTAATATAATTATTTCGCGTGATAATGCGCTGTTAGGGGGGCCGGCCATTAGCCGCGAAACGTGCAGTTCGTCAGTGGCGTTCCCGGCAAAAATTACTCTTATTATTCTTGTTTCGCGTATTGATTTAATAATGACCTAGCGTTATTCTTCTTGTAAATTTGTTTTAGAAGAACGACCGTGTAAAATTTGTATTATTCTGTCATTAGAACTATAGAGTTGTAGACACGAACTTGTAGATAACTCAATATTTATGCGCAGTATCTGTCTATTTCTTTGGAGACAGTGTATGATAGTGTTTAAAGATATTTTTTAATTAATTTAGTTGCAACATAAAATTAATTTTTTATAAGTTAATTTACCCTTTGGTAAATATAACAATTTCTAGTTTTTATTGCACCCTTTTTGTAGAGAACTAAACTGTATCACGTGTTATTGTTTTGTCGTTTTTCGACGTACTCTAAATGACGGTTCTTTCTATTGAATTGTATAAAAGAAACCGAACATTAGGTAGTGATTGGATGACGTCAATGTTAACTCTGGCTGAAAATAGCGTATGTATGTAATATGATTTTTCTCAGATTTGGTTAATTATTCACAATAGTATATTTCAAACAGTTACCTCGTAAATTAATTTGAATAAAACGTTTTGAAATCTCTTTGTAATGTGTTAAATGTCAAAGTCTACCCAATAAGAAGTCTCAACTACTTATGTAAAAACTAATTATTTGTAGGGAAATGATAAACATATTAGTTAAAACAAAAATGTTACTCAAGAAGCCTCTTGTGATTGAGAATTTCAGCTAAATCAGAAATATTTTTAGAAACTATATTAGATATAAAATTTACTTAAACCCGCTATTTTGTTTTTAATATTTTTGTTTTTATTTTAAAATGAGCAACCATAAATCTACTACTCACACTACTGTACTTACTGAATTTCTGCTAAATCTAAAATATTTGCAGAAACCTCGTTTTCCATATTACATCTGCTAGTCTATTTTTGTGTGTGTAGAATTTGAAATAAGCCAAAATTAAAATATTTTTTAAATACTTGCCGCTATTTTCCCTTTTTACTTTATCATACGCAGTATGATGAAGTATTGTAATCGTGCCGAAAAAATTTTTTGAGATTTTAGCGGAAATAGGTCTTTATGGGTCCCCTGAACATTTTTGACCAAGGTACAAAAAAATGTCTGTGTGTGTGTATGTGTGTGTGTGTGTGTGTGCGTATGTGTGTACTCGATTTTTGTGGCGACGATTCCGGAGAAACTACTAAACGTATCGAGACGAAAGTTCATATTTAGAAGTTTTATGACCAAACTTAGAGCTGAAAAGCTTTTGGTTCAAAAGGGTCCAAAGGAACTGGCTGTTTCCTCTAAGCATTTTTCAACGATTTTGCAAATGAGCTGCTATTTCTGTAATTTCGTCAAAATAGTTAAATAATAAATTAAAGTAGAGGAAATTTTGAATAATTTATGCCTATGATATTTTTTGGTAAAATTAATAGTTTAGCTTTAAGAGCAAATTCTATTTGATCGAGATCGGTCGCATCTGCATTGATATGAAACTTCAAAGTAGCCTGGATTTGACAAATATTTTTTTGTGCTGTCACCACAGAAATGGCTGTCAGACTCGAAAACAGCTGATTTCATCAGACGTTGAAGAACTGCTATAGAACGTTGCCGATCTAGTGCGGCAAAGTAGAAAATACAAAATTCAAATAAAATAAGATCTCCAATTTGATTGTTTGTTGATAAGAAATATCAACACGTTGTTATCTAATTGTAAATACGATAAATTGAGACAATTGTAAATAAAGTATAGCGATGAGTATACTTACGTTTTAGTATGTTGGTACGGATGTGACATCTACAGTGTCATGAACGAATATAAATCTGTCAGAATTTGAATTAGCTTTTTAAACTTGACGTTTCGTTGAAGTGGTATCAACCTAATATTTCCTATCCAGAAATATAACCATTTTTAATTTTTTTAAAGTACGTATTTCTCAAAAAGCAACACAAAAACGTTTATGTCACTCCTGCCGAAAACTACATAGCGCGACTCGCTCACATGCGACGGCGACGCTCCGTCATCGGTGACGCCCCGCATCACCGCTCGTCGCGCTATTCCGTACTTTCGGTAATTTAATTGTAATGCAGACACGATTTATCTGAATCAAATAGATTCTCATGCAGCTAAACTATTAATTTTATATTTTGTATGATAAAGTCATGTGCCTGGCCACATCAGATTTTTTTGAATGGTTAAACTTTTTATTGATTAAATATCCATTTGTCATGTTCATAATATATTTCGGAGTCGATTTTTTATGCATTATGCCAAATTATGATCTTGTTATTACTCTACAAGATTACCAGATAGGCTAAGAATTCCATATCAGCCATATTTACTTCATGTTTTTTTACTGAAGACGATTGTTACTGCAAGAATTTTTAAATCCGTTTATACGCTTTGTAACAATCATCATTTTTTCAATTCAATGTCAAATCTTGCTTTTTTAAATAGAACACCCTATATATTATTACATTTTTAACTCTGAGATTAATTCGAAGAATTTGTTATATGGATCATATGTTTGTAAAATGCATTATTTTTTATTTTTATGATATTAACCAAAAATTGTCAAAATTACCCGAACACCTTAATAATTCTCCAACCGTAAAAAAATCAAAAAATGTTTTAAATAAAAGCTTTTTGGGTTTAAACAATCTCTCGTTCAAATATATTTTTAATATACAGGGTTTATATTTTATTATGGAAATTTGCAAACCTTTCCTTTTTCTAACAGAACATCGTCTATATTTAAAAAAAAATCTGATGTGGCCAGGCACATGACTTTATCATACAATATATAAAATTAATAGTTTAGCTGCATGAGAATCTATTTGACTGAGATAAATCGTGTCTGCATTAAAATTAAACTAGTTAGCCAGGATTTGACAGATATTTTGATAGTCAATAGTATCAATCGAAGGTATTGTCAAAGCATCAGCATTTGACACTACCTACTGTCATCAGAATAATAGTTGTTTATCTCACAAGTGCCGAAAGTACGGAATAGCACAACGAGCGGTGATGCGGCGCGTCACCGATGGCGGAGCGTCGTCGTCGCATGAGAGCGAGTCGCGCTATGTAGTTTTCGGCAGGAGTGACATCAACGTTTTTCTGTTGCTTTTTGAGAAATACGTATTTAAAAAAAATCAAAAATGGTTTTATTTCGGTATAGAAAATGTTAGGTTGATACCACTTCTACGAAATGTCAAGTTTAAAAAGCTTATTCAAATTCTGACAGATTTATATTCGTTCATGACACGACATGATGACGTTCCATGCGGTTCTCCGAGTGTGACAGCGTGGTGACAGCCATAGACATTTCTGTGGTGACAGCACAAAAAAAATATTTGTCAAAATCCTGGCTACTATGCAGTTTCATATCAATGCAGATGCGACCGATCTCGATCAAATAGAATTTGCTCTTGCAGCTAAACTATTAATTTTACCAAAAAATGTCATAGGCATAAATTATTCAAAATTTCCTCTGCTTTCATTTATTATTTAACTGTTTTGAAGAAATTACAGAAATGGCGGCTCATCTGAAAAATCCTTGAAAAAGGCTTAGAATAAACTACCAGTTCCTTTGGACCCTTTTGAACCAAAAGCTTTTCAGCTCTAAGTTTAGTCATAAAACTTCTAAATATGAACTTTCGTCCCGATACCTTTAGTAGTTTCTCCGGAATCGTCGTCACAAAAATCGAGTACACACATACGCACACACACACACACACACACACATACACACACACACACATTTTTTTGTACCTTGGTCAAAAATGTTCAGGGGACCCAAAAAGACCTATTTCCGCTAAAATCTCAATTTTTTTTTTCGGCATGATTACAATACTTTAGCATACTGCGTATGATAAAGTAAAAATTTACGCTAAGATTAATTCTAAGAATGTTATGTTGGAATTATTTAGCAATTAATCAATACTCATAAACTTTTACTTTAACCAAACGGGTAAAAAATAAACAAAATAGAAAATAGCACAATTAAATAGAATTAAATGAAATGTTCGAACTGTCACATTAAAATAAATGTGAATGTATTAGGGAAAATATTAATAATTTTAAGTTCAGTAGTTATGCTTAATTGCTCATACCTCAAAAACATGTTTTCTAAAAAATGTTCTTAGGATTAATATTAGAATTGAAAAAAATAAAAATTTACTAGGTGTTCTATTGGAAAATGGAATGGTTTGCAAATTTCCATAATAATATGAACACACTGTACATTACTATATTTAAACGAGAGCTTGTTTAAGCCCAAAAAACTTCTATTCATAATTTTTTTCGAATTTGTTTGCGGTGGAGTTATTTATGTGTTCCGGTAATTTTGACTATTTTTGGTTAATAGCTTCTAATTAAAAAATAACGCATTTTATAAAAAAATGATTCGCATAAAAAATTCTTAGAATTAATCTTAGAATTAAATATGTAATACTATATAGGCTGTTCTATTTAGAAAAGGAAATGTTAAGGAAATGCTATTTTTGGAAATTTCTTACTGTAGGAGAATTATTTAGGTGTTGCGGTAATTTTGGCTAAGCCTGTATAATAAATACAAACGATAGAAGCATCAGTGTTTTCCATACGCCAGCACATTTTACACGTTTTACACAATTACAATAGCGCACTATTTAAAATACGGTCCAACCAATGTCCGCGGTAGACAAAATAACCCATTATAAATAATATTAATAGTTTCGAATTGCGTATATTGTGCTTTTTGTACACCCACCCGAGTCTAAATAATTCCACATTTAAATTCCCTTTGATAAATTTGTCCCCGTCCCCCCATTTTTATATACCCTCCCCTCCACACCCACCAGAACTGTCCTAAATACAATGCCATAGACCAAAAGCATATCGATGGAACAAATCCGCATTATATTCCGTGAATTCCATAAATAATGGCGTGTTTATAATGCACCGGGGCCAGTAATGAAATGCTATTTAATATAATCCGTGAATTATATATTTAAAGTGCGGCGGTATTTTACGAATTTATCGGAGGGGGGGGGGGGGGAGTGAGGCGCTGTTATTGTTTTGGTTTGGGTAGGTGGTACGGGCGATACCATAGCGCCCTCTATTGATGATTTTCACTGGGCGATATTAAAATTAACTAGCAAGTAAATACCGATAAAATAATTTCGCATTTGCGGAATTTATTTCGTCTCCATGGTCTATATACAGTGTGTCTCACGGTACGTAGGACTGTATGGGTACTTTTGTTTTTATTAAATATAGAAAGTCGGTTAAATGAGCAAAGTAGTGCATATTTATGTGCTCTTTCATAATTCGTTCAGAAAACAGTTGAATTCCAAATGGTCCTCAAGCTATTTTGAAAAAACTTTTTTTATTATGGTCATAACTTCTTTATTTGTGATTCCAATAAAAAAAGCGTTTGTACATTGTAAAGGCACTGTTTTGTCCACAATTTGATTATGTCAGTTTAAAAATCAAAAATCAGTATCTTTTTGTACCGGGCCATAATCAGGTGTTTCTGACGAATTCATTGGCGAAAAAAAAATTAAACTGACATAATCAAATTGTAGACAAAAAAGTGCCTTTATAATGTCCAAACGCTTCTTTGATGGGATCACAAATAAAGAAGTTATGACCATAATTGAAAAAACAAATTTTTTGGTTTTTTCAAAATAGCTTGGAAACCATTTGGAATTCAACTGTTTTCTGAACAGATTATGAAAGAGCACATAAATATGCACTACTTTGGCCACTTAACCGACCTTCTATCTCTATTAATAACAAAAACCCATACAATCCAACGTCCCGTGAGACACACTGTATATGGCATGATTCTGTCCGGCCTATTGCGTCAGCGCAAAAGTTACATTATAATAATGAACAGCCCTTTTGTGTTATTGTGCGCGTCGACGAACGACCGAATCAAAACACACTTTGAACAAAATTTAATCTGGTTTGATACGGATGGACGCGCTATCGCTGTCCCCGTTGGAAGGATTTTCAATACATTAGCGTTTATTCGATCGGTTATTGGTCGAATGTAATGCGATTTGCCCTTTTTAATTACTACTAGCTTTGGGTAGGTGTACTGACAGTATTATAAAACTGATATTAATTGAATACAAATACATAATCTCCGCTAGTAGATACAACAAAGAAACACAATGGGGGCCATAATAAGATCAATTAAGGGAAATGCACCAAGTTGAGACAGGATGAGGAATTTTTGTTACATTAGTAACTGTAGAATTTATATATTTATATGGTGATAATGAAGATGACAACTTGTTTTAAACAACAATTTCCTTTTAAAGATATCTCTGGCTATTCATTTTTAAATAAAATTGATAATAAGTAAGTACGTAGGCTTTCACGGCCAGAATCATTTAGAAAATAAACTGCTTCCGGGTTATGCCGTGTGTCAAGATGTTTAAATGCTCACGTTCCGCGAACCATGCAATGCCATGCACGCCCTTTTATTATACGTAGATTATAATTGTTTTACTTCATATCTGACCATTTAGGCTGATCTTCTAACGATCGAAACCGGTTCCTAAGGAAACAAAATTTATTCAAAGGATCAATGACGTTTTTAATTCCACCAATGCCATTCACACAACCTTAGAAAATTATGGACACGAAACTAAAATTTTTGTTCAGATTGTATTTAGAGCGTCTTCTATAGATTGGCGTTTTGCATTTCTTCAGTTTCTGTGTAATAATCAAGATTTTCATGGATGCGGATATCTCAATAATGAGAATTAGCACGATAACGGGATATGGCACGTAAACAATCGTCATATTTTCATTAATAAGACTGTGTTTCACTTCTCTCGCACTCATGTTTACACCGAGACGCAAACAATTTTGACAGTCATACAACTTATGTAGAAATGATTCAGAAAAACTTTTTTAATTTTTTTTCTGTTCAGTAGTTTTAGAGTAATGGACCTTCAAACACAGATGTCAATACTATCGAAACGAGAGATGGCAGTTAGAGCAATTCTCTCGTGCGAGGTTACATATACGTTTTACATTAGTAATAAACAGAATATTTGGCCAAGTCCATATTTGTTTGTAGGCACGTCTTTTTTTCGAGTACAATCCGCTAATGAGAAAAGTCTGTACACCTAGTTGCACAGATTTAATTGCATTTATGTCCATTAGTACAGTCATTAAAATTCATTAAAATTGGAAGTTAATTGCAATTACATTTCAATACGGTATGAGGATTATTGAATCAACGGACAGACGAATGTTTAATTAAAAATAATACAAGCGTAGTGCACCGGGTGATATTTTTTGTAGATATTTGTAGTTTACATAGGATAAAAATCAAACCTAATTTGTAGCCAAATGTAATACCTACCGATTTTTTTTTTAGTTTGAGCTAAATCGCTTTGTAAAAATGCCGGAGGAGACACTCTTTTCGTCAATTCAAATTTGTTTGCTATTGAAAATGTTATTTTGATATTGCCTCAATGCGTTTTAAGCCAACCAAAATAATACTGCGAATAGTTGTTCTTACTGTTGTAAAGGGTTTGAATTCTTCAATGAAAATAACCTTAGAGCCCAGTGAAATTAATCCAAAAAAATTAACCCCAGCTAATAGTTGACATTGTCCTATTAAACGTCTGGATAAATGTCACATCAGCACATAAGACCAACAACGTATTTATATGCTGGGTAAACACTTACGCTATCCGAGTCATTGAAAACATGATAGAGCACCATATTTTCTAACCATAAAATCAATAACTTAGTTCATACTTGACCATTTCCGAGTCTGATATCTCCATTGCCTGTTTTTGCGGAAATGCAACAACTCTTTTGTAACTGTGTATTCAAATGTACGCTAGTAAATTATACTAGTTTTAAAAAATCCCAAGAGTAGCAAGCCAGCTAATTATATTTAATCATAATCTGTAATATACAATAAAAATGTTATTAATCATTTATATTTCGTAAACACTTTTTCTCCTGAAGGACATATATCTAAAAACGGTCTAGTTTTGACCTATGTAGAGTTAGCTCCCAGCCCCCTCTTATGGTAGTTTACGTGTACTTGCGCCATAAATCCTGTATCCAAATGCCTAGACATACAACTTACATTTTTAATAGATCGTTCAGGTACAACATTGCGTTTCTTTGGAATTCCCTTCCGATTGATCTACGTTCTCGGTCAAATGTTATGAGCCTAGTTGCATTTAAGAGAGTACATGAGACTGTTGTTGAATGAGCAATGCATTGACTCGTAGTCCTACCTATGGAATTATTGTTGTTACTTTTTATGTAGCTTTTCCGTGTTGATATTGTTGTAAGTGTTCTAAATGTATAATGTGTAGGTTGGGGTGGAAGAACGGATACTATTTGTAAGGATCCGAACCCCCTCCTTTTAACTTCACCTAATTGCAGCAAATCCAACTCAAGAAAACATCGCACCTGCCCATAAAATATAAAAATTGAAAAACCTCCAATGGTCGCTCGATGCCTAAAGTCCTCACTGTTGAGCAACCAGACAACGCTTCACCTTTCCCCCAAAACTGCTTAACGATAAATTTTTCATATCTTCCCTGAGACCATTGTATATGTGACTGACCTGGTAAGAGAATGACCTTTCATACAGCTTAGTGCGATGGGCAGGTGGAGCAAACAAACCCCCGAATCTTAAATTAAGGTTATGGACATCCGTTCTACAGCATATCTTCCGCATGAGGTATTGTGGAATCCTAGTGGATAGCAACTTATGATACAATATTGCTGCATGCAACACCTAATGGGTACAATATTATCAATATTTATTTAAGTATGATTTGTAATGTGGGCTTTATTTAATATTTATATTAAAGGCTTTATTCATTTATTTATTTATTTATTATAGAAAAACTCTAACTACTCGAGTACCCTTAGAGATACCGTAACGAAACTAACACTATTCGAACGAGCGTTCTTCTGCCAATCTAACAGACTTTATCCACCCATCTGGATATTGGTATAAAAATCCAATAACAATTTATTAACCAGACAAAATCTCAAATTTTGCTGTTATTTATGACCGCACTGTTCCACATTTACTAGGTTCCGAGTCGAATATCTGTGCTCTACGAAAAAAATCTTAAAATATTCTGACGAAATTTGTTCTGTGCATACGATGACAATACCTGTTTTGTCCAATATGACGTTGTTATTGCTGTAGTCCACATCAGCTTTTATTTTTAAGCAGAAGAGTAAATTTTTATATACATATACGTATACATATTCATAAAAATATACTTTCAGATAGGACTTTTCCACTATAAGATTCGATAGAATAAGTTATTATGGTTGGCAAAACATGCCAACCTTAGCCCACGCATACTACCTCAAACCTATCTAATTGCGATCGGACTTTTTGACATTCCGATAGTCTAAGAAGAGGGGAACCGAATGGTGTTGGCTTTAATAAGATTGAACCAAGGGTCAACGAGATACAGCCCATTGAATATCCCGATTTTTGCAAATATTCACCAGTTATAAATTAATCACGGACACTAATTTACATATTTCGGATCGGACTTTTCCACTTTTAGAATGGCTCGTTCGAACAGCGTTAGTTTCGTTGCGGTATCTCTAAGGGTACTCGAGTAATTAGTGTTTTTTCTATACACGTGAATTCCCATAAGAGGGGGCTGGGGGCTAACTTCACATAGGTCTACGTTTGACTACATATTTATTGGATGGAAATGGATGAAATTGATGAAGTATACAGGCATGTCAAAGGCCTTTATTCAAGTATCAAAATTACAAGTACCTATGATAATCGTTAAAATTCGTATATGTGCTAAATGAATATCATGTCAACATTCGTTAAAGTTCTTTCAATTATTTAATTACTAATTGAATTAGTCCATAGGGTGTCTCAAACTTAGACCCCAAAAAATACTATTGATTCTTCGGTTAAATTTCAGCCAACATTTTAAAGTTTAAAAAAAATAAATTAAAAATTAAAATTTAAAAATTACCATAACAATATAATCAGGCAAAACCATAATTCACAAGGTAATAAGCAGCGGCGAATTGTGCTCCGGGGGGAGAAGGCGGTTATCCGGAGTTGTCATTTCTCTTGTCCGTGACCGCAAGCGACTCCAGATATTTGCGGGGGCAAAACGGCGGCAAGAAACGTCAACGGTGCGCGTTCCCCGTCTTCGAACTTTTCCCAATTTCGATATCCGGCGGGGCTAACGCAAAAAGTTTCGCCGGTCGCGAGACCCCGCTCTCGCCCCGTCCCCACATAAATCGGGAATGGCTTCACAAATCAACCGAAATTTCTTATTAGGGCCCCGGCGTCAATGCCAGATATTGTAAATCATCCGCAAATACCGGGCGGCAACTGCTGCTGTCGCTGCCTGAAACTGAATCCACTTTCAAACCCTTATGTTTGCGTGTCGTCGCGCGACCGACGCCAGCAGAATAAATGAGGACTAACACACGTTCGGACGCATACGTTATGTCAGCTTAATAGCGCAATTATTTTAATTTATAATCTTTTAAGAACCGGGGTTACTATTTTTTTCATTCTTATTAGTTTTTAGTTGTTTGCTTTGCTATTGAAATGTCTACCTAAATTTATTACTAATGTTAGTTTATAACAATACAATTCGATTACAGGTTGATAGAGTAGATGAACTAACCGCCAAGAGCTTTCAATAAAATAAAAACTCGTTTTTGATCTTATTTCCGAATTAGAATTAGTCAGTAGAGGTTTCCTAGAAATCCTTTATTTTAGCACACTATAATTCTATCTATATTATATCTATATCTATCTATACATATACTCTACGTTGGCTGATGTAATAGCGTGAACCTTGAAGTCAAAGCTTTGAGGGAAAATACTACCTAATAACAACGTTGTGGTTTCGTACATCATTACCGTCCAAAGTGGGACCAAAAGTAGCAAATACCTAGTAAACATACCTAATACCAAATATCTGGTAAAAATAGCGCTACATATCTTGCATATGCATGAAAGCTTTTGGATTACATATCAAAAATAAAATGCAAATATTAGGATGTAATCTCATAAATTTTTAAGGAGGAATTATCATTATCTTCGAATTATCTTCGTCGTTGCATGAACCCTGGTATATGTAACGTCAAAGGTGACCATAATTTCATATTTAATGCCTTCTAATATTTTGAAACACTTTTTCAAATAATATTTTGGCACAGATTTGAAGATGAAGGTAGTTCACTCTTATGCAGTTTTCATTTCCTTGGAAACACGCGGCATATGCAAGGCGATTATAATTTCGTGTTTAAAGACCTCTAACTTTTCCAAATACATTTTTTCACATAACAGCTTTGCATAGCTTTGAACATAAAGGTACTTTACTCTTCAGTATTTTTATAGCTATGGTAACTTTAATTACTTTAGTCTTAAGAGTTTTTCATAATTTTGTTGACACCCTATACATACATGCAAGCTGATAATTACATTCTAATAATCGAATTTTAGGTTTAAGACAATAGAGAAACGTTTTACTGAAATAAGGTAAACGTCCCAAATTCAGACACTGTCCTAAATACCGACCTATTTCTGTTTAGTTGGATGAAATAAGTAATCTACAAAATTGAATATTATTTTAGGACATCCCGTTTGTTGATTTGACATTACACTTCACCCACAATCGTTTCTTCTAATAATAATTCTACCAATGTTCAAACAGTTAGAATATAACCTAAAAGTTTGACTGATCTTGATAATTGAGTGTTATGCTAAAAGTTCATTTATTCCTTATAACAGCAATTTGACTTCTTTTTACATCGCTACAGATTAACAGTAAGTAAGAAAATTCTAATAATATCTATTTAGACGGACTAAAAATGCTTTATATTTTCACAATAATACGGTGTTCTACTCTTTTAACTACTATTATTTACAAATTTAGGAGTGTCGGAATTAAGTACATGTAAATATAGCACATCCTTAAATCAGACACATATGTCGGAATTGTGAACATGGTTAAAAGTAATACATATGCTCTGTTTCTGTCTTTGCGCAAGAAAATAACATATGTTACAACGTTTGCTATATTACAATTAATTCTATGCATTTTGTCCAAATTCCGACAATTACATTAGCAGCGACTTTGGCATTACTATTACCACCTTTGGAAATAATAGTTGAACTCATGCCATCTCCATAAAAAATTCATTACTCTGGCTTGAAACACCCAAATATAGTAAAAAGAAACTGTTCTGCTGCAACATTATTATCTAATGCTTGGCGAGAATATTTGTTAAAAAAAAGATAGTACAAAAGAACAGTTCATAATTAGGGTCATTTTGATGCTTCTGTATCTCAAAATGTTCCCACAAATCTATTTTAAAACCCTTGTTACACTTGTGCAGTAATTTAGTGTTATGATTTATGATGTTAAATAATCAAATTGATTTTCAATATAAACCCCTTTTTTCAAACCTTTACATTTTTTGCCAAGTTTCTCCCTCTGTATTCGTAACCCCACCCCACCACCCACCAAAAACGCCCCCCTTTAATTATATAAAATAATTTTGTATACCTTTTTGACCTAATTTGTTTGATTTTGGTCATAGTGATTTTTACTTTGATATTTTCCACCGGTTTTGGTCGGTTATATTTTGGTTCTGGTCACGTCTCGTCAGCTGTTACTGTTGCTCGTTGTTACGTCCACGTTGGCTGTTCTCGTCGGATTTTTGCGTTAATTTCGGAATTTGTGTCTCCATTGTTTCCTGTCTGCGTTTTCATCTGAATTTCCACGTTTGTGATTGTTCACAGGGATGTAATACACCGACCATGATTAATTCGATATGATGTTTTAGACTGTAAGTTTTGTTTAAATAATTACATTTTAATGTGTTTTTTGTGCGTATATAGTTTGTAGATTTCTACAGGCTGATAGATATTTTGTAATAAGACGTTTTTTATTCCATTCTAATTTATACTGTGTGCAAAATGGACTTACACCACATTATCAATTTTCTTTCAAAATGAATACTCAGATATATTTTTAGAATAAAATATGTGTTTAAAAAAGTTGACATAGTCATTACCACCACATAAATATAAATTCTACAGTACAAAAGTAACAAAAATTTCTTATCCTGTTTGAATTTGGGGCGTTTACCTTATTCAATGTCGAAATAAAATCAAACAAAGTATTCGAGAGCATTTTTAAAGGTTGCGCATTTATGTTGTTTTCCAAGGAAGGAAGTAAAGGGATTTTATCTTGCATGTTATCCGCATAACCGTGGCATGAATTTTTTAGTTCGTTTGCCGGCCGCCCTCTAATTATAAACTTTCGAACAATGTTTCGCCAGCCCGTCGAGCCGGTCAAACTCGACACTTTACGACTTTGGGGTTAAGTTCCGTCGGGGCTGTTTTATTAAAGGATTAATTCTATCCCAACGGGCGCGGCAACTTAGTAAGTGCAAATTAAGCATTTAATAGCGTTCACATTTTTTTATTTCCCCATAAAATCTATGGAATATGGAACGATGTCATCCTATAGTGCACGCTTGATAAATTTATTAATTTTAAATTGATTTTTTATAGGTACACTGTGTTCGGGAAAAAGTTGCACACATATAGGAAACTTTTTTAGCATCAATTTCACAGACAATTTTATTCTTCATAAAAGTTTGAGGACTGCATGTTAGAAAACCAAGCGGTGTTTTAATAAGAGTGCAATGAGAGTGCTACAGACAAAGTATTTAAAGTAGATATTTGATTTACATACATTTTTGATTCTGCTTCTTAATCATTCTATCAACTAGTTTCTCAGGGTACCCATTATGTATGACAACATTCTTAATAAAGGCTTAAAATACGACTTACCTTATAAAAGGATGCCTACTATAGAGTTAATATCAGGAATTGAATCTTCAATTAGCCAATGTAATGACACCACAAAAGCTGCAATCAGGAGCTCTTGTAAGAATCAGCTTTTAATGAATCAACAGGACTTTAAAGTTAGTAATGAATGTAAAGATCAATACAAAATTATTGAAGGACTCAAGAAGAAGAATTGTTTTTATCTTAATGCTGACAAAGGTAATAAGGTGGTCATCCTGGATAAAGCGGATTATTTTGATAGGATTGATAACTTAATTGAAAATGGTCCTTATAAGGAAATCAAGAAAACCCACTGCCCAAACTAGTCCGTCAAATAAATAGTACGCTGTCCAGTTGTCCTAATCTTATCACCCGCCAAACTAGATTTAAACTCAAAGTTTCCAATCCTACTGTACCTAGATTATATGTTCTTCCCAAAATTCACAAACCTGGTAAATCAGTGAGACCTATTGTATCAGGTATTAACTCACCTACTTACCAGTTAGCGAAATGGTTATCGAATGAGTTCAACAATTTACCTGTTCCTCAACCAAGCTTCTCTGTTAATAACTCATTGGAGTTTATCAATAAGGTTAACAATGTAAAATTAGAGGATGGCGAATTGTTGATTTCATTTGATGTTGCTTCACTGTTTCCTAGTGTGCCTATTCCGGAAACTTTGGAGTTTCTTAGGGAATTATTGAGCAATAACAACTTTGATCCGTCAGAAATAGATGAATATGTATGATTGACTGCCCTTTGTATGTCTCAAAATTGTTTTCAAATAAACGGAAAGTTTTTTGAACAACTTGAGGGAACTGCAATGGGTAACTGTCTCTCACCTTTTATTGGCAACTTGTTTATGAGCAGATTTGAAACCAATGTAAAGTCTATAGCACCATATTTCCCTAAGACTTGGGTTAGGTATGTCGACGATATTTTTGCCATTTTTGACACCAAGAAGTGCAGTATTCAAGATTTTCTTCTCGTTTTGAATTCTCAATTCAACACCATTAACTTTACTGTGAACAAGAAGTTAACGGCCAACTTCCATTTTTAGATACTCTGGTGGTCAGGAATAGCAAAAAATATAATAGAAATTGACGTGTATCGGAAAGATACTAACACAATCAGGTTTATCCCTAATGATTCGCAGCATCCTTTTCAACAAAAATTGTCTTTTATTAGTTGTTTAGTAAATAGGTTATTGAAATTTCCATTGTCCGCAGATAGATATCAGCAAGAATTATTGTTTATTAAGAATGTTGTCATACATAATGGGTACCCTGAGGAACTAGTTGATAGAGTGATTAAGAAGCAGAATCAAAAAATGTATGTAAATCAAATATCTACTTTAAATACTTTGTCTGTAGAAAAGAAGAAATATGTTAAAATACCGTTCGATTGGGCATATACAAGGGGTTTGAGAAGTATTTTTACATCACAAAATCTCTGTTTAGCATATTCGAATCATAATAGCATAAAAAACCTTCTTGGAAACCCAAAGGATAAGGTAGATGTACTTGATAAATCTGGTATATATTGTATCAAATGTCATGACTGTGAAAAAGAATACGTAGGCCAAACTAGAAGAACAATTTTAACTAGGTTCAAAGAACATGTAGCTCATTTTAAATATAATCGTTTTGAAAAATCTAGTGTGGCTCAACATATTTTAGACACAGGTCATAAAGTAGTTGTAGATGACTTAAAACTTGTAAAAGCTGTGTCAAATAATAGAGAACTAAACAGCTTGGAAAGTATCTTTATTCACTTGAATAGAGATAAATTAATAAATTCAGACAGGGGTCCTATACCTAGTTCGCCATTGTTTGACCTGCTTTAATTAAAACTTGTTTTTTACGCTTCAATGATCATAATTCACTGAGGTGTGACCAACAAATGGGTATATATAGGGTAATTTTTAACATGGACGTCACTTCCACTAGTGATTTGCTTGGACAATATCCAGTAAAGATACTATGAAGTGCTAATCTCTCTTTTCCTCTTTTTAGGTTCTACTGAAGATGGCAACATAGTTGCTGAAATACGTATTTAGGTTTCTAAAATACTTGTTGTGGTTAGGGGTTTATAATTTTATTATTAAGTTCGCCACAGTCTCCAAAATATTGTCATACCCTCACTTGTCTGAAATCGCTCATAACTCCTTCAAACTTTGCATATAGGTGTTTTGAATGACACTGACTCTGAATATGGAATTAAACTTCAAAATTAAAATAGCATGACCTAACTGGCGGTCTTTAATTGAAAATAAAAGAAATATTCGGTCGAACCTATTACTCTTTTTTTTTTGAGGACGCTGTGAAATCCTAAAACGCCCCTCCAATATCAATACACACGATGGTTTTCACTGTGGCACGGTGGCACCACTCCCCTCATATATAAAGACTCGTCACAGACGACAGTATCTTCTTAGACCTTGGTTTGATAACTTAGTCCTGAAGATGCATCTTGCAACAGAGCGCAAAACGTCGACTGCTTCAATTGACTCAGACCACGCAAGTCAACAATCTAGAGACACTATGCAATCTAACGATTCCAAATTTGGTACACATATTTACTAAAATTACTGGAATTTCGCAAAAAAAAATATTGAAAACTAGACCGGTCTCTGGTTCACAAGATTTCTCCACTCAAGGTGGTCAGAAATGAAAATATCAAATGCCGATGTATTCTATAGACAACTAGTTATTGCTTGTTGAATCAGAAATAAAAAATATGTGTTACACCAGTAAACAAGGGTCTTCATCATGTCATAAGACATTATATACAGTTTTGTAAAAACACAACGGTTCTTTTTCTGAGCGGTACCAGACGAATTCAAATTTCCAAATCAGGCCTGGTGAAATCGTTTTTCTGCTCAATATGATAACACCCTTCATTAGTTGAACATTGAACCTGATGACTAGAGTGCGGATTTTAAGCATTTTTCCTCGAGAGTTTTAATGTAAGTAGTTTAAAAACCTTAAAGATATTTATTAATTCAGAAAAATAAAGCGCTATATATAATAATATAATAAGCGAATATATTTGTTTTTAATTTAATAAAATATATACCTAGCGTTTACTTATTGTGTTATTTCTATTATTAAGTATCATTTTCCTGAGTTACACCAATGTTTTGTATGATGTGTGTCTGTTAATAAATACATATATACAAAAATAATACAAGGTATACAAGGTATTCTTAACACGGTTTTTTGTGTGCTTTTTCTCTCATTTTTCGTTCTTATTTTACGCTTATTATCCAAAAATAAATGCTTATGATTCCGCACTCTACCGATGACGAACAGAAATCTCTGTATCACGTTTCGTCCGACAAAAAAATGACAGCACAGCAAGTTTATAGGCAATAAACAGGGCAAACGCGCATGGTGATTGTTCGTGTGTTTAAGTTCCACGTCCTCCACGATCCGAGACCCTATCCACCCCATACATTTTATTGCCGCCGTGGCATTATACGATTTCCTAGCCGGCGCAAAAAGAACAATTCGCCTTATCTGCAACCTATAACTGCAAGTTACCGTGCGGCGAAGTATTCCGTGAACGCAATTACCGCTCGAACGTGTCCGGTTTTCCGCTTTTCCACCCAGCTAGACACGATCGAACAATTAAAAAACAGTTCCACGGCATGGGGGGGGGGTAAAAAATCACGACACCGACGAGACAGCGGGAATTCTAAAGGGCGGTAACAGGCGGGTATCTACATTGCCGACGATTGCACGACGATCAAAAGAACATATCATACAATTTTAATAGTATCTATAGGACGAATATTACTGTGAAGGGTCGAGGGGAAAGAAAATAATGCTGAAAAATTAGTTATTTAGTATGACATGAAACATTAGAAAGAAGGTTGTTGCGTGAAAACACCTATTTCAGGAAAATAATCAAACTTTAAAGTTGTTTGAATGTAGATGTGTAGATTAATTTAATGACAAAAAAGTTTAAACAAAATCAGAGTAAATCGATTTGTCCGATTTACATTATTTGTCATTTAATATTTAATTTGAAAAATCCATCTGTCTGTGTTAGTGTGTATATTCCTTCCCAGACTAGTATGAAGCATGCCAGGTGTAAGGAAGTGATTCGTGCTCGTGGACGGCATACACTGTATTAAGCCACACCATCCACAGAAACTGTCATCTATACTCATTTCCATTTAGTTTTGCGTTATTAATTTACATTTTTAAGTGTACTAGAACTAGAACTATTATTTAAAAAATTATAGGTTTCGATAAACGCGTTCCCCTAATTTTTTTGAGTAGTGTATGAGCATGATATAGAAAATTCAGTATTGCGATTGGTTCTACAGTCGTGGAAAATGAAATATAGCTCACAACACGCGGGGTTCGAACAGCCAGGAATGAAATGTTTGTCATGTGTGTGGAGAATAGTTAATATTATTTATCATAAATTGCCAAGAATGCATTTATCAATAGGAGTAGAAACATAACATGTTTGCGGGCGCTATATCTTAGGAACCAAGCATTTTTGCAAAGAGATAAATTAGCCTCAATCGTCTTAGAATAGCCTGAATAATCAGGAAATACTAAAAATGCTACAAAATTGCGATTGTACCGTGGAGAGATCAACGATCGGTTAGACTACAAACTGTACTCACACGGCCAGAAATTGGTTGGAATGAAAAAAAAAAAAAAACTAACCAGGTCGATTGGAATCAGCCCTCGAAGTAACTACGAGTAGTAACATTGTTTTTGTAAGTTTCTTTAGTTAAATATATGCAGTTGAAGTATACCAAATTTGAATTGCCTATGTGTTCCCATAATTTTTTAGCAGTGTATTATATTTACTTAGTGGCATTCTAAGCTTGCCAGAGATTAACACTAATTGTAACAAATGTAATCGTCTTATCTTATTGAAGACATGCCATCTCTTAAATTAATTAAACGATTAGATTGGCATATAAAATTACTGAGAAAATAACACTGCTTTCAGATATGTACCTACCTACAATTTGTAAATTTGTGGGATAACAAACTAGTCACAAAAAATGCTGAATAAGTAGAAAACCAATATGGCGACCATGACAAAACCAAAAGATTTTGTTTTATTTTCAGCAAATTCTATGGCAAAATAATTCAAAGTGACTGATAAATACAAAGTCAATAAACGGAACCTGTAAGATATCAAAACGGCATTTTGATCGGACAACAAAAAAAAAACTTTCATGACTATATGAAGAAAATAAGTTAGTTGTTCTTTTTTTTTCAAAATATCCCTAAAACCATTAGTACACAAATCTACAATACTGTGTTAGTTAACAGAAATGTTTTAAATTTACGTTTCACACATCGTCTCCTTTTTTCAAAGACATTTGCACGCCTAGGTATATATGTTTTTAAACATATATACCTAGACGTTAACATTACTCCATATATTTGCTTGAGGATTCTTTAACACCACAAAAAAAAATTTTAAGCAATGTTTTAAAGCTCGAAACATTTCTTTCAGAAGCATTGACCGTTCGAACAACCACTCTAACCGATACCAACCAATATCGGACACTTTTCGACCCATTTCCATACACATTTATGACCAGCGTCGTCCTACATCATCCCCAATATCCCCAGATTCCGCACGCGTCCTGTCCCGACTATCTGCATACGTATCGCCGCCGTTTTCGAACGGCTCTCCACTCCCTTGCGTCGCAAGTCAAATAAAATATGCAATTTACATAACAAAACGTACCCGGGATAACACCGTGAGATGGCGCGGCAGGCGCGATGTTTGCCAAATTCTATCTGTTCAAAGATTCATCCGTAATATCGCTAGAAACGCCAAGGAAAACAAGAATTCGCTCTGCGTTACCGGCGCCTCCACCATAACGTGTGTCGTGTACCTCCATGGTCGTGTACGACTGCTCTGTATATGGTAGGGATAAAACTGGGTTTCACCAACTACTTCCTACAAAGTAGGAACTGTTTTTAGAATAAAGTAGATAGATTGAAGTTTAATTTTGCCCAACTTTATTATTTCGAACTTTTGTTGTCGTTCTACGCGACGCACATTGGGGTATTAGACCCAAAAAGCTGGCCATAAATCAAATCCAGTTTCTGGGATAGGTAAAAGACCAAAAGTTATATTTTACTATGGCTGACCATAGATGCACATTAGTTGACGCTCTTTTAAAACGGTTGCAATTTTGTATTTTAACGATAAATGTGACTTTTTTGTTATACATTCTTTAGAACCAAGTATGAACTTTCATTCGACATTATTTTTCGTAAAATTTACCCACAATTTTGTTTATTGCAGGGCCGAGGAAATTCGCTTTTATAAAAAACTGTTTTATGCAGAAGTTGAGTGTTTTAGTTTAGTGTTTAGTTTTGTTAAGGTTTTGAAAGTGGTTCACATTATAGTATACATATTTGACATTACAACTACTGGAAAATCTGCTGCGGATAGGTGCGGATGCGGTTGTGGTGATTTTATTTCTAATACGTTGCGAAGGAAAATCCAAGAATTGATGTAGGTACCGGCTTACATGTAATTTGGTGCAATTTCTTGATACCGTGATAGTAGAGGTAATTTAGAACATATTTAACCATATTTAGCTATATACAATTGGTTACGGTTATCGAGATATTGACAACTTTATGTTCAATGCATCTTGTATGTTGTAAATGCCGCTATGTACGTATATTTTTCCGTTTTGGATCATGTATAGCAAACAACCCCGATCATCTAGACTCTTAATAATCATCCGAAATAAACCTTAAACTTTGTACTTGTAAATGCATTTCTTGGACATTGGTTGCTAGAAGCCAATCGGATTCATATTCAATGCAAGAAAATACATCGAAAGCACCTACTCGCATACACTGCTTTAAATTCGATTCTTGTTGAGGAGAGACAATAGTAAGTTTGTGAATAGAAACTGGTTAGGCGTTTTCGATAAATGTGTTTATGCGGAATGCGAATGCGGGTTCAAAACATGCGTATTAGGGTCATATCACTAAAAAACCGTTTTAGCTTGAAGTATGATCAAATTTCGAAAGTTTTCATGGAAACAATAAGTATAAATATTAGACAATTTTGCAATAATACTAAAAATAATAGATTTTATAACCTATCATGACACAACAGATGTCATAGGCCTCAATAGCTCAGTTGGTAGAGTATTGTGCTAGCGACACAAAGGCCCCTGGTTCAAATCCAGGTTGTAGCTGTAATTTTTAGTTTATTTAAAATTTACATCCCGCCTGTATATCATCATTTACTATATGTATATACATTAATCATTACGGTAAGTCCGGAAAGATACGAGATGTCCGTATATTCGTATCTACTTTAACATTTTTTTAACTGATATACGTAGAATTAATTATATTCTAAAAAAGGTGAAAAGTCGAAGTGATGAGTGAAGAATATGTATGGAGAGTGGGTAGATAAGATAGGTAATATGCACTGCGTCATTTTCGAGGGTATTTCAAGGGCCCGTTACTCGTACTTGAACACTTTTTGAAAGTTGACGTGCATAATTAGGAGGCTCTTCACGCCCTCGGTTTCCAACAAATAAGGAAAACTTGTAAGACTAGGTGGATGGCGCTGATCCGAAAATAAAAAATATCTGGGGGTGACACTAAATAATGTTCTTTCTAACGTCTGTTTTTTATTTGTTTTCCTGCTAATGTATCGGGTGGAAAAATGACGTACTGATAACATATTTATGGAAATGAACGCGCGATAGAGTTTGTAATTGTATTGTGTTGGTATGCTAAGTGCTTATAGTAATATTTTTCTAGGGCATCAGCATTAACTAAATTAGTGTTTGCGAGTTTTGTCACGAAACATATCCAATTATCTATGGTGTGCGTCAAACAATACATAAAAAATAGTTTTTTTTTAATTATTTACAATAGTTATGGAATTACAGCTTAGCGTGTTCTATAATACTGTAATAACCTTCTTTTTTTAGTGGTTCCTTGTATCTTTTTTTACATAATTGATGATCAATTTTATACTAGCATTTTTTTGCAGCCACGATGAACACTATTCTAGAAATTTTATTCTTTCCCAATTTTCCAAATTTGAATAAATGTATACATATTTGAAGATCCCATTGGAGTTGCCGTTGTTATTATTTCTCATTTTTGTTTCTGGTTTAAAGTTCTTGATAATCGATTCAATTTCATGCAATATTAACGGTTTCCTATTGTTTATAATTTGTAATTAGGGACGTTTATTGCTGGCGCGACAAACACTACTATAGATATAAACTGGGTTGTCAGATTTATAGTGCTGGATGGCATTATGCGCAAGATGTACCTATCCTACGTTGGCATGTTGAATATTTGTTTGATTTTTATAGAAAAACCACTGGAACCATGTTTTAAACATTTCTTAATGTTATTAAGAATTACCTAAGCAACAGATTACTTAAGCAACATTATAATCTTTATTTTACTATATTTCTTTTTTTACTATTCGTTATAAAAAAATTTATGTGCACAATGTTGCCATATTGTCTATTTTTTAAAGGAAATTATTATTAGGATTTTTGGTCATTTACTACCTAATTTGCAATTGCTTAAACAAATACCGTTTGTTTACAAAAATTTACAATCGTATACAATTTTACAGACATATTTTTTTTGAGAAATTATTGTTAGATTGTTGGCATTGTTACTCATTAATTAACTAGTTTGCAATTGTTTAAACAAAGACCAATTCTTTACAAATACTATTTGTTTAAACAAAAATATGCATTGTTTTGCAAAAATTATTATTGTATTTCTTGTCCGTTTTTCTTGCTAAATTTGTTAACTAATTTCTATAATAACAATATTAATATTATAAATTATAATAATAACCAGTGATGCAACCACATTACTGGTTTGACCCTTTGACCGATATCGTAAAACTTTCAAAATTACAAAAGATACCAGCAATCATATAATAATTTTTGACAAGAAATACGTACTAAGATTGTATATTATTGTTTATACAAATATATTTGTTGAAACAATTGCATATTAACTAACAAATTACAAAATATATGCCAACAATATAACAATAATCATTTCTATAAAAGAAAAAAAATTTTTTAAACTAATGGTACTTGTTTAAAGAATTGCAAATTCGTTAATAAATGCCGAAAAATGCCAATAATCTAATAATAGTTTCTGCATATATTTGTTTAAACAATCACAAATTGGTTAATAAATGTAAAAAATGCCAATTATTTAATAATAATTTGCTAAACAATTGAAAATTAGTTAATAAATGACCATGCCAATAGTCTAATAACCTCTGCAAAATTTAAAAAATTTGTGCGTCACATCATATATTTTTGATTAAACAAATCCTATTTGTTTAAACAATTGCTAATTAGTTTATAAATGACAAAAAAAACAATAACTCAACAATTCTTGCAAAAATTAAAAAAAAACTTCGTTACATTTGTTTAAACAACTGGTATTGTTTAAACAATTTTAAATTAGTTAATAAATGATAAAAGCATGTCAATAATCCAATAATAGTAATTTCTACCAAAAACATAATAAATCACGTAAAGTTTAAATTAACGTAAATCACTTTTAACGTAAAATTACGTAAAATTGTAAATTTGGGGAAAATTTTCCTCATTTTTAAGGCACTGCAGAAGAGGGCGTGCCACAGACGCGGGCCATAATAATGATAATTCGGGCCTGCCGATGCCCCCGTAGTGGCGAAAGCTGTTGGGGGATGTTAAGGCGTGCATTATTATTATTATTATTTCTTGATAAGGCTAGTTACTTTCAATATAGGGACGCGTTTGAAAAATACTATTCAAAATGACTATCGATCCATTCAACTATCAGCAAATATGTAACAAAAAACTGGAAAAAACTGCTAGAGACAATCGCTATCGTTGTTCCAATATTTGTATTAACTACATCAATGTCCATTTGCGTGAACAAATATTTACGCCACATTTTTTGGGAATCAAATTAAAATAGCCAGGCTGCATAGTCAGGTGTCTTCTATAAAATGCGGGTATATCCCACTTCTAATGTGAGAAACACATACATAATATGCGTCCGGCTACTATTTACATTGCTGCAATCGCAAAACCAATTATAAGACCTACATACTTGCGTAGCGATAGATGAAGAAGTATTGTTTTGTTCAATATATCATGCTGAAAAACCTTTTTTTCCATCTCATTTTAGTCTATCCTGTACATCCTCTACTATCCCTCGTGTGCCGACATCGATTGTGAATATATCCCTTGGGAACATGCGACAGCCCTTATTTTACAGCTCACCGAAGCAATTACAAATAAAATATTATTACATTAAAAGCTAACGTGGCGTTAGCTGACCTCGTACCGCCATCCCCATGGGGGATGAGGCACTCCCCTCTCGGGGGGTTGTTTGTAGTCACGCACTCGTTCGGTATGTTTACGACTACTGAGGTAAACTTACAATATTTCTCTTTTCGAAACGGCACAATTTCGTGCTGCCTCCGGTCTGAAACGGGCCCACCGGAAAATGTTTGTAATTATCGCCATACGGTGGGCCGGTTGTTCATTGGAAAAGCTACCCCCTTAAGAGGGACCGTCGGAGATATGGGAGCTAAGGGTGTTTTACGACATTTTTAGGGTCCCGCCGAAAGTTCAGGTCGTTCTAGGGCGGTGATAATTTTCGCTGGCACAATTATACCCGTTAACTTTTGGTTAATTTGATGGTAACAAGGTAGTAAACACGGTTTGGGGGCAAGTGGAGAGGATATAGGTAGGCCGTGGGGTAGTTCGGCAAGGGTAATTACTTTAAAAACGTGCCCTGTTTAACGGCGGCAGTCGTAAAGGTTTTCGGCTTGTAAGGGATGGGTGTATTTACGTGTTGTGGGTATTTGTATTGCCCAACAATTTGGGCTTATTTAATGTCTTCATTTGTAGGAGGGTTGCAAAATTCGACGTTTTCTATTTGGTCAAATATCACAATACTAATACCGTTTATGTCCGTACGTGTACAGAGTGAATTTAACTTTTTTAGCGAGTTTTTGACGTTTGTACTAAAGGAGAATTTCGACTTAATATTAATTCATATTATTAATTCAATAATATGTTGATATCAATTCAGGAAAGAAACAAATGCATTTACGGACAAAAACGTTTACTAAAACTTCTTTATTTATCAACTTCCTTGATTAAATAGGCTAATTATGAATTAATTCTGGTTATGCCAGTCCAGCGACAGAGAGGTGTGGAAGTCCGTCGAGGAGGCATTTGCTCTACAGTGCTGAAGGGGTGAGGGGAGACTGGATTTCCAGTATACCTCTTAGATTAGAAAGTTCATACTCAGCCTGAATAAATCGGAGAAATGTTCGGCGAGGCTGGGTGATACATAGCGGGCAAAGATGGCCCTCCACATTCTCGGGGTTCGGCTCGTGCATTCGGTGTTCATCTGCGGGTGAGTTAGAAAGGACGTTGCTGATGTAGCCGCTGCCGCAGTGTATAGTGTGAATGCATACTTTCATTGAAATTGTGGTTATTATTAATTAATAATTATGTAATTGAATAACATAAATAAAAATTTAATATACAATAAATTAAATATTTGAACAATTTCTTAATTGCTATTGATTTGTTATTCTGACCATTTATATTAGATACCATATACATACTAACATAGTAATACGATTTTCCATAAACAAAAATTAAACTTTTACATTATTGATATTTTATTATTTTATAACATACTGTATATTTTTACGTTTATTAATTACGAGATTATTATTATTAAGAATTTTTTTAGGAACCATTTTTTATGAAATGCGTCGTTTCTAGTTATCAGCAATTAATTAAACCTGCTGAACTTTGATACTGAATATTTTCCCACATACATACACATTTATTTCAATTTACTGTTTGAACATTTAATTTAATTCCATTGAATGGTTCTGTTATTTTTTATCCGTTTAGTTAAAATAAAAGTTTCTTAGTTTTGATTAATTGCTTATAATGATGCATTGTATAAAAAATGATTCCTACAAAAAATTCTTGGATTTAATCTAAGAATTAAAAAGAATTAAAAATTAAAAAATATGTGTTCTATTAGAAACAGGAAAAGTTGCCAATTTCCATAATAAAGTAAGCACTCTGCATATTTAAAATATATTAAGACGATAGCTTGTTTAAAATCAAACAACTTCTGTTTATTTTTTTTAAGGTTTACGGTTGGATAATTATTTAGGTGCTGCGGTAATTTTGACCAACCCTGTATACTGGTATGTAACAACGATATTATCAATCAATAACTTAAGTATTGCCCTATGTACATCGCAGTCGTAATTTGCGATTGTCGAGAAAGATAAAACAAGAATGACTGTTGAATGTCTGTCGACATTGAATTTTCATTAGTAACCTTCCAATACGGATGGTTAATTTATTGATATGCATTTGCATTTCTTCAATAATACAGAAATAAATATCGTTATCTGGTATATTTTCCATTTTAACTTTGCGTATGTGATTTTTTTCCTGACAAATTATAGCAATAATCCATCTTTTTATTTCATTCGTACCTTGCTTTTCGGACTGTATTGGTGCCCGACCGCCTGCTTCGATATTATAAATCGTACAATCGTATGTCATAAATCGTGTGTGTACACCATCGGGTACACACAAAAAAATGTTTCATCCGCGTCGAAAAACCGACATAGAATGGATCGATGCGAGCGGCTACAAAAACAGGCGGACCAGAGCGAGCCCCTCGCCGAACACGTGATTTTTATCCGACTATCTGCATCCGTAGAGAATTCTGCTAATTCCCGAGAATTAGCAAGATATAGTTGCTACGTGAGGCAATTCACGGTTTTAAGCAGTTTTTCCAGTTTATTTATTATCTTAATAAAATAATTATTATTAATAAAATAAAAACCTTTTTAAAAAAATGTGTCGTTTTATGTCACTAGAAAATTGCTTCTAGATAAATTCAGAATGTTTGTAATAAGCAAGGTTTTCAAAAAAAGCTGTATTTCGGACAATTTCAATAAATTAAAAACTAAAAATTCGAAAAATGAAGCTCCTTTCATATAGACTGTAAGCACTTCCCATACCATTACTAGATTGACACAGAGGGTGAGTCAAAAATGAGGCAAAGACATGGCTCCAGTGTTTCCAGTACAATCCAGGATACATTAAATAAATTTCCATGTCTTCATTTTTTATAATCACGATGTCTATACTGCTCAAAAGAAAAAGTGTATTTAATATCTGAAATCTAAAAAAAAACAAAAAAAGTCATAGATGGAAGTATTTGGCCCAATGTAATGCACGTCTGATATAATCCGTAGATTTAGGCCTTTTTATGTGACATATAGAAAATATACATTTGAAGAATTACTGTTTTTATTTACCTCTGCAATAACTTCAATGATTTTTCTCCCACATTTTTACTTTGGCAGCAAATCCGTAAAAAACAATTGTACATAAGCACCAATCAACTAAAGAATCGAATGATAATTAATCCAGCAGATCCGGTGGATAATTAATTAATCCACTGCCTCTGTAGTTCGACCCGAAATTGCAGGGTTTCTGGTTCAAATCCAGGCGGAGGCATTTTTTCCAAAAAAATATTGACACCTGGATTAATTATCATTCGCTTCTTTAGTTGATTCCACATTTCTGACAAGATTACGAAATAACCAATTTCCCTTGAAAAAGTACCAATCTTCAAATATAGTTGCAAATTTTCAAGAACAACTGTTGTCAAATAATATTCATAGTGTATATTGCGTATGCCGTATATCCATGCCGTTGAGGATGGTACTAGGTTAACTGTCGCCACGTTAGCTTTTAATGCAGTAATATATTATTTGTAATTGCTTCGGTGGGCTGTGAAATGAGGTCTAGTACGTAAAGGTTATATTTTTAAAATTGCCCTTCTGTTTTCTTTATTATCCGACGCTGTGGCGCACTGTTGCTTATTTATGCTGGAGGTCGCAGCTGTAAATTCAAGTGTCTCGTTGAGTGAAATACGACCTTAATTTATTTTTGTAATAATGTTGAACCGCCGAGCAAATATGCTTCGGTGGTATATCGTATGATAACAGGTAGAGGAGTATATAAAAGGAATTATTTCTGAACGTCATTGTTCTTGATATGCATATTATTCATATTAAAGTACGTTGGTAACTTTACAGATTTGTATTAGGATTAAATAAGGTCCATTGGAAGACCTAAATTGACTATTTCCTATCGGACAAAAAGCTCAATTTGATAAAGTTGTATACAACATTCAACTAACAGTTTTACTAATAAAGATGAATGATTGCTACTTGAAAATGGTCTCAAGTCTCCACCTTGCGGATTTTAGGTATATTGTCCCGAGGTTGATATAAATATGCACGTTTTGACTAATGAGATTGAGATATAGTAATTTTTTCTCTCAATTTGTATTTTGACAGCAAAGTTCAACGCGTGGTCGTTGGTGATTTGTTATTTTACTCGTCTCATCGCTAAGTTTGTTTACATTTTCATTTGAGGTCACTTCTCCTCTGAGAATCTTCATCTTCTTTGAGAGTTAATTAGAATTTACTCTTAGTTTTGATTTGGATTTTTTTCTTTTTCGCGTTGCACAAACGTTGTTCTTTGCCGGAGTTTGTAGTTAATAATTATAGAGCTGCCCGGCTTTGTTTTTCTTTATGGTGTTAAAAGAATAGCATCCCAGACAGAACAACAAGATATGACGTTTTAATAATGATTGGGTATGGAGATCGAATTAGAACACACGAAGAAGTATGTACCGTTTCAGAGAAAAGTATCATAACCGGCAAACAGGCTAATTCAGAGTCAGTAGAATAGAAAATAGATTTCTAGAACACGGTCTGTGAAGAATCATCCTCAAGCTGATCGTCCCAACACAAAATTAACCGAAGATGCTGCACCTTGATATCGTACTGGAAATTGGAGATAATTCTCACTCAATTGATCAAAACATCGCTATAAACCATAATTTGAGTCATATTTCAGAAATGAAACTTTAAAAAATTCAAACATTTTATGCCTACAAGGTTAAATTGGCTCATGAATGAGCAGAAAATGACATTGACCATCAATGCCCGGACGGAAAAGAATGTTTCCACTGTCGTGCGTATTGGGGATATCTTCTGCCGACCACGTGCATCGCATGTCGCTGTTTCTTTGTTTTTCTCGAAATTGTTTAAATTTTCGTTCATCCAGTATATTCTGGTTGTCTTTAAATTTGAATTTATTTTTATTTTCGATTTTGAATTTACTCGTTTGTTTTATGCATTCTTCACATAGTAGGTACTTAGTGCTTTGTTTCGGTCGTATTCACTTTAACTCTTTTGAACATATGTATTTTAGTTTTACATTTTAAAATTATTGTTTCATTTTACGCTTTCTCCGAATAGTAGGTGGTTAGGTGGTTAAATTTGCTCTTCATCGTTACTATTCCCCGTGTGCTGTTTCTTACAATTTTAACTAAATGTTTGGATACATTTCCGAGTTTTAAATTTTGTTTCCTTGGTTTGTAGTTATAGTAGAGTTCTTTTTTATTTGAAATAATTTTAATCTGGAATTATCCGCTTACTCGCAGAGTTTGGGAATACTTTCATCTTCCTTAAGAAAGGGGAGGTGTCTTGTAATTTATGTTCGCAAAAACTAAGAATACTCAATAGACAGTGTCTTCGGGTTCATGTAAGAACTAAAAACACACGGATAATTTATCAGGAATGTCAACTACAACCTTCTTCGATGATTTATGTGAAGCATTTGTTTCAGCTGATAGGGTTTACCGAAAGTAAAGTATTGCTTTCTGTTTCGGATGCTGCCGCGATTATGTTAAAAGTTAGAAAATTACCTAACACAGACTTTCTTAACATACTCCACTTAGCATGTTTTGCACACGGTATTCAGTTAAAGATTGCAAAAAAGTACTATCAGTACAGGATTTGCATCAATAATTACAGTTTGTTGATACGCATTTTCAGCCAACTGTTGCCAGCCATAAAATACTTCGAACAACAAAACGTTGAACTGCCAAGCAGTTTTCAAAAGAGTGTATCTCTATTTGAACAGCTAAAAAACATTGAAGCGCCCATAAGTAAAAGTTTGCAAGTAAAAATTGAAGCGGTGGTAGATTGAAATGCGGATTTTAAACTGTTAAAACAGATCTATATAAATACCTTTACAAATGAAGTAACCTCTGAAAAATATTCTAATTTTGTTGAGATATATTTCTTTGCAGCCGTTACAAGCTGCGACGTAGAGAGACCATTTTCAAGGTTTAAAAACATTTTAACATCAAAACGGAATAGTTTTGATGGAATTTGGAGAAATATGCTGTTATTCAATCTTTCAATAATTAAACAATTATTAATTAAAAAAATACTCAGTATGCAGTTAGCTCTGAAGAGCTAATGAGCTCCATGGTTCGCGAAACGTCAGCATTTACAAATCTTGATACACGGCATAACCCGGAAGCAGTGAAGTTTCTAAATGGGGCTATCGATTTTATCATTTACTTAATTGGATATGGATTGACGTGAAAATGTGAAAAAAAAAAGATTTTTCATATCTGGGAACTGCTGATGCAATTTCCATGTAAATTAATAACTGCAAAGAGCAGATTTCCCGTCAAGACACCCTTTTCATTTTATAATAATCCGTATGATTATTTACCGCCCCATTCTTCCACTCTGTATGACAAATGCGTCCCACTTGCGAGATAAATTACACTCAACATTTTAATCCGGCCACAGTGCTACAACTTTTAAAGCCCGCCCATTTTATGGTAACCCTATGGACGCGACGTCAAAGTAAAAAGGGGTGCTGTGTGGAGAACGCATGTTAGTAATTTATTTGACGTACGCACGAAAAATTCCCCAGTCGCGACGGTGAAAAAAAGAGAAAAAAAAGGACGCAGTTTGCTACTTTGTCGGTCAGTTGCATGCCCGCCGCGCCATGAAATTCCACTTTGTCCTCCCTTAAGACCTCGCGATACATCGCTCACGTGAGTTCCGCGTATTTCTCTGACCAACGTTGGAAGCCAGTGGCGTGCGAGTCGATCTATGCCCAAGGTATCGCACGGAGGTGCAAAGGCAATTTATTAAATATTAACCCCCGAGTTAGTATGTAATTGGCGAATTGAGAATAAGTGGAATATACTTACGAGAAATAAAAAGAAGGTTAAATGAAAATTGGATTGAAACTACCTATTAATAGCGAATATTTTAATAGCTAGTTTTACTATTATTGTTAAATACTGTATAGTTGGGAACAGTTTTTTATTTGATCCTGTAACAACTGTCACATATTTGGTTTGAATTTATTGATTTAAAAAATCTTGAAAAAACAAGTCGATTTTAAAACATTACATTCTATAACCAAAAGGCCAAAAAACATAACGGCAATTGACAACAATGAAGAGAAAACAATTGACTAATGGCGCTGCCATACCAAGCGGGTATGTGGCCAATGTTTGTTATTGGTGATGCTCGGCGTAGTTTGAGCCAACTCCTGAAGAACACGCTTGAGATAAAAATATACAATTATGAGTCTAATGGTGAACTTTTTGATAGTTTCGTTGCAGATCTATGAAAACTCTGTAACCGAATCTGACAAAAGAATTTATAATACTTGCATTAATGCTTGTTATTTAGGTCCTTTGAATTAGAACATTTGTTTGTTATCTTCTTGGACGTTAAGATTTGTTTAATTAACTGTAAGAATATAATTAAAAGTATTATTATTAATATTTAAGCGTTGAGAAATATTAATTTATGTATTTACAATATTTATTACGAACAAAAGACATATATCTAATTAATATATGTTAAAATTTACAACTTAAATTTCCATAAGAACCGAGAACGAAATAAACTTTCTTTGGCATTAAACGGTATTGTCTTAATTTGAATTAATATGGCAAAACAATTAATCATCTATAATGAAAATAATGTCATGTATATGACTAAAATCAATGTTTTTTACTTTATCATACGCAGTAAGATAAAGTATTGTAATCATGCCGAAAAAAAAAATTGAGATTTTAGCGGAAATAGGTCTTTTTGGGTCCCCTGAACATTTTTGACCAAGGTACAAAAAAATGTCTGTGTGTGTGTGTGTGTGTGTGTGTGTGTGTGTGTGTGTGTGTGTGTGTGCGTGTGTAAACGATTTTTGTGGCGACGATTCCGGAGAAACTACTAAAGGTATCGGGACGAAAGTTTATATTTAGAAGTTTGATGACCAAACTTAGAGCTGAAAAGCTTTTGGTTCACAAGGGTCCAAAGGAACTGGTAGTTTATTCTAAGCCTTTTTGAAGGATTTTGGAAATGAGTCGCCATTTCTGTAATTTCGACAAAATAGTTAATTAATAAATTAAAGTAGAGGAAATTTTGGATAATTTATGCCTATGACATTTTTTGGTAAAATTAATAGTTTAGCTTTTTAGTTTATTCTAAGCCTTTTTGAAGGATTTTGGAAGTGAGCCGCCATTTCTGTAATTTCGACAAATTAGTTAATTAATAAATTAAAGTAGAGGAAATTTTGAATAATTTATGCCTATGAAATCTTTTGGTAAAATTAATAGTTTATCTTCAAGAGCAAATTCTATTTGATCGAGATCGGTCGCATCTGCATTGCTATGAAATTACACAGTAGCCAGGATTTTGACAAATATTTTTTTGTGTTGTCACATTCGAAAACAGCTGATCTCATCAGAGGTTGGAAAACCACTATGGAACGTTGCCGCTGTAGTGCGGCAATTTATAAAATACAAATTTCAAATAATGTAAGATCACCAATTTGATTGTTTGTTGATAAGAAATATCAACCCGTCTTTATATCTAATTCTAAAAACGATACATTGAGAAAATTATAAATAAAGTATAGCGATGAGTGTAGTTTTATTTTAGTATGTTGGTGAAACAAAAATAAATCTGTCAGAATTTGAATTACCTTTTTAAGGTGCGTTTTCATTAGTGACAATGGCAGTGGTAGCAGATGCCGTTATAGTATTTCCAATAGAAAATTGATAGTGACTCATGTTTATGTACATGCAAACTAATATGTGTCATTATCACGATATGTAAGAAATACTATAATTTCGTATTCTACCACCGCCATTAGCTACCATTACCTACCAATCGGAACGCACCTTTAAACTTGACGTTTCGTCAAAGTGGTACCAACCTAGCATTTACTATACAGAAATCATTTATTTTTTTTTACATACGTATTTCTTAAAAAGCAACACAATAAACGTTGATGTCGCTCCTGCCAAAAACTAGATAGCGCGACTCGCTCATATGCGACGGCTACACTCCGCCTTCGGTGACGCGCCGCATCACCGCTCGTCGCGCTATTCCGTACTTTCGGCATTTGTGACATAAATAACTATTATTCTAATGACGTAGTGCAGGTAGTGTCAAATGCTAATGCTTTGACAATACCTACGATTTATCTCAATAGAATAGATTCTCATGCAGCTAAACTATTAATTTTATATATTGTATGATAAAGTCATGTGCCTGGCCACATCAGATTTTTATCTTTTCATTTTCATGGAAACACCTACAAAACGCGTCGACAAAACATATTCCTCGTTACTGTAATTATGCACGTAATCCTAAGATCTTTTAACAATACTACCAGCTACTATCAGTAACAGATACGGTGGACTTAAAGTGTCCGCGGTTCTCAACAATTCAACTCCAATTATTTCATTATTTAAAAGATCGACAAACAGCTGTAACTATAATTTCATTTTTTGTTTGTTTGTAAAGGATTAAAGGTCAAAAGATTATCAAGAAATATACTAAGATACTAAATTACAAAAGAATGCTAAAGTTAACGATAGTTAGAAAATAGACTACAGTGATTTTAGGCTGTTTGATTTAATTATAAAGAAGTTCCTATTTTTTACCACAAAATTATGAAGGACTTAAATGCCATCTAACAGCCAACCAGGTGTTTTTAAATTTACATTACCTATATTTTACTAAATTATTACACTAAACTATATTAAAAAATGTGATATCTTCTATTGGTTACTGCAGTATATTGGTCCATCTTTTTGCATATTGCATTTTTAAATTCAGTACATTTTTGACATTACGATGCCGTATGACTATGTATTCTTATGCATTCGTAATTATGCTTGCAACACCTCTTAAATTAACAAATTTTGACCGAATATTTTTGGATATATGTCGATATTTCATACACAATAACAGAATAATAGTGTCCGTAAATAAAGGTCGGCGTCTTATGCGACAGTTTGCGTTCTTAATTTGGACGGCCTGTTTCCAGTTCCACTTTAGGAAAGTTACGAGTATAGAAAAATGCTAATTACTCGAGTACCCTGAGAGATATCGCAATGAAACTAACAGTGTTCGAACAAGCATTTTTCGGTCAATCTAAAATTGGAAAAGTACGGTTCAAAATATGTAAATTAGTATCCGTAATTAATTAATAACTGATTAGGTACGTAAAAATTTAAAAATGTACAGCACGCCACTGCCTTCGCATATTTCCGACTCGTGCTCGACACGTAAACACAGCGAGGGTAAAAATGTGAAAAAGCTGCTCGTCAAGTAGTTGTGGCGCCTAAAGTTAACATTATGCTAATTAATTCTACAGGTATCATGCAAGCTGTTACTTTTTCGCAAGCTTAACAGACAGCTAGCACATAAGATTGTGTGAACATTATACACGGCTAGCAGGTGGTCGACATTACTAATGCGTCGCGAGCTTGTGTGAAAAGTCGAACAAAGGACAAAGTAGCATGTTAAAATTTCACCCGTTATCTAGATACATTCCCAACCAGTCAGAAATAATTAGCAGAGCTTTTACTACGTTTTAAAACTATGTAATCGCGTAGGAACACGTTTGTACGTTTTGTTCTTTTGATATCAGATAATTACGCATATTGCGTATTACTTATACAATCTGTGGTCAAAATGACTGATTGTAAGACATGGTTTGATGTAATTGCCTTCTGATACACATATCTCGGAATAGTTTTAACTGGCTATTATTTTTCTTATTATAAACTATGATGCTCTATCATGTTTTCAAATACTCACATGAATTATTCTAAACATGGTTCAATATATTTCATAAAAATCTAGCTGTTACAGTAACGATACAGGTTTCGAAAGAAAAACATTTATTGATTCGACTGTACGTGTACATTGTAAATAATTCAAATTTTAGGATTAAAATGCATACGTGATTAACCTAAAACATTTCCAGTTATTTGATTTATAAATAAAAAGCACTTATATTGATAAAAATCGCAATGCAGCTTTTAAAATATTTACATACGCTCACGATATAAATAATAAATAAGACATGCACTCTTCTACTATGAATATTTCATACACATATGGCATCCACTATATTTCGAAATGACCTACATTTTTGTTGGTATAACGAAGCTTTACAATAATGGCTCATAAAATAAATTATGATAAGCTTATGGACTAATAAACATATTAACTGACTTAAAGGATTTTATTACTAACACAACCCCATTTGCAATGATTTTATTTTCAAAATTTAAGAATTTTTTTTTGTTTTCTGATTATTTTATTACAACCGATTTTGATGGTTTTGGTGATCCATTGTAGGTCAACCTTGATCGTCAATACCTTTGGTAGTTTTTGAGCGATTTTCATCATTTTTTCTGGATATCGGAAAGATCTTCATCAAATTCGTCCTTTCAAAATTTTAATAAGAAACGTTACAGTTGATTGTGCCGGAATAAATGAAATAATGATTTTTCTTTTTACTTTATCATATATAATATGGGTCCCCTAAACAACTTTGACTAAGGTAAAAAAATGTCTGTGTGTGTGTGTGTGTGTATGTGCGTATGTGGGTATATGTGTGTGTACCCGTTTTAGTTGCAACGATTCCGGAGAAACTACAAAAGGTTTCGGGGCGAAACTTCATATTTAGAACTTTCATCACCCAACTTAGAGCTGAAAAGGTTTTTGTTCAAAAAAGTCCCAAGGAACTGGATGTTTCCTCTACTAAGCATTTTTCAAGGATTTTGCAAATGAGCCGCCATTTCTGTAATATCGTCAAAATAGTAAAATAATAAATTAAAGTAGAGGAAATTTTGTATAATTTATGTCTATGACACTTTTTGGTAAAATTATTAGTTTAGCCGCATGAGCAAATTCTATTTGATTGCGATCGGTCGTCTCTGCATTAATATAAAACTGGTTAGCCCGGATTTGACAGATATTTTCATTCTAATGCCAGTAGGTCAATTCTTTTTTATTTTCCTTTTTAATGCAATCCAATACCTGATTTTTAAGATACAGTTTCAAGTAACATTTTGTACTGTTTGCTAAACAATGCAATGTGATCGACCATATGAAAACATTATTGAAGTATCAAGTAGGTAGACGTTAAGTTTCACTTATTAAAATGTAATTTTTACCCATCGGATTATCGGTTGATTTCTAATTAGAAAACAATTACCTTTAAGTTATTTCATTGCTCGTTCCCTAAAAACAATATTCTAATACTCTCAATCAAGTAACATTGGTGACCTGTACTATGGAAACGGGGTTTATGTGCGAAAAGATGTTTTTGAGAAAAACGCGTTTTAAGCTTTTTGTCTACATTTGCACTGCCCTGTGGAGAGCATCAGCGACAACCACTCGTATTAATAATAATTTTTCTTTAGCTTTTTTCTTCCTTAACACTGATAAGAAACAATAAAACAACAACGCAAATAAAAAAGTGGTATATGTGACCGGAAAAATATACGTTTATCAACAATTTGGGGTGGAACGACTACTTCCTTTCCTTGATAAGACAATTATATCTAACATATATCATAGGCCTTGATAGCTCAGATGGGTAAGCATTGTGCTAGCGACGCAAAGGTCCCTGGTTCGAATCCAGGTAGTAGCTGTAATTTTTAATTTATTTGAAATGTATATCCCGCCTGTATGTCACCATATTATTAAACATTTAAACTATAATATTACTTTGGCAGAATATGTTTTTAAACATTTTCAGTTATTGATGTTCGTGTGAAGTTCATGTGATACACAATTAAGTTCAGTACGGATGTTTCAATGTAGTGTTGTCTATATTGGCCGTTACTACCTCTAATTTTCAATTGGCTATTACACATGTATGCTCAAGTTTGTATATTAAAAATATACATTGTATTAACTTTTAATTTTAAAATCCGTCCAATACATTCGACAGAATTGATCCGGATATTTTTTGTATTATCAGCAAAGTTCACTTTAATTTATAATTCGAATGGAAATACCTGAACATTCCGGTGTAAATCTGATTATAAAATCATGAAGTATATTTGGTTGTCTACTCAATTCATGCCCAACCGTAAAGTATCAGAATCCTTAACATGGGATCTCTTGAATATTTAAATAGAAATTGTCCCCTTTGGCATTTTGACCTTTAACATCACGTGGAAATCTTAATATCTCCTTGAGCCACAAAAAGCAAAAAAAACACAACGCCAGATTTAAAAGCTTAATCGGAAGCAGCAAATGGAGTGGAATAATCCGTGGCATGGTCTGATTACAAATAAAAGCCTAAGCTGCTGCGTAAAAAAAGCGAAAGATTCGCAAAACATTCGTTTTTCTGATGGCTTCACCTGACAGACAACGGCAAAGTAAGCCGAGATATTTAATATTTTAACGTAATTAATGAGGAGCCCGTGCGAAATATAATCCGTTGGCCGACTGGCAGCTGTCAAATTATGCTCCCTTTTGCCTCCCGCAAGTGACTGCCAACTTGACGGGCCATTTTTTAAATTGGTTTTCCCGGTATTTTCCGCCCTACCGTACCTGCAGGAACGTCAACTGTTTTACATAGGAAACGCATTTGCGAGCAATATAAAATTAACTCGGGACTTGTTGGGTTTTCATTTTGAACCCTGTACATCGTTTGTATTCAAAATTTGTTTATAAAAACTGTTCATTCGCTGCATTTGTAACCTAAAATCATATTTTTAGAATATGTAATGCAAATAATATGAATAATACTTAATGCACTGATATTTATGGTGTTGTACAAGCGATATAATTAATACTTAGCTTCGCATAAAGTAAAAAGTGATTTAAGTATTTTTAGTATTCATATTGCGTAAACTTATATAAATCGGACAATAAATCCAGGGCTGACGCTCCCAATTACCACATTTACTTGCTAAAGTACTTTGTCTTTCACTACCCCTCCCCCTCACCTGCAGCAACCTAAATATGAGGCAAATAGTTCCTCAAATTTGCAATCTACAACGTATTGTTTTATCATTTCGGTTGAAACTTTTATTATTGGATAACTGACATGTTTTCTTGCAATTTATTAATAATTTAAAATAATTTAAATAAATACCATTCCTTTAAATAACAGTATACAATGTTAAGTATACATTTTTCTATATTTTTTGCATACATTACTATTGTTAGATTATTGGTACCTATCTTTTTCGTAATATGTTAATTAATTTGATATTGATTAAACAATACTATTTGTTTAAATAATAATATACAACGTTACGTATTTTCTCTTAATTTTGTTGGCAGATAAAGAACCAATACTATTACGGTTTCTTTTTGCGAAACTAATTTGCAATTATAACCTATAATGATAATATTAGTCTAGGAGAGAGTGTATATACATATCATCCTTATACAGGGTTAGCCAAAATTACCGGAACACCTAAATAATTCTCCAACGGTAAGAAATTAAAAAAAAATTTCAAACAAAAGTTTTTTAGACTTTAAACAATCCATCGTTCAAATATATTTGTAATCATTTTATTATAGAAATTTCGTAAACTGTTTTTTCAAATGGAACTCTCTGTATATTTTTACTTTTTGTACTTTTAGGACTAATTCTAAACATTTATTAAAATATTTCTTTTATAAAGTGCATGATTTTTTAGTTTTAGGCTATTAAATCAGTCTATTAAAATCAGTCAAAATTACCAGAACCCATACATAACTCCCCAAAAGTAAAAAATTTCAAAAAAGCATTCATACAAACATTTTTTGACATTAAATACACATTGTATTAACTTTTAATTTTAAAATTCGTCCAATACATTCGACAGAATTGATCCGGATATTTTTTGTATTATCAGCAAAGTTCACTTTAACTTATAATTTGAATGGAAATACCTGAACATTCCGGTGTAAATCTTATTATAAAATCATGGAGTATATTTGGTTGCCTCCTCAATTCATGCCCAACCTTAAAGGATCAGAATCCTTAACATGGGATCTCTTGAATATTTAAATAGAAATTGTCCCCTTTGGCATTTTGACCTTTAACATCACGTGGAAATTCTTTTTGCGAAACTAATTTGCAATTATAACCTATAATGATAATATTAGTCTAGGAGAGAGTGTATATACATATCATCCTTATACAGGGTTAGCCAAAATTACCGGAACACCTAAATAATTCTCCAACGGTAAGAAATTAAAAAAAAAATTTCAAACAAAAGTTTTTTAGACTTTAAACAATCCATCGTTCAAATATATTTGTAATCATTTTATTATAGAAATTTCGTAAACTGTTTTTTCAAATGGAACTCTCTGTATATTTTTACTTTTTGTACTTTTAGGACTAATTCTAAACATTTATTAAAATATTTCTTTTATAAAGTGCATGATTTTTTAGTTTTAGGCTATTAAATCAGTCTATTAAAATCAGTCAAAATTACCAGAACCCATACATAACTCCCCAAAAGTAAAAAATTTCAAAAAAGCATTCATACAAACATTTTTTGACATTAAACAAGCTATCATTAAAATATATTTTTAATATACGCTATTTAGCTCTACTTCAAAATGAAGTAATACCACATTTCCTAGTTATCTTCAACGAAGAACTAAATAACATTTGGTTTCAACAAGATGGTGCCCCGCCGCATTGCGTGTCCAAGTTCGAAATTATTTAAATGAAATCATTTTTCCGCACAGGTGGATTGGAAGGACATGATCCATTGAATAACCACCTTGGTCGCAGGATTTGCAAATATTGGATTTTTCTATTTGGGGACACGTAAAGTCCAAAGTTTACACCAATAGCACGCAAAATATTGATGCGTGGAAGCAGAGGATTGTGGAGGAAGTTCAGAGTATTACTGTCGAACATTTAGAAAACTGTTTACGGGAATTTTTTGATAGGTTGGGGAATTGTCAAGCCGCTCAGGGATGGCAGTTTGAAAATTTAACTTAATTGTTTTGTTATTTTTTCTAGAATTTGTTATTTTTTATCTGCTCGGTCAAAATAAATGCTTTGGAGTGTTGATTAATTGCTGATAACTAAAAAATGATGCAGATGATGCTATGTACAGGGTGTTTGATGAGAAAAAGGAAAAGTTTTCCATACTTCCATAATAAGTTGTGAGCTTGTTTTTGTTTAAAATAAATGTTTATACATTTTATAAGAAAATTATTTCATCAAAAATGTTTTGAATTAGTTAGTCTTAGAATTACAAAATGTAAAAATATACAAGGTGTTCTATTTAAAACAAAAAAAGGCTACGAAATTTCCATAATAAATAAAGCCAATAAAGTTTTGTTTGAATGTTTTTTTGAATTTTTTTGCGGTTGGACAGTTATGTAGGTTTTCTAGTAATTATAACTAATTTTAGGTAAGTGCTAAAAACTCAAAATTGGTTGCATTTTATAAAAAAAATATTTTAATAAAAAATGTTTAGAATTAGTCCTAAAATTACTAAATGTAAAAATATACAGGAATACAGGAATATAGAATATATGAACGATGGATTGTTTAAAGTCAAAGGTGTTCCGGTAATTTTGGCTAACCCTGTATATGCAACACAGGTTTAACAAATGGTAGTTGTATATATAATTGCAAATTAGTTAATAAATCACAATAAATGCCAATAATCTAATAATAATTTCTACAAAAAATGGATAAATATGCACGTATCATTGCATATTTTTTAAAACAAATTTAGTTTTTTTTATCAATTGCAAATTAGTTATAACTGACAAAAAAAGCCAATAAACAATAACAATCATTGCAACTAACAAAATGAAACAAATGCGTAATACTGCAACACGAAAATGAAGCCGATAATATAATCTAACAATAATAATTTCTGCAAAAAAATGAAGGAAACACTGTATACCTACGTTTAAAGAAATTGTGTTTGTTTAAAAAATTCCAAATTAACAATAAATAAAACAAATATGTCAATAAACCAATAATAATAATTTCAGCTAAAATAGTGAAAAAAATTAACATAAATTGAAACGTCTTCTTTTTGGTAAACTTATAACATTGTTCGATACATGGCAAAAAAAGCACAGTTGGAGATTTTTTTAAATAAAATCACTCCAGATCGTTTGGATGCTTATATACATAATTGTGTAACAAATGTGATCAAAATCAAATCACTGATAGTACGAGAAGAAACTTTAAATCAATTATTAGACGTAAAATAATATTTTTTTGCCAATCTTAAACTTGATATGCATATAAAAGGCTACCGGGAGCCCACAAGTATTCTCATCAGATATTTTAGTGACTTAAAATGTGACCATCCTGAAAAAAATGCACAGCATACAAATATTTTCATAGTTATTTAACTGAGTGTGTGCTATTTTACATTAAATTGTCTATTATTTTGTCGAAACATATATATTGATAATATTATAGAGTTTTAATAACATTTGATCCATTAATATAGACGGATTTATACACAAAGCTATGTTTATATTCATATTCGGACAGCGCCATTCATATTCATAAGATGCACCCCTCTGTTTCGACTTAGAGCCACACCCCAACTATTTTTGTCATCTATCCGCTACCAACTAAAAGGATTACCGTTCAAATATCAGTCTCCCATATTATATCCCGGGATAATCCCAGGTAATATTCCACTGAATTAACTCCCTCTTCTGTCCAGGACCCTACAGTGAGGATTGCGGTCGCAATGTTAAGCCAGCTGTCGCGTCATTTTTCGACTTATTCGCACCGACAACCAACATAAATATTCCCCTCTCGACTATGTCAAGCCCTTATACACCGCTCAACGAAATTACGGGGACAATTGTATGAACGCCAACATCGTTTTGACGATTTTTTTAGTATATTGCAATTGTCAAGAAATTTATCAAGATTAGGTACATGTTAGTGCAATTTTAATTTTTAATTTTTTGCTGATTTTGCAGCAGAGAACAAAAACTGGATTTTATAGCAATTAATGAAATTAAGCAGGTTATCAGGTTCTCTGTTGAAAAATCCCATCTAATATGACCGAAACACAATAATAATAAATCAAGATAAGTAACTGCGGTCAGGTTTGTATATATTTTTTAATTCCAATCTACTTTTCTACTAATAGTCTTTCTGATATTACAGAAATGTCACAGGAGATTTCGGTAATTATGCAAAACTTTTCAGCAATTTTACAGCAAAAGTGTCTTAATTTTACTTAATTTTTAGGAAATGTGCCTCGTTTTTAAGGTAAACAGCTCTTATACTAATATACTGTTGAAGCCTGGAAGAACTCCACACGAAACAACCTCTTATAGACCCATCTTCTTATTGCCGATCATGTCGAAAATCTTTAAAAAAGTATTACTCAATAGATTGAAGCCAATAATTGACCAGGTACACCAAATAACTAAGATTATAGAAAAAAACCTGTTCTGCAGTCTTCCATGGTGTGGCACATGCTTTTGACAAGTCTTGCATACAGGACTAAAACAGTAAATTACGACGTATCCTCCCAAAACAAGGTGAGCCATGGTCTGTCCTTAAGGAAATGAAAGCAAAAGTTGCACAAGGTGGCAATTTAGGGCCTGTTTTCTACCTATTCTACACTGCGACCACCCAGGATCAGTAAATAATACTGTCGCAACTTTTGCAGACGACACGGCTATGCCAGCTGTAGGGAACAGCAATGAGAACAACAAATAAACTCCAAATAGCTCATTGTCATTTTCAGGTCTGGTCGAGGATCAAAAAAGGATTAAACTGAACGAACTCAATTCATGAAAAAGAAAAAAAAGCAAAAATTGCCAGATCAAAAAGCCTGGGATACCAAAAGTTACCAAATCCATTGAGTAAAAAGCGTCTAAACTATATTTGATTAGACAATATGTTTTACGTTTACCTCAAAACTTGATAAACATTTTCAAATTTTACCTAACAAGTAGAAACCATAATTGTCGGTTTACAAGGTGTCAAAGTTTGCTTATTGACATCAATAATACAGAAAATTGAAACTCAATTAGTTAAATTGCTCTTCCATCTTAAATTTCCTAAAAAAGCTTTTGTAAAATGTTTCAAGAATAGTCATGGCAAAAGAAATTGTTTAGTCGAGTTAATTTTAAAATTTTTCATGTCAATGCCTATAAACAACATTTTGATGATTTTTGTTTTCTTCTTTAAGATAAAATTGGACGACGATGACGCATGGAGTCATGGATGTTTAGACCCAGTACTAAACGCGCCTTCAAGTAAACCATTATTTATTATTCAAAATTGATGAAATATTCATTGCAACTTCTTAGAATATTAAATATTCAATTTCTTGTCATGGATAATGATTACTTTTTATTTAGTACGTTTTTCGGTGTTGTCAAATATAGTTCAAATAGCTCAACCCACATTATAAAAATACATTTCTTATCTAAGTGCACTGTTTTACGAAAGTTTTCCACTAAAAAAGCGAAAAAACGATAATTGTTGCCAGATTGTGTATGAAAATGGCAATACTTTCTTGCGTCTAAATACTTTATTTTACTCTTTTGGTAACTGTTATGAGACAAAAAAACAAGTTTATATTTGGCATCTTCCTTCAAGTCAAAGAATAATCCGCACTTTCAAAACAAAACAAAAAGTTCCCCTAATTTTGCTGAGCTATGTATATTTCTTCACCCCCTGTTTCCTGCTTTTTGCTCGTAATTTCACCTAGTAATCCGGAGGCGGTAATCCTAGCTTGCAATGAATCAAAGCATTTTTGGTAAAGTAGGGGAGTGAGTGCGTGTGTGTGTGAGTATGGTAGTAGTACGGTGCGGTAGTGTGGGAGGGCGCTAATGTCGCTCGGATCAGAATGGCACTGAAAAGACGCGAACCCCCAGAAACTAAAGTTCAACAAACATAAATAACTCTCTCGGAAACTTCGGGGTAGACATTAAGGGCTTCACAAGGGATAATATCAGTCATGACGGAATCCGTGTAAGGGAACGGAAGGGCGGAGGGGGGGGGGGGGGCGGTTGGAAATGATGTTTGGCGCGGGTACCTTTGCCACATCCTGAATGTACCCTTTTCATCTCGGGTAGATACTTTATCAATGGAAATTTACCATAATTAGGTTCATATCTAGCGAATTTGAACTTTATGGTTTGATTGAAATAGGCTTTCGGTAATTAACTTCTCTGCCTAGCAACAAGAATAATGATGTATTTTTGGCAGATGATTGTGTGTACTGATTCTTTGTTCTTATCATCTAAGTTTTCACTTTTTCCTCATCTAACGGCGTTTAGTCGTTGTCGTTCGCTTTTTTACACGCATGAGCTCTTAGAGTAATATACTAATTTGTTATTGTGATCATTTTTTTTACTGTTCTGTGGATCTAAAATAAACCTCAAAACCTTCGTAAATTGAATACATGTGAACAAATTGAACTGCTCTCTTTCTATATCCAAGTATCATCAAGTTATTGTCCAATCCAGTTCAAATGTTTACCATTTCTTAGCGAAGTCAATACACATGCTTTTCCACCCGTTACATTTCCATCGGACAATTTATGATATATGGTTTAATAATAAAAAAGTAATCCACTTGAAAATTGAGCCAACAGATATTGTCCTATTGAACTGGTAGTTGAAAGGTTTCTTATTGACGTTGCCAATACTTTGTGCACAACTGTGAGTATAAATAACCGTCCTGAAGCTGATAAAGAGTGTTTTCTGTCTTGCCACAAATATTCAGTTGGTTAAGCTGAATATGAATACCTGGTCGGTAAAGAGAAATGTTTACAATCGACTCTGCTGCAACAAGGACGTAGCTCCAAAATTGACAATTTTAAGATAAATAACACCATTTAAGTACAATTTGAAACCATAAGATTGTTGTTGTATTTATTGATAATGTTAAGAGTTAGAAATACCCTACACTTTTAAAGATAATACTATGAATGAGAAGGATTTTTAGTTTTGAGCTCCACTTCTTTCTCCCGCCAAAGAAAGCAAACAAAAATACTATTTGAAAATGAATATTAAAATATTACATATTACATTTTTATAGCCCCCACATCTACTGATTTTTCTGTCCATCTGTGTACACGATAACTGCCGTAATTTTGAAGTAATTGGTCTGAAATTTTGTATACAAGCATATCTCTTAAAAAGTAAGGACATGGTCGTGAATGGCCAAAATCGGGGGTTTTCAAATTCACACTGCCGTACTTTTAAAGCAGTTAACCTGAAATTTGGTATAAAAGCTCATCTCTTAAAAACTAAGGACAAGTTCATGAATGTGCAAAATCGGTTAACACTTAACATCATTTTTTTTTTTTAAATTCAAACGGCAACTGCCGTAATTTTCAGACAATTGATCTGAAATATCATATACAAGCTTAATTTTTAAAAACAAAGGACAGTTTCGTGAATGGGCAAAATCGGTAAACTACTTTTTTTTTAAATTACTCACCATAAATATATTACGGTGGGGGGCATTTTAACTTTGACCCGGCTGAAGAAACTTTTCTTACTAACTAGTTTGGTTTCAATATAGTCTATAACTTTTCTTGTTCAGCGGTTGTGACGTTTTTTGCAGCTTCTGCTCTTACTGGTTGATGATCTAGTTGTCAATTACCAAACAATATCATACGTGCACGTTTACCGCACGAATGAGTTAGCTCCCGGAGCTGCATCTTTCATGCCCCAAGCAAAACAGGCGCATATCCTATTCTAGTAAAATTGGAGTTGCCTCATTCTTGTTGCAAGCTTCTCAATTCTTCAGATTTCTTGTCTAAATATATCACGAAAATAGGTAGAGGTATTGGTTTAGATTAAATTGTATGTAATATTATTTTATGTAGGTATATAATATATCCTGCCGTAAGCAGGAAACACTCTATCGCTACTGGCCCAATTTATTAAAAACAAGCTTTGCGAACGATGCACACCTTTCCAGATTGAGGATTATAGTCGATTTTTCTTTATATGTCCTTTTACATTTTATTTTTCTTTATTTTTGACCATCTTTCCTTTCCTAAATCCTTTGTCATTTACCTTATGGTGGCCAACAAAACCAGCCAGATTTTATAAAAGATTTTGTAGCAAACAAAAGCTCAAGACGTTAACAAGTCGTACGAACTCATTCGCGTGTATTGACGTTATATTTAATTAAACAAAATATTACTTATGATGCCACAACAATATACAATAGACACAAATAATCCTTGACATACTTCGTAGTTCCGTATAAGAAAAATCGCAAAAATCAAACGCGAGCAGTGACTTTTCCCTTTAAATAAAGTTAAGAACCGTGATATATTTCAACCTCCTAGTTGAAATACTTGGATCACATCGTTAACCCGTCCATAGGTGGCGCACCGACATCATTAGTTACCAAACAAGTTTCGAGAGGTCGCCCGAATCCGCGGCTACGTACCAACAGCCAGAGCCCCCAGCTTTCGCCAGGACCAAAGTGGGACCGAGCTTGGGAGAGCAGGCGAGGAGGAGACACACAATAAAACGTGCGCCATAAAAATGTCAAGTGCAGGTGCACTCCATTCGGGCACGCCACTTAATTTCTAATATAATATTCAAGGGCGTAAATTTCTGGGCACGGATGGCTGTGGGCAGGATTAGTACACTCCGGCGGAAAGGGCCGTTTGTCCTGCCACAATGTTCAGAGAGTCGAGTCGAGTCGAGTAGTCCTGGGCTCTTTATCCTGGATAAATAATTAAAGCGCAACTAGGCGGGAGGGACCCGTTCGCGGTGGATCTGTCCAGTGGCGTGCGGTGGATTTGTGTCCAAGGTGTGTCCAAGCACAGGCGTAGAGTCAGAGTATATGTCTCAAAAGTCTCAGGTCTAGAGAAACTATGTTAAACTAGTGTATTTTTTTACTATGTATTTATTAAATTAAATTAAAGATTATTCTTGAAAAATTGGTCACAGAGATGTAAGGTACAATGCAAAGTACATATTACAATACATTATAAATTTTTTTTTTATTTTTTGTTTTTTACATGTGTTTTTTCAGTTTTGTTGTTATTTTAAGTTTTAAAGTATTATATTTCATGTCTTTTATGTGTAATGGTAGTGAATTGTGCCAAGTGAGCTCGAAAGATCTTAGTGTTGGGGCATATCTAAATTTTAACATTGAACGTTGAATGAAAGAATTTGGGCATATCTAGTTCGGGCGTCATTCTAAGGTGCAGCTGGACAGAAAATGTGCAGTGGGAATTTTAAATTGTGCAGTAGGAATCTCATGTTTGTGCATTTGTGCAGTTTGTAACTACCAATGCGTTTATTTCTTTGTTTCTCTATGAATGAAAATTTTGGAACGTGGATTTCTGTATCTCAAAAGTATGTGAAAAAAATCTTAAAAACAAGAAAAGTCCTCAAAAAAAGCTTAAATTTCGTAAACTTTGTGTGCATGAAATACTTTCGATTCGAATTTAGCGAAAAAAAAAAAAAAAAACATACGAAAACATTTTGTCATTTTCACGTAAATGCTTTTATGACTAGACATTTTTTGATAAACAATCAATTGTCTTTATTTTGGGTGTTTATCTTTCAATATATCTCAATATATTTTATCTTTAATCATTGATTTAAATAATAGACAAAATGAGAGGGAACACACAGTATAAATAAGTTATTGTTGGACATTTTTTATCTAAAAGTAGAAACAAATAATCCACAAAATCATCCATATTATTTTGAAAATCTAAAGAGCCTGTTGAAGCCAGATTTGTATTTAACGGCTAATTATTTTAATTTTAATTTCACAAAATATATGTTTTGCACATCAAGATTTCCTAATATTATTTTTTTTATTGTTTCTTCGAGGTAATTTAAGAAACGAAAGAATACAACTAAAGAAGAAAAAATATTGCCATTGGTTGTAAACTGCTTATAATTATATGATTTTAAGTATGTGTACAGTGGAAAAAGCCTTAGAGTAATGCATGAAAAACACATGTTAACAAACTACAGGGTGCTCTACCTCGCTTTGGCCAAATGCGAACAATTGGAACAATTGACATCAATTACAACTGGTAAAAGGTTTGAGTAAAATTATGCTTTTTATTATATAAAAAATGTTTGAGTCTACACTTATATTACAATCAAGTCAATATTTTTAACGTTTTTACTGATAGTAAGCAGCATATTTGTACCTTATAATATTTGACCCGACAGTGTTTGTTTTTGACTTTGTAATCACTTAATAATAAATAGACGAACTGTGATTTTGGCAATTTTGTGACTTTATAGCGCCTGAACCCATTGCCCTGGAAACTTCAATATAGTCGCAAAGTAAACACTAAACTTTGTACATTTACCTGATACCTTAAAACTTTCTTTAGGGTATTGATTTTAACTGTTATGGTCACAAAAATTGTGAAATTCACAATGTTTTACATTATGCCTTATTAAATTGTTTTATTTAAAGTGGATACTTTTAATCGACAATAAGTCGCCAAAAAATCACATCGTTAAATTACAATGGTCAAAAAATACTATTTTTGGTAAATGTTATTTTAGCGATTATCATTATATAATAGATTGGAACTATTTTCTGTTAATATATTTTATTATTATATTTATGGTACACATATTTTGAGGAACTATTTCTCAAAGACAGATACGGTTTAGGAGGAAAAATGAAATAATACTAATTGATCATAAAATTTAACCGTAAAACCACATAACGATTTTTCTTTTTTCATTAAATATAATAATTTGATATATAAGTTTTTCTATTGAAAATAGTGAACATAGAATTTCAAATGAAACCCAAATTTCAAATTTCAAATAACGCAAATTATTGCGGTAAAAATTTAGAAACACTTAATAAAATAACCCATAATTAAAAAATGTTATTAGGTACTTGTAATTTTATTTAAAACGGTTTTACTGTCTGTGCAATGTACGCCACTGGACTGGCCCGTTTTTGGCCCGTTTCAATGTAGGATTCGCGACAGGGCGGGTCCAGCCTAACAGCTGTCGAAAGAAATTTACGCGGTAATTTGTCATGAAGTGGTCCCCGACCTACCAGGGAGTGGAAATTTTGCAGAAATTGTTTTATGAAAATATATTAAGCACCCCCGGCCGACCTCGGAAATTTTGGGGCTGCAAAGTAAGAATAAATAATGGCTTGTCTTCTGAAAAAACAGTTTACCGGAAACCGCTGACACTGCCGTAATTATTTCACGCACCATGTTTGTTCAGTGCGTAGGCGTAAAAGGGTAGTAAATTTAGAATTATTATTAAAAGCTTTGCCCTTATTGGAGTTATTAATTATTGATAATAAGTTTCATGACCAAGTAAAAAATTGTGAATGGAGTAAGAAATTTTTATTTCAAATATGTAAACATAGTTAATAACCTGGGTTAATTATCGCTTCTTTAGTTGATTCTACGCTACTGGCGAGTTTACGTAATAACCATTTTCCCTTGAATTTATTCATTTGTATGAGCTGTTTAGGAATAAACATTTAGCGATTCCTAGTTACCAAACTTCCATCTAACCCCAACAGGTGTCACGACGGGGTTGTTTAATTCGAAATTTGGATTGCAAGTCCTGAAGTGACAAATAAAACCTATAAATTTCCACAGCTTCGGTAGCTCGACTGGGAGAGTTGTCAACCGGAAAATATAGGGTTCGTGGTTCAAATCCAGCCGGAGGTGCTTTTTCCAAAAATTATCCCTAAATTATCATTCGCTTCTTTAGTTGATTCTACATTACTGTCGAGTTTACATAATAACCGTTTCCCTTGATAGTTGATAACGTTTATAGATGATTTGTACACAGGGCGGTTCGTAACATATCTACTACGTATATTATATTTTAATGGTAAGCCTAATGGAAAATAGATTCTGGCAATTTAATTGTTTGTCAAACAATCGGCAATTGCAGGACTTTTTTTTAACTATGGAAATACAAAATTTTTGTAGACTTTCTCCTATTAATTTTGCCAGATAATAACTAAAACTATGGCTGTATACTGATGTTGTGAAAAATTAGATGCGCTATACAGAGCGATAGAAAGTAGTAATTTCCTAATTTAAAATGGCTTTTCCTTGAGCTTTTAAATGGAACAACCTATATATTATTTCCTTACTAGAATGTCTCTCAAGTTATATTCAATATACCGGGTGATTCAATTTCGAGGCTCACCATGAGGATCTCGCTTATTACTGGAGATAGAGCCTATGTTTAAATTTGGCAAAGTTTCGTATATTTCTGTTGGTCAATTATCTGAAAAGAAATTTAAGCTATCATTTTTCACTATGAAGATATCTGCAAAAAACTGAAATGTTCAGATATCGTTTTTGATTTTTTTAATTCAAAACCAAGAGTACCTAGACTTTTGAAACAAAAACATTCTACAGCTACTTTTTAACAACAAATGCAGTGTGATTTTTTAATTTGAAATAACATCAAAGATGGCGGGGTAACCATGGACAACTTTTGTTTTTCTTATGGGCGCCATGTTAAATTTTTGCATTTTCCGATAGTCGTGTTTTTTCTCTTTTCCGCAATGTATAACATGCTGGCATTAGTTTTTAAAACAATCCTGTAATAATAAACACCCCTTCAGGTACCCACCTGGAGAGCTTGGTTACAGACCGCCGAACTCGTTACCAAGCAACGCCAACGAAATGCACTTGGATCAAGCGGCGCGCGCAGCGTTGGGTTTGCCATTTAACCAAATTAGCCTTAATTGTGGAGGATTGTGGATGTAAAATACCGTCTAGGAATACCGAAAATAGTTTTATGATAACGGGTTATTATTGTTCTCAAAGAAATGCCCCATCGTACAATATTCCTAACGTTGGCCAGAAATTTAGCGTAGCATGGATCGTTTAGTAAACCCAGAAATTCTTATAATCCTCAACACTTTAACTGGGCCATTCATATTCATAGGCATTTAGATCCTATTTAACCAGATTTATTACAATATTGCAAGATTTATTCATATATGTACAAAGTTTTACGGTTATGAAGATATTAACAATTTATTGCGAAATTTTAAAAGTATGTTTGTCATTTCTGAAAACGTACAGCAAACGAACTCTTAGACCTAAAAACTTCAATTGTACCTCGAAAGATACCTTAAACTGTCTACTTTTGTCGGCCTAAAAGTATAAATTCGTTCACTTATGAAAATTTTGCGTAGACGTTTTGTTGTAGTGGTATGTGAGCCGACAGACAAAGAAAACCAGGAAATATGAAAACCAAACAAACTTGAAGTGCAACGTTTGATACAAAAAACAACTAAAAGTGTCTTACTGTCATAGTTAAATAATTTAAAATGGGTTGCTGTTCTGGAGAGAAATTCAAAACTGACATAATATAATTGGATAATATTGTTAAAGTGAATGGAAAGTGGGTTAGTTGAAGTTGTTTTCAGCATCTACCTACTGGTTTTAATGAACCGTCTCACACAACGCAACTTAATAATAAAACTTAACGTAAGTTAATATCTGTAACAATGTACTTTTTATGTAGCTTTTAAGAAAGGCTTTTAATTGCCATTTCTTTGACGTTCAATTGACTGGTTCAGAAACTATTTACTTTGCACCTTAGGTACAACTAGATACGGTTGGAAAGACAACTTCCTTAGCATTCGCCGTATTCAAATATTCAAAATTCCGCAATTAAATTGTTCTGATCGTATCGTACTAATAGTAAATAATCTTCCACTGTCCCAGCTACGCTTCCGTTTACCGTTACGATTGACGTAGTGCGCGCTGCACGAATGTTATATCATTTATATTAAATTGCTTTAAATATTACTTAACAATTATTACGCAATTCCTTTTCTACAGTCGCATCAAATAAATTATGACGATTCTTTACGTGCACATCCCGTTATCGTGCCAATATTCTTTACTGAGATATCCATTTCCTTGAAAACCTTGTTCGCACCTTTATTATACAAAAACTGAAGTAAACTAAAACTCCAATCTGTAGAACAGGCAACCTGAACAAAACTTGAACAAACGAAAATAACGAACACTACGATAAAAATGACTCGCCTTGTATATTCATTTTTAGGGGCTACGAATTTCACTGAATAAGAACATTAATCGGAAATTTGAAAAATTTATAAATTGAATAAAAATTTAACCGTTTTAATACGTTTTCAAATAAAGGAGATCCCCATGGATTCTCAAGAAATAAATAATAAATTGGCTTTAGGTACAATAAAACTTACCAGATATTTAATCTGATATGAACCCAATACATAATTACAAATTATCACGTAGACTTAGATAAAGGGTTAATTTAGCACCGAATAAGATTTTACGACGATATTTTACAAATTTCAGTTTATCCACCGGTTAGTGTGTAGGTGACTGAGAATTGGAATGAGTTATGTTACCCGGGGGAGATTTGTAGGGAGGCCGTTCGTGCCGCAGGGTTACCGGCCTGAATAGTATGATGTCATTATAACAACCCCCGAATGGTCTATAAACGCGTTCACCCTCTTTAAACTGTCGCTACGTTCGATTTCGGTACTCAAAACAAGATAAGTGACAATTTGATGGAGGAGTTCGGGCGATATCAATTCCGCGTTGATGACAGTTTTACGAGTTTAACACGTCTGTTTACAATTCGCATGAAAATGAATTTCGAGGTAACTGTCATTGATTTCTGATTATTTTGATGCCGTGTTGGATAAATTAAAAAATACATACATTGTGATACTCTTACTACCCTTACGTTTTTTAAAAAGTTGATTTTTTATAATTGTGATAAAAACGAGGTAAACTTGAATGAAATCAAGGAATTTCAAGATATTATCGATTCTAGTCCTACGCAAGGTAGTTGCGTATGTTTTGTTGTTAAAATATAGTGTTTACGCAGCGCCGATTCCTTATGTCAAACTAAAAATTGTTTAGTATGTTCTTTTTAACTTTGTGTAGGTATATTATCTACTGCGAGAATCTGTACTTAACTCAGATAAGTGGTAGTTTGTTTGTTACAAACAATCTTTATTTGAGTCAAAAAAATATTAATATCTGTATTTCTAATGTCAATCGAAAATCACGATCATTTATTATTATTTAGAATCATCCAGTACAATATTTAGGATGAGCATTATCTACATATTGTTTAAGATTTTTTACAAGATAAAGATCATCATTCTGTACTATTTCAATAAGAAAATCAGTAGTCTTCAAACGGATAGTCTTTTTATTGGCATAATAGTTTATGTACACGCGGTGTGCAAAATAGTTGTCCTTTGTCTTTAAATTGACAAATTCTTCCATCCTAAATAAATTTTTTTCATAATTAGCGTCCAATAAATTTCTGGATGTTACGTAGCGTACAGGTTTTGTGGCCTAACAGAAAAAATCTAAAAAAAAGGCAATTGAAAATTGTAAAATATTACTTACCTACTCAAAAAGCACACATTTTTTTAATAGAATGGGAATATGTGTGTTGGGTAGATATCTTTGTGCTCAATAATAATTCAGACTCAAAAGTATAATACTACGTCAAGTTGTTGTGATTTTGCCAATCCTTTGTTTGAAAAATCCTGCACAACACTTAAAGGAGCGCAGACCATTCTTCAAGAACATTTTGATCAAACATTCACTGTTTGTAAACGAAGTAAACTCAAACGTTAAATATTTTATGTAAAATTGCTATGTTGAAGATTTGCTGTGACGCCCTTTTGAGGTTTCTAGACACTGGGATCAGTTATAATAAATTTTCGGAAATTTAACTTATTTTTGTTGTTCTTTGTTTAGCCATGCAATTTGTACACTGCCATTAAAACATTCAAAAGATCTATCAAAATCAATAAGGAAAATAGGGGATTCTCATTTACAGAAATTGTAGATAAAGTTAGGAGTCAAAGACAATTTGATATCCGTTTAAATGATAATGAATGATCTATTACATACTTTTTCTATTACATACTGTTTTTGCTTCTAAGCAACAACAATTTTCTGTTATTTTACTTTACTCAGAACTCAACCATATTTTCTAAACAAACGTATGGTGTGCAAAATATTTAAAATTATGTGATTGTATTTTCTTATACATTTTTGTTGGATATGATCTTATCACAGGAGAAGTTCTTAAGCAATTACTAAAAAAACTATTGTTATGCTGACGTATCTAATAAATGCATCGTTCAAATTAAAATACGTCCCACACGTGTGGAAATCATATCGCCCAATATCACTGTTACCAATGAAACCCATCGTTGACAGAGAGGAACTAATTCCTCATCACCAATTTTTAGAGAAAAGCATTCCACTATAGATCAAGTCCATAGAATAACAGATATCATAGAGAAATCATTAGAAGAAAAGTTTATTTGCTCAGCAATCTTTCTTGATGTGACACAAACTTTCGATAAGGTTTGGCACCTTAACAATACGTCGAGCTGCGAACATCTTATATATCGGATAGATTATTGAGAATAAAACAGATCTATGAATACTCGGAACTAAAAGAAGTAAAAGCTGGGGGACCCCAGGGTAGTGTATTGGTACCAATTCTCTGTCTACTATATACAAGTGACGTACCACAGCTGGAAGATTTAACAGTAGCCACCTTCGCAGATGACACGGCTCTAATGACAGTGGGATCAACTATTGGAAAATCTACTAAGAATCTTCAACAAGCTAGTAATAAATGGACAATAAATGGAAGATCAAGCTCAACGAACTGATATCTGTCCACATTAACTTTTACATACAAAAGAATCGAGGACATACCTCATGTCAAGATTAACGACGCCATAGTTCCATATGCGAACACTGCAAAAAATTTAGGTATGACTCTTGATACAAAACTAAGGTGAAAAGAATATGTTAAGAAGAAAACTTTACAGAGAACTTTACTGGGTTCTGGGAAGAAAAAATATACAATATAAATATACAAGGCATCCAGATTTTCCAAAATAAAGTATATAGAAATATGGTTAAGGCTCCTTGGTACATACGAAATAGTGACCTGCACCGTGATCTTGATGTCCCACAAGTCATCCAGGAGATAAAAAGATTCGCCAGTAATCATGAGACTCGCCTAAAGACATCACGCCAACGTAGAGGCCCTGCAGCTACTGGACAACCATAATTTAGTGAGAAGAGTAAAAAAAAACTAAAGCCTTCGAACTAGTGAATCAGTGAAATGTGTAAAAAGCAGAGCACAGTGAGTGAAGTGTTAGTGCTTCTTGTTTAGGACAAAGTAAATATAGGACATCAGTGGATAGCCTATTAGAAACAGTACCCAGTTTTAAGAATTCAGATTTAAATTGATGGTTAATCTTTTAGATTATTTGGAATATGTTAATCACCTTAGGCTTATTAATAGATACAAAAATTGCTCCACTATATCGCGACTGTTTTCTAGTATTATATCACCCGATTTTAGTTCAATATTTTGTGATTGTTAACTTCTTATTTATATATTTGCGTAATAATTTTAAATTATTGACTATACACGATAAGTATAAAATTGAGCCCAGAACGCTGCACTGTGTCACCAAAATCTAATATTTTAATTATTATTTAATTATTGATAATAATAATAATAATAATAATAATAATAATAATAATTACGTTGTTACTTAGTAGTAGTTACTTTCTTCTCAGTACATATTAGTAACCGCACACTGTTCGTGTCAGAAACCGTTGCAAAGCAACATTTCATTTACTGAAGAACTTTGACTTACATCTTACGTTCCAAAGTCATATACGAACAGAAAATACTCCAGTATATATTCCTCGTCGATCGCCATATTAAATTATTTGAAGTATGATGACGTACGACCTCGCCAGATATGCACAGAGAGCAAAATTGGGAGCAGCCAGTAATGCGAACCCATTCACAACTTCCCATATTTCCCGAGGCCGGCGGCACCCGCACAAAGAGCCCTTTTCAATCGAATTGAAAACCGGGGGCTGGGCGTTCAACAGTTTGCTGAATTGTGGTCGGCACATTCACGAACTTGTCCACACAGGACGAAAACTACGAAGGGGAGGAATCAATCTTTCCGACATCGTGTCCAGGCTTTTACTCTTTTGATTTTCAGTGAATAGACACGAGGCACAGTGGGCTCCATTTTGCACTATTAGTTAATAAAAATCATTTTATTTTTTTTAAATGAATCTAAAATCGTCGTTGGATTGGCGGAAAAATAGTGAAAAAACGTCAGACTTATAGGGGATGTTTTAAGGGGGTTGAAACATTTGTTTATCGTGAGGATTCTGAAATCTTGTGAGTATGACTATATGTATTATAATTTAGTAGTAAAGTTCAGAAAACTTGTGACTGTAATAATACTGCACGAAAAATAGTAAAACAAATCTAGTAAGAATGGGGTCGTTTTTGACATGGTTGAGACTAAGAAATAAACAGTGTGTATTAATTGTCCGGCGCATCCGCCAGAATTGACTATGGATGTTTTTACGCGATTTTGGTGTTGTTTTTGGGGTTGTGCAAATGTATATTGTTCAATCTAGGTCTGCGGACTTTAGTTTAATGAGATTCTGTAAAATGTGTTTTTTTAAATTAAATAACTGGCAGTGTCCGTTAGCGAGGATTTTGGGATTTGGTGCTGCTATTTTTAAGAATCTGATTGATGTTTTCTGTTCAATTATTGAAAAATAACTAAAAAAATAGAGGTATATATTATTATATACTAGTTCAAATTAAGTGAATTTTCGAGAATTAATGTTAAATTGAAAAATTCAGTGAGAAGAAAGTGCGTTTTTATCTGTTTCGTCAAATATTTACAGGCTGTCTCAACTGTGCGATCTCGGAAGATTGTGCCTCTGTTAATGAAGATATATTAAAACTGATTACACTCATATATATAGAATGCCGAAGCGCACATTTAAAAATTATTAGCGTGTATACAGGGTGTTCCATACGGTAGTACCAACCGAAACATATGTATTTTAAATGGAACAACCTATATTTCGGCACAATTTTGAATTCCTCGCTAAATTTTTGCCAATGATTACCTACACTAAACTTTATACTTTTTGATTTATTTGCATTTTTATGGAAAAACAGTCTTAGAAAAACCTTATATTTCAATAACGTTTTTAATTTTATTTCGTACTCGATTAGATTATGATTAAGTAAGAAGAGTTCTATTATCATGATTACCTACCATATCCAAATTGTGTACAGGGTGCTCATAATCCGCAGCAAAATAAAGCAAACAGTTTTTCCTAAGAAAGTAAATTTTTTACTACACTAAATAACTAATCGATTTTTCCATCAATAAGTGCTTCTTCACATACATCAACAATTAAACCAGTTAAGTATTTACCTAAAGTACCATTTTCTCGCATAATTTCATCTTTTTTTAATAAAATAAAACATTTTATCACATTTGCAATTTAATATTATAATTTGAAATAAAATTTTACTTGTCCTTGTAGGCTGTGGAAAACTGTGCTAATGAAGTTATTAAGGTATCTGGTGAGTGATATCTGTCAACTCTACTTGCCAATAAAGCATGTTTGTTGCAACAAACAGCAACTGTTTGCTATATTTTGTTGCAGTTTATGACCAACCTGTACACAATTTGGTTATGATAGGTAATCACGCTGATAGAACGATTCTTACTTAATCATAATCAAAGCGTGCGCAATAGAATTAAAAACAGGTATTTAGATATACTGCTTTTCTTAGACTGCTGTTTTTCCATAAAAGTGCCAATACATAAAAAAGTATAAAGTTGAGGGTAGGTAAAGGTATTTTTTATTGTCGTAAAATTTTGCGAGGAATTCAAAATTGTGCCGAAATATAGATTGTTCCATTTAAAAAAACATGTTTTATACAGGCTCATAATTTTAAAATGTCCACTTCGGAGTTCTCTATATATTAGTTTTAATCTTCATTAACAGAGGTACAACCTACGGAGATCGAACTGTTGAGACACCCTGTATATGTTTATATCGACATTTTTCTTTCATTAGAAACCATATTCACAAAACACATATATGTTCTAGATTTAATAGAGGATATAAATTATTATTTCCTAAAATATTTTGCAGTAGTTTTTATAATGATTATCATTTTTGTAATGATAAACGTAGACTTAATTAAATTGTTGTCTTGCTTTACGTCACGCGTAGATTCTTGTTTGTTATTTTATAATAAATAAATTAACAACATTTAACGTTTTTAGTTACTTTTTACTTACTTTTACTTTTTACTTTTTAACTTTTTACTACTTTTAAATTAAACCTTTCGTTTTTCCCTACTGTGCGACGAGACGAGAAACCCCGAAAGACGGAACCAAAGAAAAGCCAGTCAGTAGTGGGGGGAGAATGTCCAAACGCTAACTGATGGCTTTTTTATCGGGACATTTCAATCGTTCGAGTTTCTCTCTCCTTATCGGGGCGGGTACGACTATTCCAATAAATGTGAGCTTTATTTCAATGGATTGACACGCCGTTTTATTAACATCCATTGATGCGAGAATTCCCACGATAGCGAAGTTATTCGCGAGCGTTTGCTGTTTTGCTGGCTGGTTTGATGCTGATGCCTGCCTTGCCGACGAAGTTGCTGTACGGGGCTGGTATCGGCATGACGTGCGCCTTAATTGATATATTTCACGTGAAAGCGTCCGGTAAATTGAATGTTTTTTTTTTTATATGGATGACGTTAATCTATGGATCATTGACACCCGACACAATACAAATTGTCCTGATACGCGAACGTTTGGGCAGGTTGAGTGGGGATGTTTTTAGGTGCTGATTCAACGATAAGTAGAAAAAGAGTAAGTAAGGTAAAGACACAGATTAAGGATTTTTTGTTACATTTGTAACAATGGCAATAAATGGCAGTTTTGCGTGTGCTCCAGATACTAAATTTCATATTCTAATTTTTGATGGCACTTTGATAAAATAAATCTTTTACAGGTGCTGGTCGCCTATGAGATGGCTATTAGACCTCCCAAGGAATGACATTGACTTATTGTATTTTGTATATTTTCAATTGTTTGATAGCTATTACACAATTTACAAATCAAATAATTCAAAGTTTTGCTTATTATAAAATATGATGCTCTGTCATGTTTTCAATGACTTGTGTAGCAAAAAGGTTTACCCAGCAAATAAACAGGTTATTTCTCTTGCATGCCAGTGACGTTTTTCTAGAACTTTAACTTGAAAACGCCAACTGTTGCGGTCATATGTATAATTTTTTTTTGTTGAAGTCACTTTATTATTTTTGAGGTAGAATATCGCGTGTATATATCGCGTGAATATCGCGAATATATGCGTGTGCTCCAGATCCTAAATTTCATATTCTAATTTTTGATGGCACTTTGATAAAATAAATCTTTTACAGGTGCTGGTCGCCTATGAGATGGCTATTAGACCTCCCAAGGAATGACATTGACTTATTGTATTTTGTATATTTTCAATTGTTTGATAGCTATTACACAATTTACAAATCAAATAATTCAAAGTTTTGCTTATTATAAAATATGATGCTCTGTCATGTTTTCAATGACTTGTGTAGCAAAAAGGTTTACCCAGCAAATAAACAGGTTATTTCTCTTGCATGCCAGTGACGTTTTTCTAGAACTTTAACTTGAAAACGCCAACTGTTGCGGTCATATGTATAATTTTTTTTTGTTGAAGTCACTTTATTATTTTTGAGGTAGAATATCGCTTCGAACAAGTGCCTTCTAAGTTCTAGGCGTTTTTGTGGTATGGAATAATTCCCAGAAGTATACTAGTCAGGATTTTTCTAAAAACAGCCTCGCCTGGGGTAGCTTAAAATTAGGGAACATTGACAACAAATGTAAACGGGTGCGATTTAAGCGTGCATTATTTAAATATATATGTCCATTCAAATAAATACTTTGTGCATTAAAATAATAAATAGTGTGCATTAAATAAATATGAAAAATGTTACATAAAAATACAAATTAGCCATAGAATGGATAACTTGTGCATTAAAATAATACCTACTGAGCATTTAATGAATATAACTATGTTACATAAAAAATGTTATAATGAGCGATATGTTATTCATGTTGTGCCCTAAAATGGATATCTTGTGCATTAAAGTAATAAATATTCAGCACTAGATCTACTAATTTCAATGATAAATAACAATTCAATTATTTATATTATGTAATTCAATTCATGAGTTATGGCCTTACATAAACAAGTTTTCGAGAAAAAGACAGGAAATTAGGATAGTATTGAAAATTTTTGTTGTTTATGGAATGCGAATAGGCGTTTTCCAATGATTATTTGCGGTGAATATAAATATGAGCTTAAGAATTGAGTTTTCAGATTAAGGATTGCCATGCGACCATGTTAAGGTTTCTAGGACAATCGGTTCAGGTGGTATGAATTTGTAAAAATTACCAAAATAGCGTTTTTTACTTTTCCCCCCCATTTTTACTTTATCATACGCAGTATGATGAAGTATTGTAATTGTGCCGAAAAAAAAAATGAGATTTTAGCGGAAATAGGTCTTTATGGGTCCCCTGAACATTTTTGACCAAGGTACAAAAAAATGTCTGTGTGTGTGTATGTCTGTGTGTAAACGATTTTTGTGGCGACGATTCCGGAGAAACTACTAAAGTTATCGGGACGAAAGTTCATATTTAGAAGTTGCATGACTAAACTTAGAGCTGAAAAGCTTTTGGTTGAAAAGGGTCCAAAGGAACTGGTAGTTTATTCTAAGCCTTTTTGAAGGATTTTGCAAATGAGCCGCCATTTCTGTAATTTCGACAAAATAGTTAATTAATAAATTAAAGTAGAGGAAATTTTGAATAATTTGTGCCTAATGAAATTTTTTGGTGAACTTAATAGTTTAGCTTCAAGAGCAAAGCAAATTCTATTTGATCGAGATCGGTCGCATCTGCATTGATATGAAATTACATAGTAGCCAGGATTTTGACAAATATTTTTTTGTTTTATACACATTCGAAAACAGCTGATATCATCAGAGGTTGGAGAACCATTATTGAACGTTGCCGCTGTAGTGCGGCAAATTATAAAATACAAATTTCAAATAAAATAAGATCACCAATTTGATTGTTTGTTGATAAGAAATATCAAGCCGTCTTTATATCTAATTCTAAAAACGATAAATTGAGAAAATTATAAATAAAGTATAGCGATGAGTGTAGTTTTATTTTAGTATGTTGGTAGGGATGTGTCATGAACCAATATAAATCTGTCAGAATTTGAATTACCTTTTTAAGGTGCATTTTCATTAGTGATAATGGCACTGATAGCAGACGCCGTTACAGTGTTTCCAATAGAAAATTGCTAGTGACTCATGTTTATGTATATGCAAACTAATATGTGTCATTATCACGAGATGTAACAAATACTATAATTTCGTATTCTACCACCGCCATTAGCTACCATTACCTACCAATCGGAACGCACCTTTAAACTTGACGTTTCGTCAAAGTGGTACCAACCTAGCATTTACTATACAGAAATCATTTATTTATTTTTTTAATACTTATTTCTTAAAAACCAACACAATAAACGTTGATGTCGCTCCTGCCAAAAACTAGATAGCGCGACTCCCTCACATGCGACGGCGACACTCCGCCTTCGGTGACGCACTACATCACCGCTCGTCGCGCTATTCCGTACTTTCGGCATTTGTGACATAAATAACTATTACTCTAATGACGTAGTGTAGGTAGTGTCAAATGCTGATGCTTTGACAATACCTACGATTTATCTCAATAGAATAGATTCTCATGCATTATATATTGTATGATAAAGTCATGTGCCTGGCCACATCAGATTTTTTTTTTCGAAAAATTTGCATGATGGAAAATTAAATTCATTTATTAGATTAGCTTTCAGAGCAATTAATTCAAACCCAAAAGGCATTTCATATTGAATTTAAAAAATCCATTTTCCTTAAACTTATTAATACTTTTCAATTTTCAATTGCCCTTTTCTGAAAAAATTTCTTGTGGAAGGATGATATATCAAATTAAGTAAAAGAAAATGGGGTTGCCATTTACAAAGTAACAATTCGACGGTGCGGAATTGAACTTTCACAATTTATTAATTAAAACTCGACGTCGCCAAGTATTTTTTCAAATGACAAAACATCTCAGAAATTTTCCGATGTTCCCATACTTTACACGCTCACTGTATATACGCTAAAGGTTGCAGAACTTAATGGACATTATGTTCCTTCTAGGGCGCATTATAATTTTCTCATGGTACAAATAAGATTATTAAATGCGCTTATAATATTATCAATTGCTGATTTATTTAAACCAATGATAACATGTTTTTTTTGAATGAACAAGTATTTTTCAAGCTGCTCATATCATTTTTATAGAGGTAGCAATTGTATTGCACATTTATTTATTTCAGTGTACAAATATATTATGAAAGGAATATTCAAATATATAAATGCACAATTATTCTGATGTACATGTATATAAATTTATTCTTTTTAGTGCAAAAGTAATTTTTTGCATTGCTCAAATATTTGTTTGTATTGGTAAAATATTTTATCAAATGCTTACAATAAATGCTCGTTTTATTTTATATATTGCGCATACAATTTCTACACTGAATGTAAACTAACAAAATCAAATATTTATAAAAAAATTAATGATACTATTTATTACTGTGACGGTTTATAATTATTATTAATTCTCCCAATTAGTGGTTAACATAATTAATTAATATTCTATCAACCCGGAGAGTTACATAAATAATTATTTCAGTGATAATTAAACGATATATTATTATTTACTTATGAAATTCGTGCAAATTACTTCATAAAATGTATCCGTTTGTCTAATTTATACAGGCCAATTTTATATTTTGATTATTATCAGTTGTTTTCTAAATTTTTTTGGCCTACCGATAGCAAAAAACTTCCCACAGCTTCGCTCGAGTTATTTTAGAGTTTGACTAAACTTTTCACTACACACAATAATATTATTAGCTTTGGTACTTGGCTTTAATTTAATCCCCTCTCGTATGATACTGGGAGCGATGTATAATAAACATAACAGTACTAGAACGCATGCGCTCGCTTGAATTAAAAAAAAGTACTCACGATGCGGGGAATTGTGGCCGTAGCGTCGAACTTTTAATACCGGAATTAATGACAATCCCAGGCACAAATTCCCAAATCTGCTTACAGGCCTATATACCATAGGTGCCCGAGGGAAAGCCGGTTGGGTACCGACTCAATTTTAATCGAATTTCCCAAACGTATTAGCCTTGCTGCATGCGTCGATGCATACCAACCAGCGAATAGGAATTAACCCTTTGTAATCAAACGAAATACCCATACAGGTCGATAATATCCAGATATTTACTCAATGTTAGTAGCGAAACAAAGACCATAAGGTAAACGTCCCAAATTTACACAATGTCCTAAGGTCCGACATATTTCTGTTTAGTTGAATAAAATTAGAAATCTACAACATTGAACTTTATTTTAGGACATCCGATTTGTTAATTTTACATTACACTTATCAAGCCACAATCGTTTCTTATTATTCCTATGTTCTAACGGTCAGAATATCACCTAAAACTTTGACTGATCTTGATAATTAAAGGTTATTTTTTATTTTTAAAAGTAATTTTTTTCCTTATAAGGTAACTGCAAGTCAACTTCTCTTTACATCGCTACAGGATAACAGTATTTAAGAAAATTCTAATAATATCTGCTTAGGCTGACGAAAAATGCTTTATATTTTCATAATACCACTATTATTGACAAATTTATGGGTGTCGAAATTAGGTACATGTAAATATAGCACGTCCTTAAATGAGACATGTGTGTCGGAATTATGTACATCAGTGATATCAAAACCGCGGCCCTCGACGCCTTACGGTGCGGCCCGCGAGCCCTCGATTAACAAGATTGTATTACAATAAAGTCAAATACAAAAAATCATCATTAAATGAACACTAGTTACATATTGCTTATTAGGCAGAAGAATAGTAATAATTGATATTTAGATATTACATCGTGGATTTACTATAGAAACTAAATAATTAGGTGCAATTTTAGTAAATATATCATTCTAGTGAAATTTATGGAACATATATTTTATAAATGTCACACTATCATGCCACCAACTGAAAAATTTACTACTACTAGCTGGTTAGAATAGCCCAGAAACAACACGAACAAAACTGCCCGAAATTTTGTCAAATAAAAAAGATTTGTTAAAAAACGAATTTTTCTAAATGACCTTGTAAATATAATTTGAATGGAATTTTGAGTTTAATAGCTTACTGTAGCAATTTGCTGTTTTAGTTGAACGTGAAATGTTAATACTCATCATTCACATTCAAGTTGATAAGTTATTTTGTATCACTTGTAAAATTTCAAATAATGAATGTTTCATTATTTTTTAATGTTCATGAAACTTTGTATTTAGAGAAATGGAACAATTCTGAACTATACCTACTGGTCAAACGACTTTCAGTTTTGAGTATATACATAATAGGTAAGATTTGGGTCCATGTTGCAAAGTGATATGTATAAATTAAGAAATAAAATCCTCTTAGACTTTGCAATATTTTTATTTGATATGCACACATTGCACACTTGTGGCTGTACACTTGTTGACGTTAATTGACTATTTCTGGCTGAAGATGACGTAACGTGGAAACCGGTACCAGAACATATCAAATACAAATATTGCAATGTCTAAGAGGATTTTATTTCTTAGTTTATATATACATAATATACCATGTTTTTTACTTTATCTTACACAGTATGATGAAGTATTGTAATTGTGCCGAAAAAGAAAATTGAGATTTTAGCGGAAATAGGTCTTTATGGGTCCCCTGAACATTTTTGACCAAGGTACAAAAAAATGTCTGTGTGTGTCTGTGTCTGTGCGTGTGTGTGTAAACGATTTTTGTGGCGACGATTCCGGAGAAACTACTAAAGGTATCTGGACGAAAGTTCATATTTAGAACTTTTATGACCAAACTTAGAGCTGAAAAGCTTTTGGTTCAAAACGGTCCAAATGAACTGGCTATTTACTCTTAGCATTTTTCACCGATTTTGCAAATGAGCCGTCATTTCTGTAATTTCGTCAAAATAGATAAATAATAAATTAAAGTAGACGAAATTTTGTATAATTTATGTCTATAACATTTTTTGGTAAAATTAATAGTTTCGCTGCAGGAGCAAATTCTATTTGATCGAAATCGGTCGCATGTGCATTGATATGAAACTACATAGTGGCCTAGATTTAACAAATATTTTTTGTGCTGTCACCACAGAAATGTCTATAGCTGTCACACTCGAAAACAGCCGATTTCATCAGAGGTTGGAGAACCGTTATGGAACGTTGCCGCTCTAGTGCGGCAAAGTACAAAATACAAAATTCAAATAAAATATTTTGAATTAACTTTTTAAACTTGACGTTTCGTGGAAGTGGTATCCACCTAACACTTCCTATACTGAAATATAACCATTTTTGATTTTTTTTAAATACGTATTTCACAAAAAGCAACACAAAAAACGTTGATGTCACTCGTGCCGAAAACTACATAGCGCGACTCGCTCACATGCGACGGCGACGCTCCACCATCGGTGACGCGCCGAATCACCGCTCGTCGCGCTATTCCGTACTTTCGGCACTTGTGAGATAAATAACTATTATTCTGATGACAGTAGGTAGTGTCAAATGCTGATACCTTGACAATACCTACTGTCAATAGTATCAAAATATCTGTCAAATCCTGTCTAACTAGTTTAATTTTAATGCAGACACGATTTATCTCAATCAAATAGATTCTCATGCAGATAACTATTAATTTTATATTTTGTATGATAAAGTCATGTGCCTGGCCACATCAGATTTTTTTTCCTGAACTTTAAACCTGAACTATATGTATAGTATATGCGGTTTGCCAGCTATAACAACTAGCAATAACTGAAATGAAACAAACAATTTTCTGAACATTTCGTTGATTGTTCACGTCATTATCTCTGTTATTAAAGTCGATGCAACAAGAACAGTAATAACAAAATGACACGATTTCAAGGTTGATATCGACCGGATAATTTTTTAATTATTTTATGTTGTATGTGGGTTAAATCGTCCGCAGCAATATGGTGGTAGTAGTTTTGCTTGCTGACTTGTTAACATTGAAATTTTCTTAAAATATCTTCGTAAATGTCATTTTAATGAGGATTTGATACTAAAAGCTTACTGTAGCAATTGTTTTAAAACCTGAAATGAAGATGTAGTCAAGTTTATGCTTGAAGTGAATATTTGTTAATAAAAAAGATGAAAGAACAAAAGAAAATAATTCTAGAGAAATAAGAAAGGAAGGGAAAAAGGAACAAAATATAAAGCTGCGCCAAGAAAAACACTAAATTCCAGATGCAAGAAACATTAAAATACAGATGATTGAAACAGGTTAGACTTACGAATACTAAGGACTCATTTTATACTGTGTTTCATTAATAATGATAAAATATATATGTTTAAAATCTCTTAATAACTCAAAAATCGCATAAAAAAATTTGAATGGATACGTTTTTGAGATACGATTTTTGAAAGAAAATAAATATTTTTTTTTGTGGTTGTTTGACTAATTGGAGCATATCTCGAGTATGGAACATCCAATCTGGTGGCTCTGCACATCAAATTAAAGCCAATTGAATCACCAATAATAGTTATTAATATTGTTTTCCGATCCCTTCAGTAGTTTCAGTGCAATGGGTCACAATTTGGAAAATGTTTGCCACTAATAAAAATCGAACAGTTACTTAATCGCCGGGGAAATGTAGAAATCGTAAAAATATGCTCAGTTTCTTATTTATTACGTAGCGTTTGTACTTTTACAAAGAGAACAAGGTATTTACGACGAAAATCTATGGAAAAATAACGAAGTTATGATCAATTATGATTGATAGCTACGAAATTACCAAAATTGAGCTTTTCTTCTGTTTCGTATTTTTCTTTATTTAGAGCAGTTTAATGCATGGTAGAGGCCCGCTAGCTTGGGATGATGAGTACATCACGTGATTTGTGCCAAGATGCGTATGTCATTTCTACAGAACAACTTTTTGTATTGCAAATCGTTGTATTTCCTTATACTGTTAACTTCAGTGTTTAACAGTTGTGTAAACTGGGTTGTGTCGCAACCCAAGCCTTACGCCATGCATTATACGACAGAAGATAACGTATGCTTTTGCAAGGACACCCCTTGTTCGTTTCAGGAGCTTGGACAGCCTTACAATGCAACCGAGTGGCGGCTATTTATTGACGGCAGTAAAGAAAGTTTGAAAGCAGTAATTTTGCATAATGGAAACGAGAAACCATCGATTCTTATCGCACATGCAGTCAAGACTAAGGAATGATACGAGACTATGGTCAAATTGTTGAAATTGATCAAGTATGAAGAACACCACGACTGGAAAGTTTGTGCCGATTTGAAAGTGGTGGGCAAGTTATGTGGAATGCAAGGTGGCTACACAAAACATTGTTGTTTCCTATGGCTCTGGGACAGCCGTGATCGAGAACATCATTATAAGAGAAAACAATGGCCGGAAAGAAAAAGCAAACGCAGTGGGCGAAGACAACATTAAATATGTCCAAATCATCAAAAAAGAAAACATCATTCTTCTACCACTACATATTAAACTTGGACTCTACAAAAAATTAGCGAAAGCATTGAATAAAGAAGGCGTTTGCTTATTTCAGAACCTTATTTAAAACTCTTTCTTTTGCGAATATCAACAAAGGGGTTTTTGACAGTCCACGAATAAGGAAGGTGTTGAAAGATGAAAAATTCCAGAGATATTTGTCATCGGATGAGGCAGCAGCCTGGAATTCTTTTAAGCTAATTGTTTCTGATCTCCTTGGAAACACTAAAAGCCCGAACTTTCAGACAATTGTTGAAGATTTACTCCAGAAATATGCAAATATAGGTACAGAATACTGGTATTCGATTCATTTCCTGTTATATGCTTTTAATTTTCTTTATTTTCCAACAGGCAGGCGTGAACATGACAGAAAATTAATTTCTTACATTCGCACCTGGATTTTTTTCCTGAGAATCTTGGCGATGTTAGTGATGAGCATGGTGGGAGGTTCCACCAGGAGATGAATACCATTGAGAGGCGCTACCAGGGATTTTGGAATGAAAGAATTATGGATGATTATATCAGGTTCTTCATAGGAGATACAGATACTGTCAAGAACAGAAGGCGAAGCAGGAGCTAGAATCATTTCTAATGTAATTATATATTGCAAACATATAAACGAAATTGATCAAACTGATAAATAAGGAAAATGTTGATTTTTGGTGGTTTGGTACCTATCAATCATAATTACTCATAACTTCGGCATTTTTCCATAGATTTTTATCGTAAATTCATTGTTGTCTTCGTAAAAGTGTATAATCTATGTAGAAAATAAGAAACTGACCATATTTCCACGATTTATACCTTTCACCGGTGATAGAGTAAATGTTCGATTTTCATTTTGGCCACAATTTTTACATGTTGTGGCTAAATTGAGTTGAAACTACTGAGGCGATTGAAAAACGTGTAACATTTGTTGGTGATACGATTAGCTTTAATTTGATGTGCCCAGTGACCACATTGGATGTTCCTTACTCAAGATATGCACCAAATAGTGAAACTACCAAAAAAAAAAAAGATAGTATTCATAATTCGAAAAGGTATCAATTCAAAAAGTTTTTATGCGATATATGAAAAGAACAGCATCCAATGTACATTTTGACTGTTGACTAGTGTAATAAATCCTATTTAACAATATGTAAAACACTTATAATATAATATAAATTACATCACTATTATCAACTTTCTTTAAAAAGAATCGCCAGATATCTTTACAAGAAAATATTTGTTTACAAAAAATTGATATACCCAGTCATTAGCACCACATAAGTATAAATTCTACAGTTCCAGATGTAACAAAAATTCCGTAACCTGTCTGAGTTTGGGGCGTTTACTTTACTACAATTGCTTCATCGATTTGACCTAACGAACGAATATTTTCACCTCCATGAAGCGAATTGCTTCATTATGAAGTTTCAACCTGTGCGCGGTGAACTTTTTTAACAGGGCGGGTAAAATTTTGCTCGCTGGGTTTCCGGCAAGGATTAGAGGCGTGAAAAATACTGTACGCCGTCGCGTATACCGCAGGGATTAAATTGTGTACCCGATTTTTTGTTGCCGGTGTAATTAGATTAAGTTTTTCGTGCGCGCCCACGCTTTTGTTTTGAGCTTGAATGCGACCGGTTTCGGAAAATGCAAACGAACTGAACTTTACTGTGTCGTTGGTTGGAATCCTCGCATTATTTCAAGAACCTTTGTCTTTATCTGTAATAGAAAAAACACGTAGAATTTTTAGCTTGCTGTGGCGTAAAATTGTTTTTAAATAATTGTGTAACGTGCTTTCTTTGTACTAAGCACCAATCACATAATAAAATATCCGGAGATATTATTCCCTGTATTAGGTAGCTCTAATATTAGGATTCAACTAAACTAAAACGAAATAAATCAAATGCTGGTATAACGTAGAAGATCAAATTTATTTCAATGTAATACACAACACAAATCGTCTTCAGTGGGAAAAAAAATCTAACATATACGGGCTGCGGTTTCCCAGTCGGGAATATACGGGTACGGTGCGGAAGTTTTTTTCCTCACTCGCTAAGTCCAGCCTACGGGGCCGTTCGATTAGCGAGTCGGGGAGGGAGTACTTGCCAGCGTCAGCGCACGGGGCCGTTCTGGACAAGTCTCCCTTCCCAGCTATCGCGGGGATGCTTTTATACAGAAATGCGAGGACTGGTTCCTCCCCACCATCGATAGGACAGGTTCGATAACAGCTTTCAGACGGGTCAACATACTCGCGAATTTCTACAGTATAAGAACTAAACGTAAATAATAAAAATAAGTATTCTAAACAATTTACAAACGCTACTTATCCTAAATATGATTATTTACATAGACGAATTAGCGGTAATTCGTTACACCATCCCCACTTCGAGGATGGACGGTTACGTCGGCATTATACCTAACACAAACACGGGGAAGCGTCATTTTCGCGGGGAAACACTGCACAACACTAGGGGACTTCACGGTCGTGGTTGAAAGTTGACGGGGCTGATTCGAACACCATCCCGTTCGCCCAATACTTCCTCGTCCTAGGCCGACGGCGTCGTTGTATCCGGGGCGGTGTTACTGGTCGATGTCAGCTGTAAAGGTATCGCCTTCGGTACGGAGAATCCACGAACAGCTCCAGGAATCGGCGGTTTGATAGAACCATCCTGATAACAGGTCACTTCTTCTTCGGCGGTGATTCGGTACGCGATTTGACTGGTTTACGTCTGACAGGCGGCTGTAACAAAGCAATAGAAAGCGATAAAACCTGGATGATTTTGAAAAGAGCTTTTGAACTTCGTAGCCAGTTTTGAGAAGAGACATCCTTGGCAATGTTCATCGAACGTCGGAGCCAGTTTGGAGAAGAAATTCTCGGTAGCTTGTTCTTTGAACATCGGAGCCAGTTTGGAGAAGAAATTCTCCGTAGCTTGTTCTTTGAACATCGGAGCCAGTTTAGAAAAGAAATTCTCGGTAGCTTGTTCTTTGAACATCGGAGCCAGTTTGGAGAAGAAATTCTCAGTAGCTTGTTCTTTGAACATCGGAGCCAGTTTGGAGAAGAAATTCTCACCAGCAAGTTCATCGGGTTTCGCGAATTCCAAGAGAATCTCAGTAACGGCCAAATCATCGGCGATATTTGTCTGAGACTCACTCTCGATCACGATCTTCTTCTTCTCAAAATCGAATATCGCTTCCATCACTCGTACAATGTGCCAGACGGAGCCGTGCGTTTTCAGGACGTTGACGAGCTGGTTTCGGAATTCGACATGATGGATCGTTGGTTAGCCATAATTTTAATTAGTCCCTGCTCGGGCGCCAATTATGTAACGTGCTTTCTTTGTACTAAGCACCAATCACATAATAAAATATCCGGAGATATTATTCCCTGTATTAGGTAGCTCTAATATTAGGATTCAACTAAACTAAAACGAAATAAATCAAATGCTGGTATAACGTAGAAGATCAAATTTATTTCAATGTAATACACAACACAAATCGTCTTCAGTGGGAAAAAAAATCTAACATATACGGGCTGCGGTTTCCCAGTCGGGAATATACGGGTACGGTGCGGAAGTTTTTTTCCTCACTCGCTAAGTCCAGCCTACGGGGCCGTTCGATTAGCGAGTCGGGGAGGGAGTACTTGCCAGCGTCAGCGCACGGGGCCGTTCTGGACAAGTCTCCCTTCCCAGCTATCGCGGGGATGCTTTTATACAGAAATGCGAGGACTGGTTCCTCCCCACCATCGATAGGACAGGTTCGATAACAGCTTTCAGACGGGTCAACATACTCGCGAATTTCTACAGTATAAGAACTAAACGTAAATAATAAAAATAAGTATTCTAAACAATTTACAAACGCTACTTATCCTAAATATGATTATTTACATAGACGAATTAGCGGTAATTCGTTACAATTGTGTAAAGTTGCGTAAGTTTCTGCAGTAGTATAGGTGCTAAAAAATTCAGTGGATTATGTGAATATCGTGGCATTTTTAGTGTTTATTAATTAAGCATTATGCATGATTATTGCAAGCTCAATGAGCACCATTCCAGACATTTTAATTCTTTTGGTTTCTTCTTTTGGTTGTTCATTATTCAGCTTTATATATTCTCTCTCGACATATGAGTGCAATTCAAATAATAAAATTGACTTTCTATTCTTTATTAATTAATAATTATGTCAAGAATTTTCGATTTGCCAATATGTTCTAGCAAATTACACAATTTAATTTGATTTTAATTTCGTTCATTTGTGATTAATATACCATTAGGAAATTAGACAAAAAAACACGATACATGCATTTTATACACATTTTGAGTAGTATTTACATCCAGTACGAGTTTCAAGTTTGCTTTCAGACCGCTTTTCAATTTCAGACCGAAATATTGGCCAAAATCTAACCATTAGTTGGTTTCAATATTTTCCCCTTTCCACACACAAATGTGTGACACAAATTAACCTACAATATTTGAATCTGCTGCTTGTACAGGGAACTTAACTTTAGAAGATGAGCAGAAACGACGGTTATGGGTTTGTTTCAAGATGATCTTACAATCCAAGATTACTAACCATCATATTAGACAAGTTCTGAACTTGTGTGAAGAAAATTGTATCCTATGATTTACAGGAAACCAATATAAATAAAATAGAAAGCAAATTACTATTCTAGACAATTCATTCAGCATTCACTTTTTAATTCAATTTATCGTATTATTGATATTTATACTTAAATTATTAATTAATTTATTTACCGACGTTTTATTATTGTACAGATTATTGTACTATCTGTGCTATTGGTCGTCGCTATGTTTGTCATGAATTTTCCTTTCATATTAAATATGTGCATTGTTATTAATTCAAGGGAAAAAGGTTATTACGTAAACTCGTCAGTAATGTAGAATCAACTAAAGAACCGAATGATAATTAACCCAGGTGAGGATAGCTTTTGGAAAAAACACCTCCGCCTGGCTTTGAATCAGAAACCCTCGAATTCCCGGTTGACAGCTCTCCCAGTTGAGCTACAGACGCTGGGGAAATTTATAGGTTTTATTTGTCACTTCAGGACTTGCAATCCGAGTCTCGAATTAAACAAGCCCGTCGTGACACCTATTGGGGCTAGATCGAAGTTTGAACTAGGCGGAGGTGTTTTTTCCAAAAGCTATCCTCACCTGAGTTAATTATCATTCGCTTCTTTAGTTGTTTGTTATTAATATTTGAACGGCTGCACCTTTTGATGGAATTGAAAAAACAAATAACTATCCACTTACCACAGAAAAATGGCTACATGACATGACATCCTATGAAATTAGACTGACAATAAAATTATTAATATTTTGCGATCTTTAATTGTCCTTCTCTTAGAAAACAAAGTTTGTTCCTGTACCAACAAAACCAAATAACTAACAATCCGAAACAAAGTGCCAAAATTTTCAGCAGGAATAGTTACACAAATCACTTTGATTTAAAAATTTTTGCTAAAAGTTATTGAATATTTCATATTTTATTAACAATTTTTTTGCGTCGGTCCATCTAGTTAGTATCTTGTTTGTAATTAATTATCTGTAATCACTTTTTCACCGACTTTAGTACTAGTACTAGTATTTCTAGCATATTCGGAACAGAATACTTTTGACTTTACATACCTAAACACATAGCAATCTTAACTTTGACATTCAGTAACTTTTGTAATCCCTGGCCGATTTTACTGTTTGTTTCAAATAATTGTTAACAAATTAATCGATATGTGTTTGATCACAATATGTCTATGCAAGAACACCTTAAGCACACTCATACCAGTAGGAGCAAATTAAGTTGTTGCGGTCATTCGAAGCACAGGAGTAATCAAGTAACTAGGTCAGATTCTCAAGTACATACATACATAATATTGTTGTTATCGAAATTTATCACCATGAACAATGAAGGATTAACTACACCATGGATATTGGACAACCATAATAGCTTTAGATAGCCATAATAAACCACAATGCAAAATTATGAGCCTCCGATATTGGGAATATTGGGAAACGCAATTAACACAGATAAAGGTACAATGAAATCGCGATTCTAATTAATATTCCTTGGTTTAATGCGCGACAGGGCACTGCAAATACTGGCCCATGGGGTCCAATTACGCGATACTCATTGTTTCGCAGATAGAACTTTATCAGAAAGGCTTTGACGGCCCAATACACCGCACGCACACATAGATCCGATCGACAGTTTGCTGCCAGCGCAACGCCATAATGGATATTTATATTCAATTAATTTCGGATAGATGGCCCATTAATTTGTGTTCGGATTAGATATCACATAGGGTTTGCTGCTTTTACCGAAGAATTCAAACGATAGCGTTCGGACAGCGATATTAGTCGGACTGCGATAATTCCACCACACCGTGAAATGATGAAGCGGCGCCGTACGTTTGCTGTGTTATTATTTCGAGGTTTTAGTAGTTCGATTTACGTCGATCTCTTGCAGCCCGGTTTTCACTATGCCGTTCTGTTGTCGATGTTACTGCATGTGTATTGCGTACATGCTATATCAAATCGATAACTGTGGTTATTTACGGCATTATCTATGTCGCATATTGGGCGCATCCTGTAGTATTCGTGTCCTGTATGTGCGTCACGTAGCTGTAAGACAATTCAGATCATCAGGGGATATGGAAATTAGTTCTGAGTTAGGTATTTAGATTCTTGATAGGTGATTGCGCACATTGGATCGGAAGATATATGTTTAGATATGGCGCAGTCGGTAGGATATTCGTAGGATATTCATCGGAAAGAATTGTGCACTGAGCCACAATCCGTATATAATTAATAAATTAGTTGTAGGTATAATTGTTTGGTTTCTTTTGTCACATTTCCCTCGGAAAATCAGTGAGAATTAATTAATGTTGGCTATGATTCGAGCTATCTAAAAAGGCAAAGACAAACGTATTATGGCGTTCTGAGCTTTAGCCCAGAACTAAAAAAAGAGCCACAATCCGTATATAATTAATAAATTAGTTGTAGGTATAATTGTTTGGTTTCTTTTGTCACATTTCCCTCAGAAAATCAGTAAGAATGAATTAATGTTGGCTTTGATTCGAGCTATCTAAAAAGGCAAAGACAAACGTATTATGGCATTCTGAGCTTTAGCCCAGAACGAAAAAATTAATCTAAATCATTGATCTGGACAAAAAATCGCTATATACTAATGACATAGAAGAGATTAATGCCATAGAACCCAACAACATACTTGTAATTTTTGTCATTTTAGACCAAATTGCACAAACAAATTAATAATATAAATCTTTGAATTTTTAGAGATCATCGATATGGTAATCTTCAAAACTCCTCTTAGCATTTAGGGGTTGTAAAGGCCGCTAAATCCAAATCCGACTTAAATTACAAAAGAAAATGGCGGAACCAAAATGGCAGAAAATAAATATTAAGAGAATCTTCAACCAAATTCAGTTTATGATGATTTGTATGGGGTTTTAACTTTTAACGCCTCAGAATCCGAACCCGTTACATTAAAAAGAGAATTTAAAACATTTGATAATGTAGCACATTAATTTGGAAATTTATAACGCCCTATATATACTCTATAATAAAGCGCGGTCGCGAGACCCTTGACAGTATGACTCCCCATCGTGTGCGGATCCATTCGCCGCTCCCCATCCCCCGCTCAACCCGCCCAGAGGAGGATTACCCATAAGGCAATGGGGCACGTGCCTAGGGGCCCCGGGCTAAGACATTTTCCTATAATGTTTTAAAGATTAATTTTAATCAGTATCTTCCATTTTTTATTATTTTAAGCAAAATGATTTTAAAACGTTAATTACGCAAGTTGTGGATGTGGAAATGTGTACTTGTACTCAACGCTACGATTTTCAATTCGTTAATTTATTCAATAGATAGGAAGGTACGTACTAAATCATGTTAAAGAAGCAAAATATTTAGGTGTCATAGTACATTCTACTCCGGATTTGCTACGATCCAATAGTACACGAGGGGTTTCTGAAATTATTAGTTAAGTCACACAGGCAGTCCACAGTACATTCCCAAAAGATTTTAAAATTTATTTAAGATTGTAACCTGTAAATTTTGATGAAAAATCAGAAAGAAAACACATTTTGGAGTCCAAGATTTGAGTGCGTTTGATCTGTTTAACCACTACAGACAATTAAAGAGGCGTAAAATAAAATTGACAGTTTTTCTAGATGAATCTTGTTCAACATACCGAGCTATATTTCGGCAAAAGACCGGGTCAAATATGAAACGTACTTAAAACTATACTAACTACAGTAATTTCGCGCAAATGGTAAAGCGCTTACCTTCAAGCAACTTTTTCCTGTCCGTTTTCAGATTATGATTATGATTTGCATCTACAACGCAAATAACAAGCTTTAAAGCAACCAGTTGAAAAATGTCTACGCAATCTGGTATCTTTTAGAAAATTATATATGCAATTGAATTTCACAAACATGTCGCGATTCCCATTGAGGAAAGGGTCTTATAACCAACGCAATATCATAGACATGTTTAAGGAAATTTTGATCATGAAATTCAAACTCCAAACGTGAGCATTGCATTTTGACTAGATTTGAAATTGGCGTGCGTTTTATGTGAAGTTCTATTCTAGTTTGTGCATTTTTGCGTGACCTTTGAATCTTTGCTAATAATTAAAAGAATGTTCGGCTTAATTTCAACTCTCTTATGAACATCGGTATTTTCAATCGATCGAAAGAAGAATATGACAGCCACCAATATTCTTAAAATCCGTCACCTAACTGGAGATAATTGACCCGGATATAGTTTGTATTACCTTATTATTCAAATGAAAATACCTGAACATTCCTATTGAAATCCTATTAAAAGTTATGAAGTAAATTTGATTATATATCTCAATTTTTAGCGCCTAAATGCGTTATCCCTAATTTTATTCAAACGTAGGTTTGCAAAAATAAAATTTTGAGGACATGATATAGTAATTAGCAAATTCAAAATTGGCAAAATAAGTTTGTAAAAACAACACGACAATATCCGAGTGTTTTTTAAATTATTTCTATGCTGTTATAAACTGTTACTATATCAAAGAATTCTAATTATTGTAAAACTGTTTATAATGTTATATAAATCATCTTTTGTATTCTTTATTTTACTTTGCGCGTGGGGCCCCCAAATATTATTTGCCTAGGGGCCCCGACTATCCTTAATCCGCCACTGATACCCGCCCCTGTACCGAAGACGGCTGACCGCAGCCCCGGGACTCCTATGCTGTATGACTTCCAATCTTGTACGGATATTTTTTCCGCACACGATGGGGACTCATATGGAATAGGAGGTTTAGCGCGTAGCACTGGGTTAGATACGGCTTGTGTAAGATATAATGATGTACTAAACATTATTTTGTTTGACCATATTTAATGTATTTCTCACTAAACATGAAACTGGTCGCTTCAATGAGAACCAAGATATTCAATTCGAAACGATACCGCGAAAATCAAGAAAAAATAGGAAATTCAAAATACTCAAATGTTGCATATTTAGATATAAAAGCAAACTTCATAAAAGTCGATGTATTTTGGCACTTCGAAATAAAAAACTCCTGTTTTAGTTTTTTATTGATAACGCTAGACGAATAAAATTTGGATGTGTAGGTACTAATAAACAAAAATGGCGTATTATAGCTTACTTTAACCGTTTTTTTTTCCCGGAACTGATCATCCTATATTATTTTGCGTGAAATTTTCAACCAGAATGATACCCTGAACGGAGAAGCGTATCGATCGTCACCAAAACCACAAAAAATCGCTTTTTGGTGATTAATTCAGCTGCTGTGAATTGCTGAAAATAGTATTACTAACGCCGTTTTTTGTGTCTCTTCTTTACAAAGATAAAAACATTTTTCCTTTTACAATGATACCAATTACTCTTGCTATTTTGTTGCAATATTTTGCAGAAAAGTAAACTCTTCGGTGTCTTAGCAATAAAAATTAATGATTCATATGTTTACGTGTTCAGAATATCATCCTATTTGAAAATATCTCACAAATAATATAGGGTGCCATTACAAATGTAAAAAATTTCATTATTTCCCGAGAAACCGAAATATCAAACTTCATATAACGATAAACGGGAAATGTCTCATATTAAAAGTGTTTTAGTTTGTATATTTTAATCGAATAGAACCTGATTTAACACTTTCAGATTTGAAGAAATAGTCGAACATTACATTGAAGACTGTAACCTTGATTTCCTTTAAAATTTATACAAATATTGTAAACATTCATTCCCTTAACTATCATTTTTTGATCAGCCATTTTGGATTTTGAAATGGTAGTGCAAATTTGCGGTTCAGAATCTTTAAAACCCACATAAATCATTATAAACTGAATTTTGTTGAAGATTTCCTTAATTTTTTGATTTATGGTCGGCCATCTTGCTTCAGTCGTTTTGAAATATGAATGTTAAATGCCATATGGGCGTAACCAATAGTATTCACACTATCTAGTGTGACCAGGGATCTAAATGCTAATTTACCGCGTAAATTACCAAATTAATTATCGTAATTAATGGTAATTTACCGATTTTTAATTACCGTAATTTACGGCTTTTTTACGGCCTTGCATCAGAACTTGCGTGAATGTACCCCACCACTCCTAAATGGTCGACAAGTGCACTGGTGTGTGTGTGCGTTGCCTGGGAGGTACTTAGTGATGTAAGAGCGTAATTTATCGGGTAAATTACTAAATAAACTACCGAGATTAATATTAATTTCCGGATTTTTAATTTCCTAATTCAGCGGAGCCAACCATGCACATTTGAAATCAGAACCCATCTACCTATTATCAAATTCATCATTTAAAGAAATGTTCTGGTGATCCGGATAAAATGTGATCATTGATCACAATTGATCATAATTATGCTGTTAGACTGTCCATTTTATAAATTGCTGGTATAAAGGTCCGTTTACACGCTCATGCCATTTGCGCAAATTGGCTTGTACAAATCGATTTGCACAGTTAAATCGTTGCGTGTAAACGCTGGCATGAAGTTTGTGCAAGCCAAAAATATTGGCATGTACAAAATCTGTCGCGACAGAAAATCGGCTTGTGGTTGGTGCTTTGGCTTGAGCGTGTAAACGGGGCACAAGCCTCAGTTCCAACTTTGAGCATGCACGTCAGTAGTTAATCGAACTCGTCGACTGTTGACAGCACGTAACCTACGTGAAATGTGTTTGTTTGTTGACAGCGCGTTGTCATTTACCAAAATCTTAATTTGTAGTCGGACCTACTCCGTTTAAAAGTCGAAAAAGTTTCTTTGTGAGTTTATAGGTATATACACATATGTATATAAAACGCGTAAACTTGTCTTATGACACCTTTCCTGTTTGGTATATTTATATAATTTTTTCCGAACTATGAAGAAGGACCAAAATTGCCCGAAATATTGGTTAAGGAATAAAAAATAAAAAATAAAAAAAATATTTTGCACTATAAGTTTTCTCGTTCAATAACACAGTTAATCTTCAAATTATATAGTTATAATCTTTTCCATGTTTATGAACGCAACGCTAAATCGTACTCGTATAATAGTTTAATAGAAAAAATTCAACTCTTCGAGCCAGAGTCAAAGAGGGAAAGTATAGTGAAAAACAGATGAACTCTTTGGGTACCCCCTACCGAAGGAACTTAAAATAAAGTTAATCAAAGTATAGAAGATGGTGATATACAGGCGGGATGTAAATTTTAAATAAATTAAACATTACAGCCACAACCTGGATTTGAACCAGGGACCTTTGTGTCGCTAGCACAATGCTCTATCCAACTGAGCTATTGAGGCGGCCTATGACAAATGTTAGGGAAAATCGGCATATCTCAGTTGAATAGAGCATTGTTCTAGCGACACAAAGGTCCCTGGTTCAAATTCAGGTTGTGGCTGTAATTTTTAATTTATTTAAAATTTACATTCCGCCTGTATATCACCATCTTCTATACTTTGATTAATTTCAGCATTACGGTAAGTCCGTATCATACGGTATGTCCGTATATTCATATCTATTAAAATAAAGTGTTAGCATCGGAAAAATCGGATGCCGGAGAAGAAGATATGTATGTTCCCAACTTATGGTACTTTGGTAGCTGTAGTTGCAAAAATCATCGGGTTGATTACGTAATTCAGCAATTAAATTGACACTTTTTAGTGACCAACGTTTAGACCATTTCCTTTTGTCTACTTTCGATTTCCGAATTTTCATATTATAGGTACAAATGGCAGCAGTTGCAAGAACTAGTTCTTGGTTCTCCAGTTTTGAAATATTGTAGTAAAAACACAGTAAATACCGCATTTCGTGACGATTCTCCACAGTTAACTGATTCACATTTGCACCAACTAAACTGAACGTGTGAATGCGATCGTTTCATGCAGTTCAACTGCACAAATTGGCTTGCGCAAATCAGTTTGTGCAAATGGCATGATCGTGTAAACGGACCTTAAAAAGCATTTTTATTGTAGTCGTCCCTGCTTTCAATTCCTATTATTAATTACTACTATTAAATCAGGAAAAGCATCAGCGATTGGTGGTTATCTACAATATATGACTTATAAGGCAGTACCGATTTTTTTTAAACATAACTTGCTGTCACCGGTAAATTATCATTTTGAATTACCTGGTAATTTAAGAAAATATAATTTACCAATTGCAATTTTTAATTACGTATAATTTAAATTTGAAAGTAATAATTTTAATTTCGCGGTAAATCACTGAAAAAATTAATTACGGAAATTTAACATCCTTAGTCCGATTGCTACTTATTTACCAAACATTTTTATTACTATAAGTAGCATTCATAACCTACAGTCGGTATTAACGTCGGTTTAATTTAAAATTTTAAATATTCAATTACCCGGTAATTTAAACCAGCGTAATTTACCATTTTAAATTTTTAATTACTCGGTAATTTAAGCCAACGTAATTAACCATTTTTAATATTTATTTCCGTGGTAATTTAATATTTGAAATTAATAATTTTAATTTCAACGGTAATTTACAAAAAAAATACCGTATATTAACATCCCCGAGTGTGACCACTCTCTGTCTGACGACTCTCTATTGATATCACTTGCACATTTTTAGTACTTTAAGTATCTACATTCTACAACATACATTAATTTTCAGAATAACCTGGGTTAGATACGAATTAAAATAAATATATAAAACTGTTAAAATAATCACTTTGTCAGATGATTAAACTCAAGAACACTTTACTAATTTCATCAAGAAAGTTCAACTGAATACGTAGCAAATAATTAGTGATAATGTACAACTCGTACGATAAACTCTGGTATCACTTATGTGTGCTGTCAAAGTTGGAGAAACTCAAGAGTGGCGCCGGAACACTACGTTACCCGTTTCGTACTTTGTACAATGAGCGCAAATGAACTTCCCGCGGCGCGGTGTCATCTTAAATTCCTACCGTTATTATTGGGTTATTTTCAGTGGAAGCACGCGGCAGTACTCCTCTTATTCTCGACGAGTGTTGCCTTGTTTACCCCGCGTTTTATAATTCTGGTGCTGGTCTGGTCGTACGAAAACTTCACTATGACTAACTTTCCTGCATCTCTGGTGTATGGTTCATATACTTACCTGAAACAAAAGACAAGAAAATTAGTACATGATTACTGAGAAAGCTATTATAATTGTTAATATAAAAATAAAATGCTGTACTGTTAAATTATCACAGAGGGATAATAATAACAATTACAGTTATGGACAATATTCCTAAAACTACGGCCCTAGACTGGGCAGAATTCAGTCAGATATTTGTTTTTGTTTGTTAATAAAGGCTTAAGGAGTAGCTTAAAGTCTTGCTTAAATCCAAACACCTAACAGGGATAACAGAGAATTTAAATCCGTCAGTTTTTACACTTTTTACACGCGGATTACGAATAGTGACTTGTTTATTCAAGGACGTACCAGTAATAATTCGATTCCACTCTTTTTTGTTGGAAAAATGAAATTACTTGCTTCTCAGGCGCCATCTGTTGGCCTGTTTGAATGTCGCCCACACCAAAGAAATGGTGTGGAATGGTTTTATCCATAAATTCCTTACTATAAAAGACTATAATTGCTTCGTTGTAATAACATCAATAAAAACTAAAAACAACAATAAAATTATTGTGATCCAATTTGTTTAAATTACTGTGTTTTAGGTACTTCCACTGCTTTGTTTTTCGTTTAAACGGAAACGTATCTTCCTTTCTGAAATGCAGTAGAAAACTGAACAAATTTTGGAGTAATAATCCGAATACGAATCCAGTGCAAGGAAATTTATAAAAAGAGCTCATTCATTTTCCAGTTACAAAATGAATTAAAAAAGTCGTCTGCTGAATTTAGAAGAGAAAATAATGACATTTTATTTGAAAAATCAAAACTTGTTGCCAGAGCAACAAATCCGGATTACTTATAGTGCGGGAGGTAACGACAGAAATTTCCGGGTCATTTTCGCAAGCTTTATTTTTTTGTATGCGTTATGTGTGTAATGTATAATACCTAGTAATCTGAACGTCTGCCGGCGTACTTCCGCGACCGGGGGTTACAGGAGGCTTACAATTCCCGCAAAAAAGTAATACAAAAAAATTATAGCCGCATACGCAAAACTGAAAAACAGCTGAAACATTAGAAGCTTAGAAAATATCGTCTGCCACTTAAATTCCGCAACAAAACTCGTCTGCCACCCACATAAGTCTACCAGACTTTAAATTAATTTACTGAACAATCATTTGCATATATACATATATAACATAAAAAAGGACTTCATGTTAGCCGTTTAATAATTTATAATAACGATCGTCTTTCAGGCTGATAACAATGCAGCGCCGTCTCGGCCGTGGTGGTCGCGCGGCGCGTGCTGAGCGCAACTTCATAGGCTTGGCAGACGATCTTCGTGGTATCTTATTAGTGGCAGACTATTATTTTTGGGTTTGCTGATATAAAAAGAAGCATTTCAATCAATTTCATCCTTGCGGAGATAATTTTTTTTTTTTGCTCCCTCTTATATGGGTGGCAGACGAGTTTTGGTGAGGAATTTAAGTGGCAGACGATATTTTCTAAGCTTCTTATGTTTCAACTGATACATACAATCAGTTCGCGTATGCAGCTATAATTTTTTTTTAAATTATTTTTTTGCTGAAGTTGTAACCCTCCTGTAACCCCCTGTCGCGGAGGTGCGCCGGCAGACGTTCAGATTATTATTATACATTACACGCTTAACTCATACAAAAAAAAATGAAGCATGCGAAAATGAATCGGAAATTTCTGTTATTACCTCCCGGACTATTATGAGCAAAACAAAAATTACAAAGCCTGCAGCTAAATTGGCACAATTACTTTTATTGAAACAATTTTATTGTAAAACAAATAATAATTAAATAAATATGTAAGAATTACTTTCCATGTACCATCACTCGTAAGTATTATTATTAATAAGCTGAAATTTGTTCAGTCTTAATATATTGCTTAAACATTGTTTCCAGTTCTAAAACACCCTTGACGAAGCTAAAAATAATAATAAAATGCATAAAATATGCAGTTAATCATAAAATGTTATACATCCTTGGAATCAGAAAAGATCCCGCATATAAAAATCTAAGATGGTACCAAACTTTATTAAAAGAAAAGGGAATGATGAGGAATAGTATTTACTACCCCTCGTCTATAGGACTAGGAGAAAAATGGCAAATTTCATTTAAAAACGTATATGTCTACTTGAATTGACGTTAACTAATTTTTAGTAGTTTTTGGTATCATAGTTAACTTTTTCACATTACTGTTTAACATACGAATCAGCCAAAAACGCGCATTTTGTATATCCTTACTATCTAAATTTATTTTGTATGAACCAAAAGTAGACCTAGATGTTGTAATCTATATTGCTGACTATGACTATGATTTTGTTGATACTTGTTATTTCCTTCGTGGTTCATATGTTGAGTGGTTTATACTTAATTCCCTTGAAATATGAGCTTGATCCATACATATTAATCCTTTCCCAAGGCGCCTAAAATAAAAATAAAGTTTACACAGTTTCCTATTTATCATCAGTTAGATCATTTAAAATTTTTTCGAACACGTTCCTGAAAACTTGGTCGTACAAGTCGATTTATAATAAGAAAATGAAACTAGCATAAATATTTCTTAGATAAAAAAATTTCTGGATTATTAGGAGTATCGATCCCTATACAGGTTGTTTCAGAAATAACGGCTAACCTTGAAGGAGCATATGCCAAAGGACGTAATAAGCATATTTTGTCAAATAACGTATGGTCTAACTTAACGCGTTATTGAGAAAATTAATGAAGAAAGACGGAGTCCGTCCCTGACCAGCGGAAGACAATCGACAGCACTCCACTACAGTTGTGTTGCAACTGGTGACAAATCAACGTCGCCGAGAACATATCGGCTCCCACCACTTCTCGCTGAGCGTGACAATGACCTACATTCGCCAAGTTGATATGAACGCACACAAGCGTGGTCACGGTCGATCAGCTGTTAGTTGGTTTATCAACAATAAAAATCATTTGGATTGTGGAATCTTAATGTCGGTGTAGTTGTGTAGTGATTGTGTAGTACCAGAGACGGATGAATAGCAATTCTATGGCTAGAATGCGACATAACATTGATCGGTCTAGACGCGTAGTTGCTGTGTTAAATCGGTTTGTCTTGTTCGACGATAACGCTTAATAATCACAATGTTTGTAAATCCGCACCACATTTCTGGATTAGGTACGTACTAATCTCTCTATTTTTAATTGTTTGTACGGACTTTTGTAACCGTAGACGGGTCATGCGCGTTCGGCTATTTACCAGGGCCGGCCTTAGACGAATTCTTCAATACAATTTTGTTAGTACTGAAAACTTTGAAATAGACTATAGGTTATTTGACCAAAATTGCTTATCTGTCCTTGGTGAATATGCTCCTTCAAGGTTAGCCGTTATTTCTGAAACACCCTGTATGTGAAAAACCCCAATCTAAACTGTTTAAGATTGCAGCTAGTTCTAGTTAAAACAAAATAATCCCAATATTTGTTGTTTTACTTTATTAAAACGACAAAACGCTGTCAATCAAGCTTTACATGCATATGAAACGTCTTACTCACAATGACAATTTGTTTGTAAATTTTAGTGATTGTCAGATAATATATTCAGCGTCATAATCAGTTGGAATTTATTGTGGGTACCGTACCTCCCTTAATTTATTGTGGGCTTTAAAACTCGAGCAATTAGCATTTTTCTATACATGTAAATTCCCATAAGGGGGGCTGAAAGTCAGCTTTTTGTAGACTTTTTGAGATTCTTATAGTTTAAGAAGAGGGGAATCGAATGGTGTTGCCTTTATTAAGATTGAACAAAAGGATACATCCTATTGAATATCCCGATTTTTGCAAATATTCCGTGTCACCTAATAATTATTATTCAATTATTAATTTGTTTTGGGCTTTACTCTTAATGTAGCCCACAGCATCTATGACGTGAAATTTCTTCAAAGTCAAAAGTGATAATATATAAATAAAGACTTTTGTAAATGCAATATACCGATGTATGAGTGTACTTCAGTGAACAATACAATAATCTGGCTAAGTGGCTATCCTGACCAACAAAAAACAAGATAAACCACGTGAAAGCTGTTTCCGCTATGCTTTTCTTCAATACAATATAATTTAGAGGCAGAAATGCTGAAATACTCTACTTTTAGACCATTTGAGAGTTTAAAAAATATACATGCTATTCGATAAATCGTTCTAATTTTGGGAAAATGGGTCATTAAGAATGTATCATAATATTGTTAAGGGTCCGTTCTGAAAACATCGCAACTCCAAAACGAAATATTTCGTTGCGACGTTTTTTTTTTGTTGGGAGTGGTCAGCCTGCCCCCCACCAACGTCAAACCGTAGTCACCAGTTCTACGCGGTGTTTAAAGCTCCTGACCTCTGCTGTCTACACCTGGTAGCAATATGGGTAAATAAATACATGTCAGCGTTTACGCTTTATTGTCGCAATTATAATGTTTGGGTTAAAATTGTACTCAAATAAAAGATCTATTTTTGTATCATGAGTTGGGCTAGATGTTTTATATTTCAAAAACGCCAAAGATATAGAAGCAAAATTAATTTTGATCTGTAAAAAAAAATATTTTTCATCTAACCCAACTCGTTATTTATCTAAGAAGTTACACTAACATTTTCCTAAACTCTGAACAATAAATAACATTTTTATTTTAAAACGCGTTTTAGGACAGGTATAACTGGGTTTTAAGCTCCTTGTAATACAACAAAAAGGCGTGCACCCAAAAGAAGTAAAACATTCATTTTCTTTAATAAAGTTGTACGTAGTAAAACTTAAACGCTCTTAATAAACTAATGGAAAAAGCAATGAAGTAGGCGCTTAACGATGACGTTATGCATTCGGAACGTGTAGGTACGGAAAACACTCGGGGTTAATCGTGCGCATAAATCTAGAGTGCTTATCGTTCAGGTATAATAACAAAGGCAAATAGTAGTAGACGGCAACGCGGCAGTGCCAGCCAGCTTTGCGCAGTGTATGTGTACGTTGAACGCCCTGAATAAACATGTTGTTCAAAAGCCAATTGAGTATGTTAAATTGATTTTGCCAGAGAGCGCCGCTCTAACGTTGTTTCCCCTGTTCGTAATTATTTTATCCAATGAAAAGGTTTACACTTTTCGCGAGTTTACACAGCGTTAGCCTCCAGGGCCCAACGGTCGGCCCTATTCTCTATATTCACGCCAACAGTGAAAATATAGTTAGGTACCGCGTATGCATACACTTTGTGTTAACTTACCTAAAATAACTAGAATTTATGATAGCTGATCTTGTATGTCTTTTGCGTATTGTTATATTTGTTGGGACAAGTGATCTAGACTAGGGTGACCAACTTTTTATTTTTACATTTTATCTTTCCCTATTTTCAAAGTCTATTCCAAAGTCAAACTTTTTTTATAATAACGTCGGTCTTTGTCATCCTGAATGATTTTCTTATCATTTTTAAGCTGTTTGAATGTACACCATTCCGTGCAACGTTAGACCATTGATCTATAACAGAAACAAAAACATGCGAATTTTTACACTGCAAAATCTGTTCATTTCTTTTGTTTGTAATTTTTTTTCTGCATTACTACCAAAGAATAGTGTTAAATTTCTAGAAATTGCAGCGTCGAGTATGTGCTTATTAGACGTTGGGTGCATTCTTTTTTTTAATTTTACTCTAATGATGGAAGACTGTCCAAAAAGCTATAGATACGACTGGAACTGTGGTCCATAATGTCTAATAATGGAATTTTGTTTGTTAAATTTCAGTTGATTGTGCATTTGTGTTTTTAATTTCATTTATCCATATTTTATGATTTATTTTAGTTTCAAAATGCCGTCACTATGTTTTGCCTTATTCTATTTTTTTATTTGAAATCCGGTAATAACAATTATATGTTTTGTTTTCCATGATTAGTCCAAGTTGGTCATTTCGATAAGAAAATTTGTTGTAGTCAACATTTATATAATCTTTCTGAAAAGATCCCGGTTGAGCATAATTGTATTGACCAAATGTTTCTGGTATTAAAAATTAGTCTCAAACACACGAAAAAGGAAATCAATAGACAACATGTAAACAAATATCTAAAGCTACTAATAAGGTAAACGTCCCAAAGTCAGAATTCTGGTGTAGACAGCAATAGAGCCATATGTATTACTTCTAACCATGTACACAATTCCGACACACATGTCTGATTTAAGGACATGCTATATGTACATGTACCTATCTCCGAAACCCCTAAATTTGTAAATAATACTGGTTAAAGAGTAGTACACCGTGTTATTATGAAAATATAAAGTAGTATAAGTCAGCTTACATACATATTATTAGAATTTTCTAAATTACTGTTATCCTGTAGCGATGTAAAAAGAAGTCGAATTGCAGTTACCTTATAAGGAATAAATCAACTTTTTGGATAACACTCAAATATCAAGATCAGTCCAACTTTTAGTTTATATTCTGGCCGTTAGAACAATGGTAGAATAACTAATGATTGTGGGTTGATAAGTGTAATGCCAAATCAACAAACCGGATGTCCCAAAGTACAGTTCAATGTTGTAGATTTCTTATGTTATCCAAGTAAAAAGAAATATGTCGGAATTTAGGAGAGTGTCTGAATTTCGGACGTTTACCTTACTACCCTCAATACCAGCAATACCAGCGCTGCCAGTTAGCTGAGAATTTCTGGAACCAGACTATCTAGTACGTCCAACAATTATATTGTTAAATATATTTCCAATATTGTCTTCTTGAAGTTAAAATATGAAATGTCTAGTTTTGAAAACTCTAACAATTTTTGCAGCTATAATTTAAAAAATATACATCTATAAAATTTTTTTGATTTTTTTCAGATTATTGAGAGAATATTTAGAATAGTGGGTGTTTAGCTGGAGGAGATTGGGCCTGTGGACGACAGTTAAAAAATAAACCGCTCAGCTCAAACCAACCCATAGGCTGGTAAAAAAAGTGATATTCTTAAGATTGCTCAAGAGTAAACAATCATTTTTTACATTTGAATTAAAAATGTTTTAATATCAAAATAGTTGCTTTAAATATAATTTCTATGGTCAAATTTCAAATTGGGCTTTGTACCTGAATCTCAGATATTACTTCTGTTCAGGGTGAATCTGTCAAGTGGCAAGAGTCAGGAAATAGAATCAAACTACTACAAGACAATATCCTAAAAATGTTTTTTTTATTCACTTTTGTATGTCAAAAGCAATAAATTCGATATTTTAAACCAGGAATTAAAAAATCAACGTTTTTTTCACAGGTAATTTATTCACAAATTCTTATAAGCGATGCATTAAAGTAAAGGTAGAGAATATATAATTTTTCGTCTGATAGTAGATTCTTGATATTTTGTCAGTTTTGGAATAATAATAATAATAATAATAATAATAATCATAATATGAAACGTTTTACTCATTATGACATTTTGCGGGAAAAAAAGTGGGATGCTCTGTATAAGATACGAAAAAGTGCACAAAGGCGATAATTCCAGCTTATTTATTTAATAAAGTATACCCACTACGTCCTACATCAACAAAATATAATGTTATCTCCCTCCGAGTATTCTACTTAACCGTAAACGTCCCATCGACAAATCCCATTGCAATTCCCGGAATATACACGACTGACGGTCAATAAAACAATGATAACCCGGCTCCATACGAGCTATCAGGCGTACCACACGAAACTAATCACTCAGAAATGTACGCAATCCATCTGACCGTGACGGCGATGCTTTTAACTGCCATACACGCCAGCGTACATCCCGGCGCATTTATTAAGTTACACACATGAAAAGTCCCTTTGAGCAGCATATTTGAACCGTTATACCTTAGTACCCCAGTCCCAGTACTACGATGCATCGCCACCAGCTGCGTACACCAGCGTACAGCAGCGCGCGGTGCAGCTAATTTTCAACAGCAGCCACTGTCCCAGTGTTTGTAGTGCAAATGCAGCGTGCATTATTGAATCTGCAAATTGGCGAATTAATATTGAGTGTACGTAGATAGGAGGCGGTGTACGTTGGTTAGGAGATGCACGGGCAATCGATTCATTTGTCTGACGGTGCATTAATGTATAAAGTGGGTACGGGTATGGTACGGGCACCACTGTGCAGCGTATCGTGCTGTACGCTGGCTGGTTGCACCGTTTCGCGCTCCTGACGACGCGCGGGACGCGCTGTGCAAATTTATCGAATGGGTCGTTGTGCTGTCCAAAGGGTAACCCTCCGGTGGAATTTACATCCGTTGAATCTGGAATTAATTGTACGAATGCGAGCCTAGATTTCGGATGTGGGGTTTAGTTATTATTGTTTGGTGATATGTGAACTGTGCTCCTATAACTGATGGTTGTTGTTTTATCGAATAGTTATTAAAATTTTTAAGGAATGTGACGTATATGATAGAAATATGTGTTATATTGTGGAAAGTGGTCCTTGAAAAAACTCCTCGGAAATTCTAACATATGAGAATAAGAAACATCAGCAATCACTTCTTAGCTAACAAGTTACTTAAGGGGAGGTTCTCGTGTAGAGACCGAAAAAGTAGAAAAAGTAGTAAAACGATATGCAGGAAGTGGATATTGTTGTAGGAAGTATCAGGTCCTGCGCGGCGTGCTTGTCTCAACGACGTGCACGATAGCTCCAGTAAAAATAAACAGAAATCTAAATTTCAAAAGCGCTGGGAAACTAGATGAAATTAGTTGGAGGCTAAACCAACATATAGTGAAAAACGTTGAAAATTGACAAAATGGCTGCTGTTTGAATTTTAAGATCGATTTTTTACAGCTTTTTTTCGGTTTCAAATCGTTATAAAATATAATTATTTAAAAGTTTCACCTATGAGGTTCAGCCTCCAATAAAAAGTATTTCCTCTAAGGGAAAAAACGATAACTCAATTCGTTAAACGATTCAAAAGGAATCGCGCAAGCCAGTTTGAAAGATCCTGTTTCTAGAAAAACGCGTCCGTTGTATCGGTGTAAAAAACTACATGAGAAGGTGCAACATGATACTTTTTAAAAGTCCTTTTCTATATGTACTCATTGAAATATTAGTTTTCTTTACTGTATCCAAATTTTACATTCCTAATTTAAAGCGTTACCGATAAATATCATTTGAATAGACACATCTCTTTGCGCCGCCTTAATGCAGGAAATTTTGACCGGAGAATACCATAGGCTATAAAACCGTAAAACTTGCGAGAATCAAAAAACTGTTTCAGGGGATGATTCACTCTAAGATTTCAAAATATTAAAGGAAAGGAGCAGCTTTGTGTTACTATATTTAAGGTATATGCCTACCAAATCGTATCACAGGAGAAATAGTTTAAATTGAAATTAAACAACAGAAATTTAATCAGTAAACTGCTATATTAAGGTCTTTATAAATTTTAAAGACTTCTTCTCATTAATTTAACATCTAATTTGAATACTTACAAAAATTGGAATATTGCTTAAAATGAACGAATGTGCCAAGAGGTATTATAAAACGATTGTTATTCGGAATTTTTTCTATTTTTAGTAATTTAATATGACATATATTTAGAAATTACGGGGGGGATGTGTAGCCGTAATCATGGTATCCGACGATTTTCATTATATAAGCAAAAACAGTGCCACAATGTGTATCATAAAACTTAAGTAGAAATAAAATTATTATTATGATTTTTTGCACAACAGCTGATTTAATTTGATGTTCATAGGCGTAGGAAATAATTATTTATCAGAATTAAACACAATATACAACTTCCAAGACTCTTGAAAGAACCGGCTTTTATACGTTTTTTTTTTTTTTTCGGTGACCGATGAAAAATGTAATGGGACAGACAGACTACATGCTACAAAATATTTACTGGGATATTTGAAACTTTCTAATTGAAAAATCTGACATTAGTTGTCAAACGGCGGTTGCACGAAATTGAAATACTGTTATTTAAAACCCCAAATGCCAAATGTCAGATTTTCAAAATTAAAAATGGCGTGGATAGTGTCTTCGAAACAGTTAGTTGTACAATGTTTAATCCCTATTTTTTTATGTGCTCTGAGATGTGTATTTAAAACAACCTCACTACAAAATCAGCTTGTTTTCTTTAATAACAGCAGTCTAATACTAGTCCAGTCATTTTATTTGTGCATAGAAAGATCAAATGCAGTCGATGAAACTGTAAACCAATCGATGGTTCCAGTAGTAATATATTCAAATGTTTATAATCATAAACAGTTTTAATTAACGAAAAACTACCGAAAACTTATTGTCAGACTTTAATCCTTCATTCCTCGATTCTCACTCACTTATAAAGAAAAATACCACATTATAGCAGACAAAATATACCATTCGAAAGATTCGAAAACCTACACGAGAAAATTAACGCTTAATTTAGTATGATTGAAGAATTTCTTTGCGAATCCACGTCAATCGGTCAGCAGATTACAAAAATGCCCGTTCTAATGTCCAACTATTGTTTGATTATTGTCGGTTGACATTAGAAGTCCCCGTTGTAATGTCAAAGGATCGGTTGACTTGAAATTGCCAAAAAATTAGCTGATTCAATTGTACTAACCAAACTACGCGTTCATTTTCTCGTATATATTCCAGAATCATTTTGGTTCTGCTATGATTCTAAACTATTTAATATGTTACTTTGGGAACACAAAAATAATCTAAATCATGTCACTACGGACTAAAAGGTGCATGTTGAGGTAAAAGTTCAGAAAATTCTAAATATTTGACGTATAAAAATTGTTGAGGTGGAACAAAACAATAATTGACAATTAATTTCGAATTGTTTAAAATGTAAAATCAGCTTCTTGTTTTGAAGGTTGTTAACCATTTTACAATACAGTACCATAATACGTATGAGAAAAAGTATTTGAAAGTTGAAAAAACTCAATTTGTGTGAAATAATTGACAGTTTCTCAACAATCAACGCATAATTTATTGCAACATCTTAATATTAAGCTTAATATTTGATAAAAAAGCAAAAAAATGCATTTGGCTTTTGGAAAAAAGGTAATGAATTTAAGAGAATTTGTACGAATATCTTAAAACCCACTGAAAAGCGCAAGATTTTCTTTCAAGTGGGGTAAAAAATTGTTTTTTACATTTGAAAATGTAACATTTGACCAAACTCAAGTGGTATGTACTCACAAAACATAAAACTGCTAGCTCCAATAATAAGATATTCTTTAGAACTATACCTTAAAAATCAATAAAATGGTAGGTAAGTCAAAATAACTAAAAAAATGGCGTTTGGTTATAGGAAAACCCGATAAAAGTAATGGCAGTCAACTTGAGCGTAAATTAATTTAAAAATTCGGATCGGGTAGACAGATTCTGATACCAAACTTTCAAGTATATAGAATTGTTATTTATATCATCGTTTAGCAAATTGTTGTATTATACGTGTACATTGTAGGGATTTTAACAAAAAGTTACTACTTACTACACAAGTAAAATTTGTTTACGCAATCTCAATAAATATGCAATACGGTCTCAAAATGTACTTTTTATAATTTCGAGGATTTTTGTCAACTGCGACAAAATTATGGTACTCATGTTCAATTGCAAAATGCACACACACAAAATAAAAAAGATCCATAAATTCCAAACCAATATTGATTTGAATTTGCCGGCTTTTCATAACCACATGTCGGTTTAAATTATTTATCAAACGGAGGCAATGATGCCGAGACATAATACCAACCATAAAACAGGCCAAAACGTAAATAAACGTACACACAAATTTGTTGGTAGAAAGGCAAACATTAAAATGGAATCGGCGTACAGACCAACGCCAACATCACGAATTTTTGCTCTCTCTGGGAATGAATTCATTGGTCGGGCTCGGTTGGCGGTATAATGAAAAAGTAATTAAAATAGGACATTAAATCAACTGGAAAACAAAAGCGGCGAAACGCTTTTAGAAAGTTTTATAAAATCCGAACGGGGATTTCGCACCCATAAAATGCGGTTGCAGTTTCGCGAACTAGTTTCAGTACTTCGAGTACTATCTCATATCTCTCCGCCCGGTTCCGAGTAAACTGCCAGTAATGAGACGCTCAATTCCATTATGGGCGTAATTTGAATCCACAGTTACTGTTCCACTGTCGTAATGTGCAATTTCCTTTCTGCATATTAAGGATGAATTATATGTTTTTGTTGCCTATTTCGAAATTCTAAAGTTTATATACGTAATTCCGATCTAAAATGTTGCAAACGGTGCAAATATTGTTCTAATTCAATACAGGTATCAATAATACAGTTTCGGCTTAGATAAATATATCTATTATTAGAAGAAACACGCAAAGAAACGACTGACGACCCAGTTCTACCTCTCCTAAAACGCGTTTTCAATTAAAAGAGTTATCTATTGTTCAAAGTTTATTAATTTCTCAGTGTAACTTTTAGACCAGTGGTTCTTAACCGGTGCTCCGCGAAACACTGGTGCTCCGCGAGCTTGTTGCAAGTGCTCCGCAAAATTATGAAAGATTGAAATAATAATATTTGTATTTGTAAATTATTAACATACAAAACATTCTAACTTCAACAAAGCTAACAATTATAGTATATTATAATACAAGTTCTATAAGACAAAAATAGGCGCACGACTTGTTTTGTTTAATACTATTTTTTCTACTTTGCGACATTAATTTTACTAAAATTTCGAAAAATGCGGTTGTCATCTTACAATTTAAAGTAATCTTATATTCAGCAGTTGATCGTTAGGGTAAAATTCGCAAATACGACTGACGCGAGCCAATTGCGATTGAGATGTCAGCCTTCTTTGACCCGTCAATATCATAAATCTTGGAAAACCAAAAGTTACTAAATGTTTGTAATTTAGTGTTTTCATAACGACACCGAAAGCGGTTTCGTTATGAGTTTGTAACGAACGAAAAGTAGAAAAAACATTTACAATTTTCAAATAGTAATAAATATGAATAAAATAAGTAAATAAAGAATTTAAAATAAAAATGGGTATAGCTCTGCTACACATGCTACATAAAAAGTTCTGAAAATATGTAAACATTTTGAAATATATTTCCTAAAATAAAGGTAATGTTTTGATAATATATATTTTTGCCATCATCCACATATCATCCACATGTTATGTGCGGATATATTAAGCCTTAGATTAGTATGAACTTGTATCAACAATGAGCTTATCAAAACTATTTGAGTAATGGTTCATAACTGCTAATATAAAAAGAATCCAGCCATATTGCCTAAATATTTCCCCAAACAAAGAAGGTTTTGAAAATTTTATTATATTTAAATTTATATTACGAACAAGGCATATGCTCGGAGAAACTATCACAATATACCAAATAGTTCCAGATATATACCAGATAGTTCACGAACAAAGTTTAGTGGGGCCAGAAAATCAAAACATACATATACACAAAATGTGGAAAATATGTGAATACGGGCAAAAAGAAAACTTCGGAAGTAATTCGGTTCATCGAGAGTGCTTTTTCCCCCAAACATTCAAGAGTTGGTTTGTAGAAATAAATTCCAAAATTCCCGTTATGTTTTGAATTTATACAGAAATATATCTTTTTCGTTTCTGTATGATTTTCGCTGCAAATAAACTTCATTCGAGTATTGAATTTTCAATTCGGTGATAAGTTAGAGCTAATAAAAATATCAATAAAACGGCTTCAATTTCTTAAGGAACTTGAAAACCAATAAGTCAATATGAACCTTTTTACTCGGAATGACATTCAGTTTTTAGAAGAGAATCGGTAAAAAGTTTTGTGTGGATTTTATTTTGTTTTGTTTTTGGTTCAAAATATTCCAAAACGCGAGCGACTTTGGTGAACGCGCCTCAACATTCCAGTGCTGTTTGATTCGTTTCGTCATTGGTTTCTGGCTATAAACGTCAAAACCGCGACCATAACCTATTCATATTGCAGTGGGTATGTACAAAGCTAAGCGATTTGTCGGTTATTATCTGCGGGGGCCTAAAAGCAACCCAAGTTCAACCCAAGTTATACGTATAGTAATAATTATTAATTCGCATTTGTCTGTAGTACGTACGAATGCGTACTTAATACCTATGTACTCCTGCATATTACGAAAACATCAGTATGTAAATTTATTACTTAATGATAGCTTTTAGATAGATGATGATTAGATCGATTATGATGATTAGATAGATGATAATCTGTATAGCATATTCGACTCATAATAGCATAAAAAACCTTCTTGGAAACCCAAAGGATAAGGTAGATGTACTTGATAAATCTGGTATATATTGTATCAAATGTCATGACTGTGAAAAAGAATACGTAGGCCAGACTAGAAGAACAATTTTAACTAGGTTCAAAGAACATGTAGCTCATTTTAAATATAATCGTTTTGAAAAATCTAGTGTGGCTCAACATATTTTAGACACAGGTCATAAAGTAGTTGTAGATGACTTAAAACTTGTAAAAGCTGTGTCAAATAATAGGGAACTAAACAGCTTGGCAAGTATCTTTATTCACTTGAATAGAGATAAATTAATAAATTCAGACAGGGGTCCTATACCTAGTCCGCCATTGTTTGACCAGCTTTAATTAAAACTTGTTTTTTTACGCTTCAATGATCAAAATTCACTGAGGTGTGAACAACAAATGGGTATATATAGGGTAATCTTTAACATGGACGTCACTTCCACTAGTGGTTTGCTTGGACAATATCCAGTAAAGATACTATGAAGTGCTAATCTCTCTTTTCCTCTTTTTAGGTTCTACTGAAGATGGCAACATAGTTGCTGAAATACGTGTTTAGGTTCTAAAATACTTGTTGTGGTTAGGGGTTTATAATTTTATTATTAGATAGATGATGATGATAGATGATTAGCTTTTCGTTTAAATTTGGCCGTTAACTTTACCTCTAATTGCTTTCAGCTTAGGACCTTTGCAATAAAAACATTATTTACGACGCGTGTTCCATTAGCGTTATTTATTGTTCAAAGTTGATGAGATTTGCAGTGCAACTTCTTAGATAAATAAAAGGGTTTCGGTAGGTTAAACATTATTTTTTTGGCTAAGATCAAAATGAATTTTACTTCTACATCATTCGTTAAATATAATTCACTTAACCAAACTCACAATACAAAATTAGACTTCTTATGTAAGTAAAATGTTAGCCCAAACTTTATAAATTTTTTCCATTATTCGAAAATCTACAATAATTGCAACAAATGCATTTATGTGTCAAATTCTGCTGTCCGGTGTAGCCATCTGTTTGCAGATTCCAAAAGCTTTAAACACCGCGCTGGGTAAAAAAAGTCACAACTGAATGCCTACATAGTTTCGGAGTTGCAATGTTTTCAGACCGGAGCCATAAAATCAATCGGATGGAGGTGTAGCGCTCCGATATTGTGGCGCCACTTCAAATGCAATTCCCACTTTACGGGTTCTTTGATTTTCTTTGCAAAACATAAAAAAACAAAAGCTTTATTGTATTGCTTTGTTTTATGTTGGAACAATAAAATTATAATTTCGAAGGAAAACCGAGACTATTATTGGCTGCAAACACATCTATCACAATTCATAACACACACAATTCTAAATGTCTCTCTATTGTCGGTTATCTAATATTTATCATGATTTACTGTGAACTGTGTGTTACATGTCGTGTAAACATTTACGTAAATTTAACGGATAGGGCTAATAAATTACCGCCGTATAAGCTGAATACATTTGTGACGGCTGCGATGACCATAATCTTCACTTTCTATGCAAAATATGCTACTGTAATATATTTTCACGCCTAATCTCCGGCAATTGTTACATTGTTCCAAGCCGATAGACCAGAACGGCACAAAGAACTTTATTTGCAGCGAAATAAAGACTTCTGTTCCAGTTTGGCTTTTCTGTAAAAGGGGTACTTTATTAGATATTGATTAACATGCTTGCATAAGAAACTGGTTGATTGTAATACGCACCCATATCGCAGATAACATTTAACAATTTCTTATTTTTTACTACCCAGCAGTCAAATCAAAGTTTTGTGGCTATATTTCTCAAAGAATTAAAATTTACGCCTAGTAGTACACATAGGTAGGTCAATATTTTAGGGACACTATACACTAGATCGCTATATTTTATACCTCTCCACTAGCAACTGAGTTTGTTGACCAACATCCGCGTGATAACCCTGTCCAAACATCAATATCCCAGTCTCAACTGACAAAACGTCAACAACGCTGCTGTTGATTCTAGTTAAATGAAATTATAATTAATATCAAACACGAATGAGAAGGGAACATTTCATTTGTATGCATGAAGTATATGAAACTGAATCATGTACTCAAAATGGGATATCTGATCACACAAGCGTAAATTCAATATGCACCAATATACGGTATCAAATTGACCTAGATCAAATAATAATTTAGTTACACCAATTTTCAAACGCAACCTATGTATTCATTGTGTTATTATTTATTAAAAACGGTAGAGTTTGGCTAGGGTCCGGAACATATGCATTACAAAAACAATTTATTATTGCCTTTCTCAAAAATATTTGTATATTTCGAGATGCCTAGCACTAAATAGACCAGGGTCGATAATTTAAGAAACCAAAAAAAATAAAAGTAGAATGAAACCCATTGGAGAAGGAAGAGAATATAACAAAAATGAAAGGAAAAATAATTTACGGGCGATCTGAGGTCGGGAAGTGGGAGAGGGTGAGCTTTTAAGGGTAAAAAACGGTTTATCTCGATTTCCGGCAAAACTACAAGTCCTATGGAAAAAAGTTAAATTGTAAAGTTGTAGGTAATAAAAAGATCTACAACTTTTGTATTTACACTTTTTTCACATAACCTCAAAATTTATGTGAAAAATTCAAATAACCAAGTTTTTGGTTTTTTATTTTTATCTCTTACAACAAAATATTTCTTTCATGAAATTTGGTGAAAACTTGCCTTGTTATGTCCCAAACACACTGTAATTTTTTTTTATTTAAAATATTTATTTCTTCATCTTATTTTGACTTAATATCGAAAAAGCAGCCTAATTTTCATTCGAAAATTCTCACGTCAAAATATCTCCTTTTTTAATAAAGTCGGTGGGCCTTTTGTTCGTTGAAATCTCTACTTTCTGATATCGACAAAAAAGTATACATTACTACGGCAATTTTCTCAAAAAATGTAAAGAATGGAAAAAATTAGAATCTGAATTTTAATCGTTGTGTATAATTTTGAGATATTTATTAAAATTTATACTTTAATTACTCGAAAAACGTAAGATTCCATGTTACATTGATAAACAGAAAAATTACTAATCCATAAAACACGAAGATTGCAAAAAATATCCGAAAATAGTTGTTCTAAATATAATTAAAGCTAGGATTTAAAGGGTACTTCATCTAAAAAATGTGACTGCTGCTCTTTTTTTCAGTAAAAAAGTTAGTTTATTAAATTCTATTTACATTTGTTAGTATCCATTACTTTTTGTCTCTTCTTTGATGGCATGTCTTCATCGTTAGATTCGAGTAGATCTTCGAAGTCTTCAAGACCATCACCGTCTTCGTCTCCAATATTAGTTCCAGTCTGCGTTGGTTCTTCATCCAGAATTTCATCTGAATCGCTAAGGTCTTCGTAGCTTTTATCTTCTACATTGGAGCATTTTTCAAAACAATGACAATTTAGGCATAAATTTGTGCATTTGAAACCATTTTTTCGACAGCCACATTTTAAACTTCTACATCCAGTTGCACAGCTGCAGCAAATCGTTTTAAGCAATAGTTCCGGAATTAGTTCCTTTTCTGTAAATTTGGACATAATGCCACGCTGATGTTGCTTCCAGCCCCAATCCGTTGCTGTCAGTTCGTTACCCAGCCAAGTTTGAAGCTGATAATATGCCCTGTAACAATGTTGTTCTGCTGCACCTTCTGTGGGTGGGAGATTTGCCAATATGAAAGATGATTTAATTTTTGCCAATTGATATTTTCGAAATCTGAATTGATTCAGTGTTATATTATCATTTTTACATTTATAAATAGATTTGATTAAAAAAACACAACGATTAAAAAAAATCGGATTCGCATTTTTTGAGAACATTTACCATAGTACTGTATACATTTTTTACACCATCAGAAAGTAGCTTTAAATCCTAGCTTTAATTATATTTAGAACAACTATTTTCGGATATTTTTTGCAATCTTCGTGTTTTATGGATTAGTAATTTTTCTGTTTATCAATGTAACATGGAATCTTACGTTTTTCGAGTAATTAAAGTATAAATTTTAATAAATATCTCAAAATTATACACAACGATTAAAATTCAGATTCTAATTTTTTCCATTCTTTACATTTTTTGAGAAAATTGCCGTAGTAATGTATACTTTTTTTGTCGATATCAGAAAGTAGAGATTTCAACGAACAAAAGGCCCACCGACTTTATTAAAAAAGGAGATATTTTGACGTGAGAATTTTCGAATGAAAATTAGGCTGCTTTTTCGATATTAAGTCAAAATAAGATGAAGAAATAAATATTTTAAATAAAAAAAAATTACAGTGTGTTTGGGACATAACAAGGCAAGTTTTCACCAAATTTCATGAAAGAAATATTTTGTTGTAAGAGATAAAAATAAAAAACCAAAAACTTGGTTATTTGAATTTTTCACATAAATTTTGAGGTTATGTGAAAAAAGTGTAAATACAAAAGTTGTAGATCTTTTTATTACCTACAACTTTACAATTTAACTTTTTTCCATAGGACTTGTAGTTTTGCCGGAAATCGAGATAAACCGTTTTTTACCCTTAAAAGCTCACCCTCTCCCACTTCCCGACCTCAGATCGCCCGTAAATTATTTTTCCTTTCATTTTTGTTATATTCTCTTCCTTTTCCAATGGGTTTTATTTTACTTTTATTTTATTTCATTTTTTAAAATTTTCAAGGGCATCAGCACTGGTCTAAAAAATGTTATCATAGCAATAAAAAATTTAATTGTTAGATTTGTTCTACCTCATCTAATTAGTGACTTAGCGATGATGCTAAATATTGTACATTTTTAAAATTAAGTTATTATTGTTGTTTTTGCTTAATGTTAGATCGATGTGTGCAGGTTGGTGGAGTATACAGGCTGTGTCATTTTAATCTTAATTTTAGATTATTTTGAAAAGTAAAACGTTTCCTGAACAAAAAAACCACAAAGGCGTGGTACTGGTGAACATATTTTTCTATAAATGATTTGATTTAAATATAGGCTATTTAGCCTATCTTTCTTTAGATTTCTTTGTGGAAAATGTACTAAAATAAAAAAAAAATTGCTGACTATTCATAATTTAATGTAATCTTGGACTACTTCAATCAATCAATCTCAGTCCACAAATACTGTTTCTCCGTTTATTGAACTGACTTTTGTTTGGCTAGATTTTTGGAATGGAGATATTTTTCACATACAATAAGTACTAAGAAACGAATTATTACGTCAATTGTATCCGTTTCAAATAAAAGTTCCTTTATTTTGTATGTAGAATCATAACAACTAATACAAAATATATCATATCACAGAATAAAGCGACCAGGTTTCATACAGTTGACCTAAAAATGCAGTTATGTCCAAAATACAAATACCTAGTCTACAACTCCTTTTTCAAGTAAAAAAATGCGTAGATTCGAAAAATGGAAAGGTGTACAGGGTTTCTAATAAAAAATCGATATTTTAGGATTGATTTTTTGCATGACCCTCTCAATTTCTTCCTTTATGTCCATATTTAATCGTGTGAAATTAATGAATACATTGACACGTATCCCAACGGAGCTCAAAATCAAGAATATGTGGAATTTAATAATATAAAACAACAAATAAAACCTTTTTATATAAACATAATTTTACACAACAATTTTACATACCACAGTTATTAACTTAATAGAAAAATCAATTAGCATAATCAACTAACTTTTGAGTCTAGATAATAGAGCATTTCACATATTTTCATGTACCTACTTAATTGATCAAAAATACAATAATCTATGACTACTGTTACTATCCTGACCAAGCAATTTCTGCTATCAGTTTCAGATTGTAAGGAAAAAAGCATATAAGGAACAGATTTCACTTGTTCGTTCTTTTCTTGTCTTTGTTTGTAAGAACACACTGTATACAAATTGGTTGTCCGATAAATTACTTCAAACATTTATTATTTATTATTTAGTTCAGACATAATTTGATCTTAAAATACTGTTTTTTTAGGCAAAACAACAAAAATTAAAAAACTGCTAAGTATAAGGTAGGACTTATGTAAAAGAGAAAATATACAGGATTAAGTTGTTTTCGCGACAGAAAAGTGTTCTGTATTTTTTGTCGCTAGTTGTGTTTAAGTGTTCGTCATTAATTCATCCAGGATTTGCGAAAAACAGGTCCAAAATGAGTGGGGATGTTCACTAATTCAAGCCCAATTCGGATATCAAGAAAACCAACATAAAAAGACAACCAAATTCATAAGTCAGAACACACAGACATTAAACAAACTGTTTCTGGTGTGCCTCTCATTTGTTAGTAATTCAAATTCGATTAACTGTTAGTAAGTTACAGGATTTAAGCATAAATCAGGAACATATTTTACCAAAGCAATAGCAACTCTGATGAGAACTGATGATAATAATAATAATAATGATGTTTATTTATTTCAAAGAAACTTAAACTACTTAAAATTCGCCAATATATAAACTTGACATGATGTTTTAAAACGACTTAGCGAACTATTGATTTTATATCACTTGGTAGGCTGTTAAACAGCTTCTGAGCTTTATAATAAAATGAATTTTGCGTACTGCTTTTTGTATGTTTTGGTAATAAGAAGTGGTCCGTTTGCCGAGTATTGTATTCATGCTGCTGACTATTGTTTGTTAAATAATTACTCATATAATTTGGGAGTTTATTATTTATGTATTTATATACCAATGTGAGTCCCTGATAAACCGTGCCTTGTTTAACATTCAATACTCAACGCATTGACTCGATACTGGTTAACCTGCAGCTTTTGTCTGTACACAAAAATAATATGCCGCTGCCATAGTTAAAATATGGTTCTAGAATCGTATGGTACAAAGATATTCTAGCTTTTAATGTAATATTCTTTCTAAGTAGCTAATCTTTCGGCCTTTTTAACTATATACTCCATATTACTCGTAAATTTCAAAGTATTGTCTAAGATGACATCGAGATATTTAAATTTGTCCACTATCTCAACAACTGTGCCATCGATAACTATTTCTGGTGTAGAGTTTACAGAATTTCTATTTCCCAATAACATAGCTTTTGTTTTCAATACATTCAAACATAACTTATTTTCTTTATACCAATTTCATATTGAAACCAATTCAGAATTTAATATCGCGATTACATCAGGTAAGTTCTCCAGCATTGATATTAGTGTATCTTCTGCAAATACGTGCATATCACAAGATTTCTAATGAAGCAACATCGTTTATGTACAAATTAAACAAAACTGGTCCCAGAACAGAACCTTGTGGTAGCCCTAAGCAGTTTATAAATTCAGGTGACTCATTTTCTCGAATCCTAACTTTCAGTCACTTGTTTGTCAAATAGTTTTCAATTTTTGTAATAACTTTTGACGACAAATAGTCTCGAAAGCTCTTTTCAAGTCAACAAAAACTGCAACTATCGTTTTACAGTCTTCTAATTCTCCTTTCCAATTTGCCAATACCAAATGTAGGGCTGTCTCGCATGAATGCTGAGCACGAAAACCTGACTGTTGGTCAGTAATAAATTCGTTTTCATCCAAGTATACACTGAGCTGTTGTTTAACAATGATTTCCAGTATTTGTTCTAGTGTTGGTAACATATTAACAGGCCGAAACTCTTCGCATTTGGCGGAGTTCACATTTCATTTTTTGTATTGGTATAATGGTGCTTACTTTCCAAGATTGATGCGGACTGAAATTGATAATTGATGACTCCGATGAGTAACCCGGATTATTCTGCAAATAAAACACAACTAAACCCCACAGTGCCATTCCAAATAATCCCCAAAACAGCACCACCAAATTTATCACCGCAGTGCCGGATGAAACGCTTATGGAAACATCACTATCAATTAAAGCGCGCACACACACATGCGCACGCAGCTGTGCTATTGCTTAAATCCGTCGATCTTATTTGGTTATATGAATGAATGGGTCGTGATCCGAACCTGACCGATTCCATTCATTTTACGGCCGCTATTCGCGGATTTAATTTAAATTTATTGTCCTCGCCGTGCGGCAATTTCAATCGATACGAATAAACGGCCGGACGATGCGTGTGTCGTCCGCGCTTGCTGTTCACTTCGATATTCCCGTTTTTTTTTGTGTATTTGTCGGTCCGTAGTGCCGTCCACATACGGCGAATGGCATTTTGCGTCGACGATGAAGTGGATTTGATTGAATGCGGTCGTTAATCCACGCGCTTTTGCCCGCGAAATACAACGAAAAAAGAATGTGGTCGGACTGCCCCGGCTGACAAACGCGACCGACTCAAACGGCGATTAATTAAAAGCGGTATGGGGATTGAATTGTTAATTTGAATGATGTTTAGTGGTACCATGAAGTGGTAGTCTTCTGGGAGATATTTCTCGGAGCCTTTTGCGTCAAATTGTTAGATCAAATTGTAAAAAAGTGTGATAATTAATAATGAAATTAGCATCAAAACCGAAACAACTATTATGTAAATGTTTGTATCAGAAAGATCCAAAACACTATTTAATTGAATACAATAAAAAAAATCTTATGTGGCCAGGCACATGACTTTATCATACAAAATATAAAATTAATAGTTTAGCTGCATGAGAATCTATTCGATTGAAATAAATCGTGTCTGCATTAAAATTAAACTAGTTAGCCAGGATTTGACAGATATTTTAATAGTCAATAGTATCAATAGCAGGTATTGTCAAAGCATCAGCATTTGACACTATCTACTGTCATCAGAATAATAGTTATTTATCTCACAAGTGCCGAAAGTACGAAATAGCGCGACGAGCGGTGATGCGGCGCGTGACCGCGCGTCACCGATGGCGGAGCATCGCCGTCGCATGTGAGCTAGTCGTGCTATGTAGTTTTCGGCAGGAGTGACATCGACGTTTTTGTGTTGCTTTTTGAGAAATACGTATTTTTAAAAAAATCTATAATGGTTATATTTCCCTATAGGAAATGTTAGGTTGATACCGCTTCTACGAAACGTCAAGTTTAAAAAGATAAATTAAATTCTGATATATTTATATTCGTTCATGACACTGTAGATGTCACATCCGTACCAACATACTGAAATATAACTACACTCATCGCTATACTTTATTTACAATTTTCTCAATTTATCATTTTTACAATTAGATATAACAACGGGTTGATATTTCTTATCAACAAACAATCAAATTGGTGATCTTATTTTATTTGAATTTTGTATTTTGTACATTGCCCTAGAGCGGCAACGTTCCATAGCGGTTCTCCAACCTCTGATGAAATCATCTGTTTTCGAGTATGACAACCATAGACATTTCTGTGGTGACAGCAGGCGGCAATATACTACTACACTTTCCTGTCAGAGTGACAGTTTACATTTTTCTGTCAATGTGACAGTGTCCGTGTCAGTTTGAAGTAATAAATTTGCCTCTTTTGCAGTGGCGCCATCTAGCGGACTTTTTCAAATCACGGCTGTCGCGCCTGCTAGTTTCGTAAAACTTGGAACACCGACATCAAAGGTGCCGCCGCAAGTGTCGTATCTTGATATTTCTAATCGCTGGTGACAGCACAAAAAATAATTGTCAAATCCCGGCTACTATGTAATTTCATATCAATGCAGATGCGATCGATCTCGATCAAATAGAATTTGCTCTTGAAGCTAAACTATTAATTTTACCAAAAAAAATCTGATGTGGCCAGGCACATGACTTTATCATACAATATATAAAATTAATAGTTTAGCTGTATGAGAATCTATTTGACTGAGATAAATTGTGTCTGCATTTTGATAGTCAATAGTATCAATCGAAGGTATTGTCAAAGCACGCTACCTACTGCCATCAGAATAATAGTTGCTTAACTCACAAGTGCCGAAAGTACGGAATAGCACAACGAGAGGTGATATGGAGGTGATGCGGCGCGTCACCGATGACGAAGCGTCGTCGTCGCATGTGAGCGAGTCGCGCTAGGTAGTTTTCGACAGCAGTGACATCAACGTTATTTGTGTTGCTTTTTGAGAAATACGTATTTCTAAAAAAATTAAAAAATGGTTATATTTCGGTATAGAAAATGTTAGGTTGATACCACTTCTACGAAATGTCAAGTTTAAAAAGCTAATTCAAATTCTGACAGATTTATATTCGTTCATGACACTGTAGATGACGTTCCATAGCGGGTCTCCGAGTGTGACAGCGTGGTGACAGCCATAGACATTTCTGTGGTGACAGCACAAAAAAATATTTGTCAAAGTCCTGGCTACTATGTAGTTTAATATCCATGCAGATGCGACCGATCTCGATCAAATAGAATTTGCTCTTGCAGCTAAACTATTAATTTTACCAAAAAATGTCATAGGCATAAATTATTCAAAATTTCCTCTGCTTTAATTTATTATTTAACTATTTTGACGAAATTACATAAATGGCGGCTCATCTGCAAAATCCTTGAAAAAGGCTTAGAATAAACTACCAGTTCCTTTGGACCCTTTTAAACCAAAAGCTTTTCAGCTCTAAGTTTGGTCATAAAACTTCTAAATATAAACTTTCGTCCCGATACCTTTAGTAGTTTTTCCGGAATCGTCGTCACAAAAATCGTTTACACACGCACACACACACACACACACACACACACACACACAGACATTTTTTTGTACCTTGGTCAAAAATGTTCAGGGGACCCAAAAAGACCTATTTCCGCTAAAATCTCAATTTTTTTTTTCGGCATGATTACAATACTTTATCTTACTGCGTATGATAAAGTAAAAAGTCATAGGCATAAATTATTCAAAATTTCCTCTACTTTAATTTATTATTTAACTATTTTGTCGAAATTACAGAAATGGCGGTTCATTTGAAAAATCATTGAAAAAGGCTTAGTATAAACTACCAGTTCCTTTCGACCCTTTTGAACTAAAAGCTTTTCAGCTCTAAGTTTGGTCATAAAACTTCTAAATATAAACTTTCGTCCCGATACCTTTAGTAGTTTCTCCGGAATCGTCGTCACAAAAATGGTTTACACACGCACACACACACACACACACACACACACACACACACACACACACACACACACACACACACACACACACACACACACACACACACACACACACACACACACACACACACACACACACACACACACACACAGACATTTTTTTGTACCTTGGTCAAAAATGTTCAGGGGACCCATAAAGACCTATTTCCGCTAAAATCTCAATTTTTTTTTTCGGCATGATTACAATACTTTACATACTGCGTATGATAAAGTAAAAAATCTGATGTGGCCAGGCACATGACTTTATCATACAAAATATAAAATTAATAGTTTAGCTGCATGAGAATCTATTTGATGGAGATAAATCGTGTCAGCATTAAAATTAAGCTAGTTAGCCAGGATTTGACATATTTTAATAGTCAATAGTATCAATAGCAGGTATTGTCAAAGCATCAGCATTTGACACTATCTACAGTCATCAGAATAATAGTTATTTATCTCACAAGTGCCGAAAGTACGGAATAGCGCGACGAGCGGTGATGCGGCGCGTGACCGCGCGTCACCGATGGCAGAGCATCGCCGTCCAATGCGAGCAAGTCGCGCTATGTAATTTTCGGCAGGAGTGACATCAACGTTTTTGTGTTGCTTTTTGAGAAATACGTATATAAAAAAAATCTATAATGGTTATATTTCTGTATAGGAAGTGTTAGGTTCATAACGCTTCTACGAAACGTCAAGTTTAAAAAGATAGGTAATTCAAATTCTGACAGATTTATATTCGTTCATGACACTGTAGATGTCACATCCGTACCAACATACTGAAATATAACTACACTCATCGCTATACTTTATTTACAATTTTCTCAATTTATCGTTTTTACAATTAGATAAAACAACGGGTTGATATTTCTTATCAACAAACAATAAAATTGGTGATCTTATTTTATTTGAATTTTGTACTTTGCCGCACTAGAGCGGCAACGTTCCATAGCGGTTCTCCAACCTCTGATGAAATCAGCGGTTGCCGAGTGTGACAGCCATAGACATTTCTGTGGTGACAGCACGAAAAAATATTTGTCAAATCCAGGCTACTATGTACTTTGTACTATGTAATCTTATTCACCAGCAGCGGCGCGTTATGCCATCATGGGGCACTTGGCAATTTTGAATTTGCCCCCCCCCCCCCCTTATACAATGTTGAATTAAGAAGAAGTACTTTATTATACAAAAATAATATATACTAATAATGCTGATATAACATTTCGGAACAATTAACAAAAATCAAAAATAATAGCTAAGACCTTTTTGCAACAACGTTTGATATAAGTAAGTATTTGATATAAGTAGTATTAGACACTACCTACCGTCAGAATAATAGTTATTTATCTCACAAGTGCCGAAAGTACGGAATAGCGCGACGAGCGGTGATGCGGCGCGTCACGGATGGCGGAGCGTCGCCGTCGCATGTGAGCGAGTCGCGCTATGTAGTTTTCGGCAGGAGTGACATCAACGTTTTTTGTGTTGGTTTTTGAGAAATACGCATTTAAAAATATCAAAAATGGTTATATTTCTGTACAAGAAATGTTAGTTTGATACCACTTCTACGAAACGTCAAGTTTAAAAAGCTAATTCAAATTCTGACAGATTTATATTCGTTCATGACACTGTGGATGTCACATCCGTACCAACATACTAAAATATAACTACACTCATCGCTATACTTTATTTACAATTTTCTCAATTTATCGTTTTTACAATTAGATAAAACAACGGGTTGATATTTCTTATCAACAAACAATAAAATTGGTGATCTTATTTTATTTGAATTTTGTACTTTGCCGCACTAGAGCGGCAACGTTCCATAGCGGTTCTCCAACCTCTGATGAAATCAGCGGTTGCCGAGTGTGACAGCCATAGACATTTCTGTGGTGACAGCACGAAAAAATATTTGTCAAATCCAGGCTACTATGTACTTTCATATCAATGCAGATGCGTCCGATCTCGGTCAAATAGAATTTGCTCTTGAAGCTAAACTATTAATTTTACCAAAAAATGTTATAGACATAAATTATACCAAATTTCGTCTACTTTAATTTATTATTTATCTATTTTGACCAAATTACAAAAATGACGGATCATTTGCAAAATCGTTGAAAAATGCTAAGAGTAAATAGCCAGTTCCTTTGGACCCTTTTGAACCAAAAGCTTTTCAGCTCTAACTTTGGTCATGAAACTTTTAAATATGAACTTTCGTTCCGATACCTTTAGTAGTTTCTCCGGAACCGTCGTCACAAAAATCGGGTACACACATACACACACACACACACACACACAGACATTTTTTTGGACCTTGGTCAAAAATGTTCAGGGGACCCAAAAAGACCTATTTCCGCTAAAATCCCAATTTTTTTTTCGGCACGATTACAATACTTTACCATACTGCGTATGATAAAGTAAAAATATAAAATAATAGTTTGTCTATTAGTAAGAAAATTGTGTTCCGGTTGCCTTTTAGCCATTCTCTTTTAAAATAATCTAAAAACTCTGTAATGTTTGTTAAATACCACTTGTCTAAAGTAGATTTCAAGCCATATTAACCATTTCATTAATCATATCTGGTTAATAGTGTCAATAGTCTTTTCTTGGTTGGCATTGGTAATATAGATAAATCTGGTTCATTGCAGTTACCACTGCTGTCACAGTGGTACAGTGGTACAGCAGTGGTAACTGCTGTCTTAGTGGAATTGCGACAATAGATCAGTTTCTATAATTACCTTTTCACGTCATGAAAACATTTGCTACTTGTTATTTATGCGTATTATACGTAATTTGCCGTTCATTTTAATTACATATTTTCCGAGAGCATACATTTTTTTTAAATGCCTCGATGTTCTTAAAGGCATACAATATTCCAAATAAAAAAAAACTGTCAATCTTTGAAGTTAAATGACTGAACATTTTTATGGAATCTGAAGATAGAAATACTGAAGTTATTATAATATGCGAAAAAAAAAAAACAGAAACTGACGTTAAAATAAGGAACGTTTTGACCATTTCATTAAACATAAAAGCATTACTTGTCTTGGACCTTTGTCCTTTTAAAAGTCCTAAGTAATTGAAAATTTTCTGTTTTCTGAAGTTTACACGGAAATTATATTAATTATTATTCTTATTAAGCTAAATAGTTGATGATTGATATGATAAACATTTAATACAAATTTAATCGGTTTTAATTAGTGTGGAATGCCACCATTATCCATAATTGTTTTAGATATCAATGTCGAAAAGATGCCGCTAGATAAACATTGTTTAGACCTAAAGACAAGAACAAATTTACAATACAGAAATTCTATCATAGTGTTCTTCGAGCCTGCTATGATTCTGCGCAATAATAAACACGGCAACTTCTCTAGCTGGTAGTCAATTCCGTTTAGTTTGGGAACACTATTTAACACCAAAAATACCTAAACTTAAAAATTTCGAACATTATTTCATCGATACAAAATATTTTAGCATTTAGAATTACACGTTCTGATAACCAGTTCGCTCTAAACACCAACAAACGTCACATCACCTTAACCCAAACTAACTCACTATACAAATGAAATCAACCATCCAGAACTCATCGTAACTAGCACAAGGCGTCCTTCAAGCGTGGCAACCGCCCGACAATGCAGCCCATGTGTGACGGCCGACAACTAGATATTGTAAACCGTCCAATCCATGTTTCCAGACAATTCCACACGGACTCCCGGCCCTCCAGATTAAGAGCCCATTAGGCGCAGATGTCTTCCGAGGAAATTCAATTCATTATATCTGCGCGCCGGCAGTCCTCGACTATAGTCTGTCCTCGGACGTTTTGCGGCGATTCAGAAACAGATTAGGTTTTAATAAACAATCCTGAGGGATGGTCTTCCTCCCCCTACCATCTATCCCTGCGGTAAATCCTGCGTATAGTGGGATAGGTGGCGCCACGTGCAAGCTATGACGCCTGACCGATATACTCGTGTAATATGAATAGTGCGAATCGCCCTTGGATTTACCGCTCTGTGGGGGTATAAATTTTGAAAGGGGGTTGCTAGAGGGTGCTGGATACTGAGCTGTCATATCTGGCGACCCTCGCCGTCCATATATTATCACCGCATACACAGGATTCGCAGAAAAAGTGTGAATGTGGTGAATGGAGAAAATGCACACGTGGCGGGTTTATATTAATTTATGAGTGAAATATAGGTGTATATAGGACGTGTTTTTGGTTGGAAATAGGGTGTAATCTTATACGCAACACCATACGCCAATATTATGTTTTATTGTAGGTATTTTAGGTAACATCACTGTGGTTACATCACAAAGAATGTCACAACTAACCTGGAATGCTGACTGAAAGATCAAATTTATGAAAACAGTTAACGACAAAATATGTAGTTTAACGGAAATTGTGTGCTTCAATTGAAGCAAATAAAATTTGACGCCAGGTCTGTATGTAAACGACAAAACAGCAAATGTTTTATCGACTTAACTTGAAAAGCAAAATGTAATTAACCAGATATATATTACTATGGCCATCACAGATAAAAATATTATCCACCAGATTGATTAATCATCTCCGGTACAGTTTCAGAAAAAAGTTGGCTATACTGCGTATATGCTAATCAAAAGATTATAGAATTTTTTTAATGTTTCAAAAGAGATTATATGAAGAGAGCCGAAAATTGTGTGAAGGTGTTGGAATTAGGAGATGTGCTAATACACACAATATACAAGAGGATTGGAATCCATTATATCGATCAATTTATAAGCATTATTACTTAAGGAAATCATAGCTTTAACACAATGTACCAAAAAGTTTCAATCAAAATATTATTGGTATTACTGAAAAATACTCAAAACACGTTTTTATTTTCAATCGGCACCTTTTTAAAATATTCTACTATCCCAGAACCAATAAGAACATTTCATTTCACTTTGCATCATAATTAACCTAAATCTACCCAAGGTAGATAACCACACAGATAGAAAAGATCCCTTGTTTTTGAGAAATACATTCTTTTGGATCAAAATAATATAAAAAAATAATAAAATATAAATATATATTTTATAAGTTTAATCTAATAATATTTGGGTGGCTTTTTTCGGCTCGGCAAATTAGCGGTTGGTATGGCAAATTTCGGTACCGTAAGGACAAAATATCCATTTGAACGACAAAATATGTGTCTTAACGACAGAAAATGTACACAAACGACATAATGTATGTTTTAACGACAAGAAATGTAATTGAACGATAATATTTGTATTTAAACGATAAAATCAGCAAACTATGTAATTTAACATCTAAGACCGTAAATGACAGCATTATGACAACCAGCGCCGCTAGGTCAGCCGTACAAAACTTCTTCCATACTCATAGAGTGTGCTACCGTCAAAAGTGTGGTTGTGTGTAATTTGTCTTTAAGTTCGCAGAAAGACGTTGGGAATAATTGAAAATTATTCTGTGTATAATTGTTGTTCAGTCAGTCTTCAGGTAAGTTATAATTATAAATTATATATGATTTGAGTTAGAGATAATATGGACAACAAAATACAACTAGAAATCGCCAGTTTGTAGGCAATTGCTTGTTTCATTGATATGATCTTTTTAACTAAAATATTTGTCAGTTGCAAATGTTCAACTTTTAGTACTCTTTTAAAGTTCAAGTGTGACCGTATAATAATAACAAGGTTTTTACCCTGTAATATTTCTTATTATGTCAACTAGGTTGGTGCTTATTTTATGTCCTGTATTTTTTATACAGGAATCTCAACTTGTTCGTTTATATCAATACTTAATTTCTGTGAAATTTGAGATCAATGACCACAGTACATTAATCCATACCCAAAAGGGCACAAAATGGAGTATACGTTTAATTTTAAGTAGTAATAATCTTTATTCCAACAACCAGCTTTTGTACAGATTTATTACACAATTAGTTTCATTTATTAAATTTCATTTGATGTTCGAACGCGGTCTTTCTTTCTGTCCTGCTCCATCTATTATTTTGGGTGTCTTATTATCTGTCAATTCATCATTCACTCGTCGTTGGGTTCTTCTTTAAGGGAGGTTTAATTTAATCATATTAACAACGAAATATTGTTAGTTTGTTTACTAAAATAAGTTTGCGCACCACAGTTATTAACTCACATAAGAAAAATAATCAATGAACTATTGAGTCAGAGCACTTCACATATTTCCAAATAGATACTTAATTTGTCAAAAATACAATAATCTACGCTAGGTGCCATCAATAAACACAATCGAATAGTCTATTGAGAAACCCCTACTAAAAATAGTTTTCACTAGATCGGTTTCATTCATTATTGGCCAGGATAGTCACTTAGCTTCGACCATTGTATTTTTGACAAATTACGTACTTGCAAATATGTGAAACGCTTTGATATCTTAATTAGATGACATGCACTGTGAACAACCTAACTATGAACAATTTTACTCACAACCAACAACTTCATTAATGAACTGGACCAAAGCATATCAATGGCTACAATTAAACCAATAAGTTCTTGAAGTAGGCACTAAATATTACACATGTACTAAATCAAAAGATAAAAATACGCAAATACACAATAAAACAAGACAATATTTGTTTATTTTTTTTAATAGAAAGTACGGATATATAGGTATTGTACTGAATTATAGTTTATTTGTTTCTTTATTTAAATATAATATTATAAATTTAATTAGTGTTTTCATTAAATTTTTTCGTACCCCACACTACAGCTGTTAGTTAAGTTTTATAAAATAAAAATCAAATCATTAAAACTCAAAAATCAAATCAATATAACCGATACTTCGCAAACAGCTTAAAAAAGTAAAATTACATAATCTGTCGTTCTAGTCCATTAAACTGTCATTAAGAAAACCTAATTTGTCGTGCTGAATACATATTCTGCCGTGCTAACAATTGTCGTGGGAAATACCGAATTTGTCGTGCTGAGTACCTACTTTGTCGTGCACAATTTGTCGGTGATAATACCTAATTTGTCGGGACGATATGTATTCCTCATAATAGTTTAGAAGTCATATAAATATATTTGGATACAAACAAAAATTATTATTAAATTATTATTCTTCGAAAAAAATATTTCAGTTCGATTTAAAAAAAAAAGGTTTTTGGCTTAAAAATAGGTAAACTCTGTCGTCGTAGTTCGGCCATATCTTCAGTATAAATAATAGACTGGTGAAAGCCTGCCGCTCAGGCATGCATCTAGGTAAATTGCTGAAACTACCGTGTGATCGGCGTGTAAAGCACAGTTCATGCAGGTTCCAGTTTGTGCGACATCCCAAAAGGCGGTGACACGTACAGATTTTGCTCTACTGTGCCCTTCAAAAGTGTCTAGTCAATAATAGGTCCGCATTAATTCCTTCAAGAAACTAATAATTTCTTTAATCAGAGGACTATTTATCGCTACCTTTAATTTTATTATCGCATTTTAACTCAACCAACAATTTTGTTAATTTAAAAAAATATAATTCTTTCAATCAACACAATCATAATCTGTTTACTTCTTTGGTAAAACAAATAAGACGGTATTTTGTGCAACGGTTTTATGTTTACAGTATTTTTTGTAATTTATAATTTTTTAGGTGAGGTATTGCAATGTGTGAGTTGTAACTAGTAAGTAAATAAATACTTAAATTAAAACGAATTTATTGATAACAAAAGTGCAAAAAACAAAACTATCAAATACCGCAACTATCAAAAGAATTGGGCTTAAAAGTAGCAAACATTTAGCAGTGCATATTGCCGGATAATACTAAATTTTCGAATGGATGAGGATGATGAAGTGGCAAACTTGCTGACAAATACAGCAAGTTATAGTTCTATCACATATATGAATAGTCATTTTCGCAACTATTGCTTGCTGTGATTTAATTACATCGAAAAGGAATGATGGATGTTGAAATTGACATGCGTGATTAAATTTTATGACGCGTGTAACGATTTTCAGTCCACTTTTCGGTAAAGTTTCTTTTTACATGACAATTTCTACACTACAAATGGAAAAAGGCATTTAGTAATAATATTTGGACAGGAGACCGTGTTCTAAAGGGAAACAACAAGAAAAAACAAGGGTTTTAATAAAACAAAAAGAACACGCCGTTTGTCAGTGTCACACATATCTATCGATTTCTAAAAGCGAGCTCATATTTTTAGGCGGAGGCGCCGGAAAATATGAGACAGCGGGAATATTTAATGCTTGCTTAATATACAGTTTTCGAGCATTTATCTCCACAGCAGGAATAAAACAACACCGGACGTCTTAGGGCGACGTCCAAGTGGGTCATGCAAACACTTGTTCCGCTACGAATCTGCAAATCCCCAACCCCAAACCATTTATCTTACCAAATTTGCAAATGTTATTTCCCCTGTCATCATGCCGTGCGAATGTCAGCGTGGAAACTTATATTCTAAGAATTAGCATAGAGATACACATTATAAATTAGTTGGAAATAACTACATACCAGTAATTTTTTCCTCTATTTAGTTTCCCATTTTATGGTAGTTTTATTTATATTTACACGAATTGAAACTAAAATTGACTTATTAGTATACATTATCAAGAAAATCACTATGTCAAACCTTCAAACAAAATAACCGTTACAAAATATCTGTTTCAAAATTCTTACAAATTTAAAGTGTCAAAATTTTATTTTGCTTTTACAGGGTTTTAGCAAAACTATGAACACATTGAAGTGTAAAGAACCTGTATTTTAAAAGGTATGCACAAATGTCATTTGAAAAAAGTATTTGTAAATATTAGATGTCTTTTAATACGAAATTACAATCACCTTGTCTATTGCATACACCGCGCGTCGATAAAGAAATAATTATGTCGAAATTGAAGGTAAAGAATGAATAATTTTCCGTCTTATAGTAGATTTTTGACATTTTTATCGTTTTTTAAATCATAGTTTTTTTTTCTTTTACAGAAAGCAAAGGTTTTGTTTTTATTTTACAACTGTTGATACTAGTAATAATGCATTATCAACTGCAGGTGTCACAACTTGTTGTTGACTAGAGATCAAACTATAAAATAAGAACACAAAAACATAACATTTTACAAAAATTGTGTTTACTATAAAAAGCTTAAATAAAATGTGTTTGCAGGTGTGTACTGCTATGAGTTACATCAAGATAAACTTTGAAGTATAGGAAAATCAAAACACATGATAAGAAACAGCTTCCTATTAACAGTGGATGGAGCTTTTACAGGAGCTGTGAGAACTATCCCGTCAATGATATCCAATTATGTGCATAATGTGTTTCTATCTTCTACAGTTTCACTTTTTAGTCACGAACTACACTGCTCAAAAGATTAGGGGACATCCTTTTCGAAACCGGTAACTTTTTAAATAATAGTTCTAGAACTATTATTTGCCTAGGCAAATCAAATTTAGTATACTTCAAAAGCATATACACAGTGGGTCAAAAAAAGCGGTACAAATTTTTAATCACTCGTATTTCCAATAATATGTAGTCAATTCAAATATTTCTTTTAAAAACGAATTGCTTGTAGTGTGAAGATTCAAATCACACCATACTCGCACCATACTCGCGTTTCCATCCAAAGTTATGTTGCTTTATGTTTGGCTATGCAACATTTCTGATAACATCTGGTTAATTTAATGTGAAATGAAAGGTGTAATAAAATTAGTAGGTAACGACATTTGTTTACTTTTGGTCAAAAGGGACAGTAGAGATTGTATAGCATCGTATACATGGTGATTTTTTTGTATACAGGGTGAAATTTTGAAACATCGTTTTTTGCTGCTTTTACTCAAAAAGGAAGTTGAATTGCGAATATTGTATGTTTTCAATCGTCACAATATAAGCAATTAGTTTTTCAAAGAATTGCTTGCTTGAATTTACTTATATTTTTGGAAATATGAGTAATTGAAGATTTGTACCATGTAGTTTGGCCCACAGTGTATATGTTTCACTAAAGAATATTACAAAAGCAACTCTTAATTTGCTTTTAAGTTACATTTAAAAATGTAAATTGATAACTAAATACAAAATGGAAAAAATGGAAAATATGCTTCGTATTCACGTATGAAAGCCTACTAAAGATGCCAACTGAATTCAGTTATCAAGTTTCGTTGATTAGAAGCGTCATTGCAAGTAAAATGAGGCATCTTAGTGAAAAGCAAGTTGCTCCTGCTGTCGTCCTTATTCAGCATGGCCACTTTATTCGACGTGTTAACAGGGACCTCCGAGTTTCCCATTCTGTTATTCAGCGTTCATTTTACATATTCATGTTAGAAGAACTGGACAAGGTCGAAATCGAAAATCTACTCACAATCAAGACCGATTTCTTGACCTATCCTCTCTATGTCAGTTTACTGCCACAGCACAAGACCTCCTAACTGATCTAAGACTGGACTCATCTCTCTGGACTCAGTATAGACAACAGAACTGATCTTGTTGTAGTTCCTGGTAGATTAAATGCCATGAATTACATCGAAAACATATTGGAGGACCATGTGGTGCCTGCTGCATATGGCGTCGGTCAAAATTTCATCCTAATGCAGGGCAATGCAAAGCCACATACCGCCAGCAACAGCAGAAAAGTGAAATTCAGGTCTTTTGCATTATTAATTTAAATTTAACTGACCACGAGGTGAAGATAGAGGGAGAATCGTCGCTTTCCTTCATGCATGACGAATGCACAAGAAGCAAAGTGATATCTTATATAACCAAGTATTATAATTCGAGCATTTTGTTATATCAATAAAAAACTTTAACTTAAAGTGTAACTTAGAAGTAGCCCAGGGTTGTAACATTGTTACTGTAATTTTCTTTAGTTAAATATATGCCGTTGAAGTATACCAAAATTGATGTTTTTCATTTCATTTGATGTTGCTTCACTGTTTCCTAGTGTGCCTATTCCGGAAACTTTGGAGTTTCTTAGGGAATTATTGAGCAATAACAACTTTGACCCGTCAGAAATAGATGAATATGTAAGATTGACTGCCCTTTGTATGTCTCAAAATTGTTTTCAAATAAACGGAAAGTTTTTTGAACAACTTGAGGGAACTGCAATGGGTAACTGTCTCTCACCTTTTATTGCCAACTTGTTTATGAGCAGATTTGAAACCAATGTAAAGTCTATAGCACTATATTTCCCTAAGACTTGGGTTAGGTATGTCGACGATATTTTTGCCATTTTTGACACCAAGAAGTGCAGTATTCAAGATTTTGTTCTCGTTTTGAATTCTAAATTCAACACCATTAACTTTACTGTAGAACAAGAAGTTAACGGCCAACTTCCATTTTTAGATACTCTGGTAGTCAGGAATAGCAAAAATATAATAGAAATTGACGTGTATCGGAAAGATACTAACACAATCAGGTTTATCCCTAATGATTCGCAGCATCCTTTTCAACAAAAATTGTCTTTTATTAGTTGTTTAGTAAATAGGTTATTGAAATTTCCATTGTCCGCAGATAGATATCAGCAAGAATTATTGTTTATTAAGAATGTTGTCATACATAATGGGTACCCTGAGAAAATAGTTGATAGAATGATTAAGAAGCAGAATCAAAAAATGTATGTAAATCAAATATCTACTTTAAATACTTTCTCTGTAGAAAAGAAGAAATATGTTAAAATACCGTTCGATTGTGCATATACAATGGGTTTGAGAAGTATTTTTACATCACAAAATCTCTGTATAGCATATTCGACTCATAATAGCATAAAAAACCTTCTTGAAAACCCAAAGGATAAGGTAGATGTACTTGATAAATCTGGTATATATTGTATCAAATGTCATGACTGTTAAAAAGAATACGTAGGCCAGACTAGAAGAACAATTTTAACTAGGTTCAAAGAACATGTAGCTCATTTTAAATATATTCGTTTTGAAAAATCTAGTGTGGCTCAACATATTTTAGACACAGGTCATAAAGTAGTTGTAGATGACTTAAAACTTGTAAAAGCTGTGTCAAATAATAGGGAACTAAACAGCTTGGAAAGTATCTTTATTCACTTGCATAGAGATAAATTAATAAATTCAGACAGGGGTCCTATATCTAGTTCGCCATTGTTTGACCTGCTTTAATTAAAACTTGTTTTTTACGCTTCAATGATCAAAATTCACTGAGGTGTGAACAACAAATGGGTATATATAGGGTAATTTATAACATGGACGTCACTTCCACTAGTGATTTGCTTGGACAATATCGCGTAAAGATACTATGAAGTGCTAATCTCTCTTTTCCTCTTTTTAGGTTCTACTGAAGATGGCAACATAGTTGCTGAAATACGTATTTAGGTTCTAAAATACTTGTTGTGGTTAGGGGTTTATAATTTTATTATACCAAAATTGATTTGCGTAGAACTATTATTCAAAAATTTACAGGTTTCAAAGAAAGTGCTCCCCTAATTTTTTTGAGCAGTGTATATTGTACTGTATAAAGCTAACAAGCGATTGAAGATTATCCCTGAAATGAAGTCATAAACGCACATAAAGTAGTGCTGAACAAACAGACATTCAAACGATATTGCCACTCAATGCATGTGTAACCGATAATTATGCTAAATCCTAGCAAGTTGGTAATACCTTACCAAGTAATAAATCGTGCTTATTGTGCCCGGTTAGATTTATGCCGAACAGAGCCATTAAGTTGATTTATACGTAAACCGAGTCGATAGGCGAAATCACCCACCGTCGCCGATTTAGACTTACCGTAGAGCGGCGCGGATTTAAAAGTTTCGACGGCGAAAGCTTTTGGACGTGGCGGGTACCACCAGGACATGACCAATTTTGATGCTAACAATCAAAGTCCTTGAACTAGATCCGCATAATTTATTGCATAAGTGCACGACACATAACTCCAGGCAGTCGCATGGAGATTAAGGCGGGTGTTCGTGTCGACATGGAACTCAAGCGCGTTTCGCGAGGTTACTACAGCTGTATTATTACATGATTTTATGTTGTATTTTTAATGCTTTTAAGTTCCGTTTTTAAAGTTTGCGGGTCAGTGGTGAAACCGGTAAAATTACAATAACCCAACTATAATAGCCCGCTATATAAGAATGCACCCACAGCTAAATCCCTAAATCACAAATTCCAGCTCTCAGCTAATTAAAATGTAACACTGTAATTTGTATTTTATTAATTTGACTTTTCTGACAAAATTCACAAAAACCTCAATTAATCTGAATCTAACGAGATATTACTAAGGTAATAATAATAATAATATAATTTTTTGAAAAATCACCTCCGCCGATTTGAAACAGGAACTTTTCATTTCCGGTTGACAGCTCTCCCAGTTGAGATACAGAAGCAGTGTAGATTTATTGGTTTTATTGTCACTTCAAGATTTACAATGCGAGTTTCGAATAAACAAATCCGTCGTGGCACCTTTTGGGTATAGACTATAGATGGAAATTTGGTAAGTAGGTAAGTGATAAACAATGGATATTAAAAAAAAACTGGCCCAATATCTGAAATAATCGTGTGCAGAACCATTGTCCTTAATGATAAACTTGGTGCAATAATTCATTGAAACTTCCAGTTGACAACTCCTAATTTCCGGAGATTCAAAGGTGTTCGCATTCAACAATAATCAAGTTACCAACATGTATTTCTTCTCCTTTTTGCGTTCAAAACCACAACATTTTTAACTCAAAACATAGGAAAATAACTGCAAACCACCTTTTAGCTTAACACCATATATTAGCATGTTAATTTATAACCTTTCAGCTCAACAAAATAAACAAATATTCGGAAGAGGTCATCCTTTCAGCTCATGAAGATAAACAAATAAGCAAAGGACTAATCATTCAGCTCGATAAGATAAACAAATATTAGCAAAGTGCCGACCTTTCATCTCAAATCAATATAAACCAATATTATCAAAGGGCTCATCTTTTATAAATAAATTTTAGAAAAGGGCTAATCTATCAGCCAAACAAAATAAATTAACATTTGAGTAAAGAGCTGACCTTCAGCTCTACAAGATAAACAAATATTCGCAAAGGACTAACCTTTCAACTCAACAAGATAAAAATATTAGCAACGGGCTATCCTTTCAGCACAACCCCAATCAAATATGTTAAGTTTACTCATCTTTTTTGCGTAGGTAGATAAACAAGATACTTCAGTACGAGATGAACTACCGCGATCTATTGATGGATTTATAAAAGTCTAAACGTTTCAGATAATAACTCTAAAAATCAAATTTTCAGCCATACTGTGCGCTTTTATAATGAAATCTGCAAATATGAAAAGTTGGGCCAGGAAATTTATTTTCTATGTCTTAATATCGAAAACTTATAGGTGACCTGAAAAAGTAAAAAAAAATATTTAGTCGAGTCCATAATTTTCAAAGATTGTATGTAAGTCAATGGTGGAATTAAAAACATCTTTGATCCTTTCAATAATTTTTTTAAACATTTTTCCTTACAGCTCTGCAATGCCATGCACGTCCGTTTATTATACGTCGATTATACTTGTTTTACTTCATATCTGACCATTTAGGCTGATGATCTAACGATCGAAACCGGTTCCTAAGGAAATAAAATTTATTCAGAGGATCAAAGAGGTTTTTAATTCCACCATTAACCTAAAAATTAGTTGTTGCGTATCTACTAGGGCTACGGGAATTTTTTCGGGATTCCGGGATTATAAATCTAAATCCCGGGATCCTAAAAAGTCAACTTTAAATTATTTTCTTATTTTTTGTTAATTAACGAAATGTGGGCACTGACCTACAATAAATCAATTGAGCGGCTATTTTTTAAGTGTGAATATCAGTCTATAACAGCACCCTTTCTGATTAAATTAAGTATCAAGCATAAAATGTTCGTTTACAACATGTTAGCTATAATAGGAAGAACATATTTTGCAAGTAGATATAACTCGATATGGATACAAAAATGAACCTTTTCAAGCTCTTAAGTGTTTAGTTACCCTCAACAACAGGAAAAAACATAAGCGTAAAAATAAAGAAATTTGTGGCGGATTTCTTTACCTGGGTTAAGTGATGTACTACAGAATATAAAATTAGTAAATAAGTAGTAAAATACAGCGAAACAGTTTCTCCATCGAACAATTATCGCTTTTTTTAGTGGAAAAGTTTTGTCAGAAATGGCACTTAGATAAAAAAAATCTATAATGCATGGTTGGGCTATTTGAACTGTATTTGAGAAAACCGAAAAACGTACAAGTATCTAATAATTATTTTTTTCATGACAAGAAATTGAATATTTAATATTCTAAGAAGTTGCACTGAATATTTCATTAATTTTGAACAATAAGTAATGCATTCACATGAATAAATCCATGACATAAGAATTCCAAAGTTATCCAGTTTTATCTTAAAGAAGACAACAAAAATACGTCAAAATGTTTTATTGGCATCAATATGGAAAATTTGGCTCGATCAAACAATTTCTTTTGCCGTGACTAAATAATAAAATAAGGCAGAGAGTTAATAAAATAATATGTGCTTTGTAATATATCCCACAATAACTCCGCTCATAATCATGGCTACACCGAAAATTTCAAAGGGGATGCAGAGTCAGCTAACCTTAAATCAACAACCGCTCTCAGAACAAACGCTGGAATTTCGAAACACTATTAACATTGTTCTTTGTGACCGGAAACCGCTTACGACACCCCATAATAGAGGCGTACTACGATCTCCGGCTATACTACCGTAAAACTTAAATTAACGCAAAGTGTTTCCTTCCATAAACAGGCACGTAGAGGTAGAGATGAATATTTTGTTGGTCATTTTAAGCGAGCGTCGCAAACAAACACTTATTTCGCCCCCAGCTGGCTCCACGTAGCCATTAATTACTACTTAATAAACACTTCGTGTGCTACGACTACCTACAAGCATGCCCGTCCAACGGCGAAATAGCCGAACACCATTATCCTCGTAAGGATGCACAAAGGAATAAACTGGATCCGTTATATTTATGTGGATATACTGCGGTACAAAGAAAATGGGCGTAAATAGGCTTACCATAATTACAAAATTTCAAACCGGGACAAGAAGTACCTACTTTTGAAAAGAAGTCAACACCCCATCCGCGCCCCGTGGTGGCTTTTTATAGTCTTTAATTTTTTTACTCCTTTTTTCTGCCTCTCAAGTGTTTTCTTATGTATTTCGTCTTTTATATAATCCGAACATCAGATATACCCAAATTATCAACAATTGGGACGTTCCCACAAAAGTAAATTTGAATACCAAATACTGCATATATTTCAACACAAATAAGCAAAAATTACTGTGCACGTGATACTGATTTTGTCAAAAGAGATGTGAGATATCGTTTCAATTTTGTTTTCATAGATTCCAAACCAAGAAGTCTGCGTAACGCAAATCTAAGACGTGATGGAGACGTTCCCGGTTCGTCATCTACTAACAAAAAGCGCTTTGAAATGTCCATATAACATTTTGTGACAATAGAAAAACTGGAATAAGTGTAATTTATCATTGAAACTCTCGTATTTTTCGCTGAATGTACATTTAATATTATAATATCTTCTATAATCAAATAAAAAAAACAAATGTAGCATTCCACATATTTTATATTGCAGAACAATATTGCTGTTACTATTACTGTAAAATAACACAGAAATAGTGCGTCATCTCGGAAGCCGTTGGAAATACTCATATTTTAATAATTATCTTTTAAAAACGTTGGACATTTAAAGCACTGGAACAATTACACCTAAAAAATTGACGTTTGTTTTGTTATAAATATTCACATTACCTACTACCAAAGGATTTAACTCGCATTAATGATCTTCAATTTCACGCAAGAAGTTATAATATTTTGCTAACGACGAAACTCGTTACAAGCAGAACAAAGTAATGTTCAGTTGAAGCCACAACACAAGTACAATATCGTTATTTAGGGGTTTTTCACATCAAAACTAAACATTTTGCATAGGACTACCGCATCTAATTACCTATAATTTAGTATATTGTGTAACGTCACATAATAATGTTTGAAAATGTTATAAACATGTTGTTATCACAGCCAACCAAAATATCAACTCCCTCCACTTGGTGCCATACATAATATCGTAATGTGGAGGCTTTTCAGCTTTTATTGTTATCATTTAAAGTATAATCCCAATCAATTACCTAAAATTTGGCCTAAGAGAAAAGGATTTAAATAGTTTTTGTAAAAGTTATAAACATTTTTCTGTTGTAAAGATATATAACTTGTAAAGCAATACTCAAATAAGTAGTAGACAAAATTACTGTGATTTAGGGGTTGTATACCACAAAGAAAACTACTCAGCGTAAATGAGTAAATACAACGATTAATTACCTATGAATCTGTCATATGAGGCAAAGATATGTAACATTTTTTTTTCATTTCCTATACGTTTCATTTTTGGAAATGTTATAACAATTTTTCTGTAGCGTTTTTCGTATTATATCTGGAAGCTTGCATAGAAAGTATATGCAAATTATTGTGACTTAAAGGTTGTTTGCTACAGAACGGGAAACAGTTACTAACTAATTGAGATAGGTAGTCTACATTTTGACGTATGGAATATCATCGTTCTGTAATTTTTAAAACGTTACAAACAATTTTCAGCAATCAAGTTTGTGTTTCTTTGGCTGTCGATACCTAGTATTGTTACAATACTAATCGGCAAGTCGGTCTGTTGCCTGTTAGCAACTGCGTTGTTACCCTAAATCATCATTATTGTGTTTATCTATCAATAAGTATCGAAAAGTAGTAATTGAAAGCATTTTTCTTGGCATAGAACATATGACATGACGCCTTTTTAGATTTCCAAAATTCTACCAGTTTCAAAGCTAGATGTGTTATACCGATCAAAAATAATACCTGATTCACTAGTTTGATAATAATTAATCAGTCATTCATTTGATCTGAGTGATTTGTTACTGATATAAATTCCCGTAAAGAATTTTAGCCGGGACATAATATCAAACCGGCCGGGGCGCCGGGACCGATGTCCCAAACCGGGACTGTCCCGGTCAAACCGGGATGTATGGTAAGCCTAGGACTAGCTGATTAGTATTGTAACAATATTAGTATCGACAGTCAAAGAAACACAAAGTTGATTGCTGAAAATTGTTTATAACGTTTTAAAAATTACTGAATGACGATATTCATCACAATAATTTGCATATGCTTTCTATGCAAGCCTTCAGATATACTACGAAAAACGCTACAAAAATATTGTTATAACTTTTACAAAAATGTATAGGAAATGAAAAAAAATGTTACATATGTTTGCTTCATATAACAAATTAGAAGATAATTAATCGTTGTGTTTACTCATTTACGCTGAGAAATTTTCTTTGTGGCATACAACCTCTAAATCACACTAATTTTGTCTACTACTTATTTGAGTATTGCGGTACAAATTACATATCTTTACAACAGAAAAATATTTATAACTTTTACAAAAACTGTTTAAATCCAAATTGTAGGTAATTGATTGGGATTATACTTTAAATGATTACATTAAAACCTGAAAAGCTTCCACATTACGATATTATGTATGACACCAAGTGGAGGGAGTTGATATTTTGGTTCGCTGTGATAACAACATGTATATAACTTGTTCAAAAATGTATATGTAACTTTCCACCATATCCGAAATTATAGGTTAGATGCGGTAGGCCTATTCATGAATGCAGAATGTTTTGCTCTGAGGCGAAGAACCCCTAAATAATGATATTGTACTATGTTGTGTTTATTCCACTGAACATTACTTTGTTCTGCTTTAGCAAAATGTTATAACTTTTCTAAATGTTGTTCTATAATTTTCTGTAATGAGTCAAATTGAAGATCATTAATTGGGGTTCAATCATTTGGTAGTCGATTTTGGAACAATTTTAAATACATGGAACAAATGTGAATATTTATAGAAAAACTAACGTAAATGTTTTAGGTGTTAAGGTTCCAGTGCCTTAAATTTGCAACGTTTTCAAAAAATAATTAATAAAATGTGAGTATTTCCAACGGTTTCCGAGATGACGCACTATTTCTGTCTTATTTAACACCAATATTAACAGCAATATTGTTCTGCAAAATAAAATTTGTGGAATGCTTCATTTGTTTGTTTTAATTTGATTATAGAAGATATTATAATATTAAATGTACATTCAGCGAAACATACGAGAGTTTCAATGAATAATTGTAGTTATTCCAGTTTTCCTTTTCCCCAAAATGTTAAATGGACATTTCAAATCGCTTTTTGTTTGTAGGTGACGAACCGGGAACGTCTACATCACATCTTAGATTTGCGTTACGCAGACTTCTTGGTTTGGAATCTATGAAAACAAAATTGAAACGATATCTCACATCTCTTGTGACAAAATCAGTGTCACCATCACCTCTTATCTGTAATTTTTGCTGTTTTGTGTTGAAATTATGCTTTATTTGGTATTCAAATTTACTTTTGTGGGAACGTCCCAATTGTTGCTAATTTTGGTACATCTGATGTTCGGATTATATAAATGACGAAATACATAAGAAAACACTTGAGAAGCAGAAAAAAAAGACACACACACAAATAAAAGACTATAAAAAGCCACCCGATGGCGCGGATGACATGTTGACTTATTTTCAAAAGTAGGTAATTCTTATCCCGGTTTGAAATTTCATAATTATGGTAAGCCTACTTATAGGGAAAAAAATCAACTTTTATCTTTTACCTAACTCAATTATCAAGATCAGTTAAACATGTAGGTTATATTGTGACCGTTAGAACATTGGTAGACTAAGAAACGATTGTGGGTTGAGATAAGCTTAATGTCTAATCAACAAACCGGATGTCCTAAAATAAAGTTCAAAAATATGTCGGAATTTAGGAAAGTGTCTAAATTTGCGTATTATTTTGGATAAATTTAGTATTAAACATTAAACAGGCAATATTAAAGAATTTTCCTAGTCTTCATTTTTTTATTGGTCGTCTCAGTTATCATCAGAAGTGAGATATTTTTATTCCTGGCGGACTTAGATGTAAAACTTCTCGGCAAGAGCAACTTCCTGGGAAGATACTCAATGAATTTATATTTCATTGTTGTATAAATTATGTTGCGTTACATTGCGACTGTAATGAGTCATCCTGTGTAATAACCGCTAATACAATTCACACAAATTTACATGATATAAACATAGTTTCACATGATGAACCCCGTACAATCAATACATTATTTCTGGAACACCATATTAAAGATAATTAACCCCAAAACGATCTTGAAATGCAAGCGTTCCAGCAACATCTACAGGCATTGCGAAACATCTTACCTTATTTCTGCAACTTCTGTCTTCAAATCCGACGGAAAGTGATAAAAAAAGTCAACGGGAACGTCACCGTCACCAACTGTCTTACATTTATCAACTTTATAGGGGAAAGCACCGAAATAATTACACGCAAACATCGAGAAACGCGTAAATTGGATGACGCTGACATTTTTCATGCACGAGGTCGACAAACTGACGCGCACGGACTAAACAAAAGACTGCGCTGGCTCGCATTCCTTGCAAAGACACACAAGACGTGAGATGGTGGGGAGATTCATATACTCGTGCGGTGTTCAATAACGTGGAACTATTATGCATCAATTTATTGTTTTAGTAGGTAATTGGTGTATGTGGTATTGGTGCCATGCATTTACCGTTACTTATTCTATGAGTGAATTGAATTATCCGTTGCTAATAAAATATAATAATTTCGCATTTTAATGCATCGCTGCGCTGGTTTATTGTGTTTTCTATGGTATTAAATGAACGTAGCCGATTTTTTCGTGTCGGTTTAGGCTGCTTCGATGATGGATGTGGCGAATTTATTATAATTTAATATTTTTTACATACGTACGTGTTTGATTATTGATTGATTTTATTGGTTTCTACGTATTTATAATTCGTTATTGCATATCCATCATTTATTAATCCAATTCCATGTCAAATCAACACAGTTTTATTCTACACCACCTTGGATTTTGATGAAATTTTGTACAATTGTTGTCTTTGCTTGGCAAATTATATGATAATGTTTTCCCGTTTTGCAATTAGGGGTATGCAAAATTTAAAAAATCGCTCGGATATAATAAATTTAAAGGCCGATTGTCGCTTACCCAACTAATCTAGAGTGGTGCCATTTTATAGCTTTTTCCATGAACTTTCTCCTGATATGGAACACAATAGGGCATGTTTGATTGATAAAAAATTAAAAGTTTAATATTGATTAATTTAAAAGTGAGCATTTTGAAATAATCAAAAATTAACTTTTAATACTTAATTAAGAAAACAAAATTTTACTGTATATCAAGAGAGAGCTTGTGGAAAAGGCTATAAAACACCATTATATAACACTATTAATTAGGTAATCAGGTAATATCAATTTTATAAATTTTGCATACCGATAATTCCAAAACGGGTTAACATATAATAACATTTTATATCTTTGAATAACTACATGAATACAACCATTATACAAAATTTCATGAAACTCCGGTAGTGAGGAATAAAACTGTGTTGATTTGACAGGCAATTACCAAATTTTCTTGCTTGTTTTAGTTTATTTTAATTTAAACAAACTATGCAGGAATAAATTTTAGAGTTCTCCAAAAGAATGGGGTCCCCAAAAGAACGTAGTGAAACCGAATATGTTTCTTTTGAATATTTAATGAATATTAATTTAATGAATTGACAGAATTAACTGTAGGTATAGAATTATTAGAACACAAAAGTAGCAAAAAAAGGGACTATATATCCAATATAGTTGCCCTTTTGGGACCTGACCCGGAATAATGTTTGTACCATTCTTCACAAAAAAAAATATTTACCACTTTTTTGCTAATTCTAGCCGACTTAAATGTAAATATGGAATTACTATTAAAAGTAAATGTTGATATTAGAATTCATTATCCGATCTTCAAATGTTCCTATTTAGCTCACTTATCTTGATGTGTGCCTTATGTCATTACTCATTACCTTCATATTAAAAATTTAATTAAAATTCCCCATGTCGTTTTCGAGTTATTTGCATGGACCATACTTTTGCTCAACCCTGTATTTACTTTCAAGACATTTGCCAAGAATGCACCACCATCCTGTCACATCCAAGACATTTTCTCACCTTACCCTACTACAATATTAACCATTTAAGTCTGTATACCATTTTCTACGGCATAAACCACATTCACCCGTAAGAACTGCACACAGAACGAGCGCTGCTGACATAGGTTACTTCTTATGCTTGTTTCTGTCTACGCAAGCAGACACATGCTTAATTGTTCAATGAATTTTTAAGAGGTAGTGTGACGAAGGTCCAACGCGGACGTGCATACGGATTTATAATGACCATGGGCTACTGGCCAGGACGATGTCGAAAGTCAAATGGACTTTGGGTTTACGGTGAAAACGTACTTGTGGCCGTCTGGATCCGGAACGGCCTAAATTATGCATGGCTCCTCGCTTTCGCGAAGTATTCTACCGGTGCTGCCTGCAGTGCTGCCGCGTAGGGAGTTCTTAAAGACGCAGTGAATGCCTAAGTATCAACTTTGAAATGTATGCCCTCTTTAGAATTGGCGGAGTGGTTCCATATTTGCTTCTGCGTTGTGTGCCTATGTGTAACGTTATTGAATGTGCTTTAAATATTATACAAGCTGTGGGTAAAAAATTTAACATAAGGGTAGGTAGAAGAATCGAATAGAATTGCTAATCAAATTTGGTGAACTAAATTGAAACAATACAAAATAAATGATGGGCAAATCAAAGCTAATTAAAAAGTTGTATCTCGTTTTTACTTTATCATACGCAGTATGTAAAGTATTGTAATCATGCCGAAAAAAAAAATTGAGATTTTAGCGGAAATAGGTCTTTATGGGTCCCCTGAACATTTTTGACCAAGGTACAAAAAAATGTCTGTGTGTGTGTGTGTGTGTGCGTGTGTAAACGATTTTTGTGACGACGATTCCGGAGAAACTACTAAAGGTATCGGGACGAAAGTTAATATTTAGAAGTTTTATGACCAAACTTAGAGCTGAAAAGCTTTTGGTTCAAAAGGGTCGAAAGGAACTGGTAGTTTATTCTAAGCCTTTTTCAATGATTTTGCAAATGAGCCGCCATTTCTGTAATTTCGACAAAATAGTTAAATAATAAATTAAAGTAGAGGACATTTTGAATAATTTATGCCTATGACTTTTTTTGGTAAAATTAATAGTTTAGCTTCAAGAGCAAATTCTATTTGATCGAGATCGATCGCATCTGCATTGATACGAAATTACATTCCGGAGAAACTACTAAAGGTATCGGGCCGAAAGTTCATATTTAGAAGTTTCATGACTGAACTTAGAGCTGAAAAGCTTTTGGTTCAAAAGGGTCCAAACGAAGTGGATATTTACTCTTAGCATTTTGCAACGATTTTGCAAATTAGCTGCCATTTCTATAATTTCGTCAAAATAGTTAAATAATAAATTAAAGTAGAGGAAATTTTGAACAATTTATGCCTATGATATTTTTGGGTAAAATTAATAGTTTAGCTTCAAGAACAAATCCTATTTGATCGAGATCGGTCGCATCTGCATTTATAGGAAACTACATAGTAGCCTGGATTTGACAAATATTTTTTTGTGCTGTCACCACAGAAATGTCTATGGTTGTCACACTCGAAAACAGCTGATTTCATCATAGGTTGGAGAACCGCTATAGAACGTTGCCGCTCTAGTGCGGCAAAGTACAAAATACAAAATTCAAATAAAATAAGGCACCAATTTGATTGTTTGTTGATAAGAAATATCAACCCGTTGTTATATCTAATTGTAAAAACGATAAATAGAGAAAATTGTAAATAAGTATAGCGATGAGTGTAGTTATATTTTAGGTGGTACGGTAATATGTGATTAGCTTTTCAAACTTGACGTTTCGTAGAAGTGGTAGGTATCAACCCATTATCAACCTAACATTTCCTATACAGAAATATAACCATATTTTTTTAAATACTTATTTCTCAAAACGCAACACAAAAACCGTTGATGTCACTCCTGCCGAAAACTACATAGCGCGACTCGCTCACATGTGACGGCGACACGCCGCCATCGGTGACGCGCCGCATCAGCGCTCGTCGCGCTATTCCGTACTTTCGGCACTTGTGAGATAATTAATTATTATTCTGATGACAGTAGGTAGTGTCAAATGCTGATGCTTTGACAATACCTAGTATTGATACTATTGACTATATTGAAATATCTGTCAAATCCTGGCTAACTAGTTTCAAATCAAATAGATTCTCATGCAGCTAAACTATTTTATATTTTGTATGATAAAGTCATGTGCCTGGCCACATCAGATTTTTTTGTGATTATCTCAAAATCGCTTTTTCTTGACAGGAAACTTTGGTTCCATATACGATTTATCATTATCATTTTTTCTTCAAATTAAATAAAATTAATTAGTATATAAATGTCAACCATCTTTGCTCTTGTTAATAAAAATATATATTGAAGTTCCTGATTATTATTGACTATTTTCTTGATATTACACATGAGGTAAATACCGCCAAGAGGGTATATATGGACCGGTTTTGAAAATAATTTGTTAACAAGCACAGGCATGGGCGTTTCCAGGGGGGGGGGCAAGGGGGGGCAAGGGGTAGGTGCCCCCCATTGCCACGTATTCCCTTCCGTATTTTGTTATTATGTTTATTACATAGCACTCTTTCCCTTATGGACACTTGGGTGGCTATTTTTATGTAGGAAGGATCCTCCCCAAATAGTTTTCAAGTCCATAAAAAGTAGACAACTTTTTTCGAAATTTTCATTTTTAATGGTGCTTATCGCCTCGATATTTATAAACATTTGTCAGTTAATTTCCATTTGTTTAAACAAATTCTATTTGTTGAAATAATTCGTTTTTCTTGAAAATGCGTCTGAATTCTGTTTTCGTAGTTCAAAATGGCAGTTTGATACCTTAGAGTGCCATTATTCATTAAAAAAAATCCTATTGTTTAAACATCAATTATAATTCGTTTTTTTGTGTAATTAACTTATAAACTTTATGTTAATATATCTGGCCTATATTATAAACCCACATTTGTTTAAACATATGCAATTTGTTTAAACAATTTGTTTGCAATTGGCATAAAATTGTTTTTTTAGATCGGCCTGCCAACTATTATTCTCAAGTGACATCATTTATATTTTGGGATGATTACTTACAATTGTTTGAATAATAAAATAATATGACTTTTCAATATTTCATCAAAATAGAGTACAGGGAAGAGATTCCAGACAGCATCAAATCAATATTATCCTGAACACATAGTGGTAGGAAATCAAAATAAGAAATAGAGAAAGAAATGTGAATAATATAATTTGTTGACGTTAGGAAATTTAATATTTTAAAAAGAAATATTTTTTCCCAATTTCCCGGAAAAAAAAAGGTTTACACATCGTTTCAATATTTTCGAATAATTGATATTGAAAACGAATAATATTGTATTATTTAAACAATGGAAATCATCCCAAAATATGAATGATGGCACTTGAGAATACCAGATTTTTCAACAAATGTGGGTTTATTAGATATCTCGAACATGAAATTTATAAGTTAATTTCTCAAATTGATTATTTAAACAATAGGAAGTAATTTTTTATGAATAATGTTACTGTAAGATAATAATTTGCCATTTCGAACTCAGAAAACAGAATTCATACTAATTGTAGAGAAAGACTAATTATTTAAACAAATAGAATATCTTTAAACGAACGTGAATTAACTGACAAATGTTTATGATCACTCCACTAGACTGAAATGATTAGAAGGGTCAATTATCTGAAGAATGTACATATTTTCATTTAAAGGTAGTTTAAGGGTAGTATGGGGGTGGTTTGGGGGCGTCATATCCATATTAAGTAATCTTAAGTTTGCCAAAACCCCGAACAATTGAAAAATGCCAAAAAATGTGTTCTTCCCATAAATTTTCTCATGTAAAGTAACGTCCTTACTTTACATCGGAAAATGCAAAAGTAAACTTTATTGGTCTCTGTACATACAATGCACGAGATAAGTCATATTGTACTCAGAAACAACGAGAATCAAATGCAATGAAAATCACTTCAAATCAAAATCAAGAAAATCAATACAAATTAAAAACGAATATAAAACAAAAACAAACCAAGAAAGCGAATACATAAATCAATACAAATGAATACAAAGTCAATAAAGAAAAAAGAAATGAAATGGGCACCTTTCGCCCTTCCGGCACAGGTATTGCTGTATGATTTTTAAACAATATTATTAGTTTTGTACTAAAACTATTTATCGTGACTTTAAAAAATAATAAGAAGCTTTATTTTACAAATCTCTGTTATAATAAAGCAATTTCTAGTGGATTGTATGGACCTAAGTGCTATTAAAAAATAATTTCATGATATATACGGTAATACTAATACGCTACGTACAAATAAGGTGAAAACAGCACCCTAGCTGCCACACTTTTTGACAAGCATACGTGAAAGTTGTATATGTGACATATGTGGCAGTTGCATAAGAACGTTCAGACTCGAATGTTAGCGAGCATTTAACGATTGGCGCAATAATTATGGCATTTTTTATAAATACTTATAAATACGATTGTCCAATCATACGTAACACATGTAATTACATTCTGAATACAACCACAGGCATGCGTCACGTGTAACAACAAATCGTGCCACTGCTAGAATATTAGACTATCACTAGTCACCGTTCTCCTGCTGGTAGAATAACTTTTATCAATTGAAATTATATAAGAATAAATATTACTGATACCATCCACATCATTCTTAAAGTTCACAGCGTGTTGAGTCAAGTTTACATTGTACATTTCCAAAAATAGTCTGTTGTTATGATCTCTGTCAGAATCTAGAACTTTTACGTTATCAAAATCAAAGGTATGATCCTTGCCGATGGAGTGCAAAGCTAAAGCACACCTTGTTTTTCCCGTACGGCAGTCACTCTTATGCAAAGAGACACGGTTCTTAAGCCACTGGGAAGTAACACCAATATAAGTGCCCTCACAATCATTACAGTCAATTGCGTAAATAATTCATCAATTTTGAGATAAGAATAACAATACATAACATTGAGCTCATTAATAAACACAATCGAATTGATTATGATTTTGTCAGGGGTATCATTCCTATTCATTTGTTATCAAGGTTCACAGACAGTCTGAAAGTGCGCTATAAAAATGTCTTTAACAGTGTCAAAGCTGCAAACATAAAGAAATTTGATAACTTGGTAAACCTTAGGAGGGGAAATTGCACAAGTTTCTTAAAAAAGAATGACGCATGGGTAGTTAACTTGTCATCCGTTACTGTACCTGATGACGTTTTAAATTTTCTTTCTTTGGGACCCAAATTTTGCTTACCCACTAACGACTTAAACATTAGGAGAGTTTTGATGGAGGTTGAGGGTATTTTGCCTTGTTGTGGGGACGTCAATAGGGATACTTTGAGAGCAAAAGTTACTAACACCATAACGAACTTCTTAGTCAAAAATAGAAATTATTCACACAAAGATATTGTTTTAAACAACGTAGAACGTAAGACTAAGAAGTTTGTTAAGAATAATCCTGACATAGTTGTCACGAAGGCTGATAAGGGCTCCGTCACTGTGATTATGGACAGGTTACCCTATATTAAGAAGGCATCGGAGATGCTGAGTGATGCTAACATCTATGAGAGCGTAGACGTTAACCCCTTGCAAAGACTACAAACAAGAGTTAATAAATTGGTAAACACTTTAAAACTAAAGAATCATTTAAATGATATGGAAGCCAAACGACTTACCATAAGAAACTCGGTACTTAGCAAGGCTTATTTCCTTCCTAAAATTCACAAGGAAAATATCCCTCTAAGACCTATTATATCAGCTAGTGGCTCAGCAACCTACAGATTGTCAAAATTTATCTCTGATATTTTGACGGTTTCGTTAGCAGATCGCACTCAATATAACATAAAAGATACTTTCCATTTCGTTGACAGCGTCCGAGATGTTGAGATCCCATCTAATTATAAACTTATCTCTCTTGATGTTGTAAGTCTGTTCACTAGCATCCCCTTTGACTTGGTATACTTGATTGTAAGGGATAAGTGGGATTTGATTGGGCCAAATTGCAATTTCTCATTGGAAGCATTTGTTGACGTTTTGAAGTTTATTTTAACCAATAACTACTTCAGCTTTCAGAATGAGATATACTTGCAGAAGTTTGGAACCCCAATGGGTTCTCCCATCAGTCCAATTTTGGCTCTCCTGGTGATGGATTATGTTCTTGACAGTGTAATTCCTCAGATTGATTACCACCTTCCCTTTGTTTATAAATTTGTTGACGACTTGATCATGTGCGTTCCACATCAGAAGGTTGATAGTACATTGGCTGCATTTAACACCTTTAATACCCATATTCAGTTTACCGTGGAATCTGAAGCAAATAGCAGTATTCCTTTTCTAGACTGCAGACTGGTTCGGGATGAAAATGGGCGGTTAACAACTGATTGGTATACCAAACCTACTTACTCGGGAAGGTATGTAAACTTTTTTTCTGAACATACCTTCTGTCACAAAATTAACACCGTTGTTGCTATGAAAAATAGAATACTTAAGATCTGCAGTGATTCGTTTCAACAAGCAGCACTGAAAAGAATAAAAACGGTATTTCTCAATAATGGTTTCCCTAATAGGCTGTTGAATAAAATTCTGTTTTCTACCTACACCCAAAGACCTATACCGAGTATGTTTGATTTACCGAACCCTCCCGCCCCCACTAAATATAAAAAACTTGCCATGATACCGGGACTAACAGAAAAACTGAAAGCGATAATGAAGCCCTATGTTCCGGATGACATTAAAATAGTTCAGCATTACCCAAACAAATTAAATAAGCTGTTCTCTAAGATTAAAGACCAAGATCAGGTTTGCTTCAGGTCAAACGTTATTTACGCAATTGACTGTAATGATTGTGAGGGCACTTATATTGGTGTTACTTCCCAGTGGCTTAAGAACCGTGTCTCTTTGCATAAGAGTGACTGCCGTACGGGAAAAACAAGGTGTGCTTTAGCTTTGCACTCCATCGGCAAGGATCATACCTTTGATTTTGATAACGTAAAAGTTCTAGATTCTGACAGAGATCATAACAACAGACTATTTTTGGAAATGTACAATGTAAACTTGACTGACCACGCTGTGAACTTTAAGAATGATGTGGATGGTATCAGTAATATTTATTCTTATATAATTTCAATTGATAAAAGTTATTCTACCAGCAGGAGAACGGTGACTAGTGATAGTCTAATATTCTAGCAGTGGCACGATTTGTTGTTACACGTGACGCATGCCTGTGGTTGTATTCAGAATGTAAATGTTGTCCTTTTACCGCCAAAACGAGTCCGCAGTGACCTGACCGACTAGGTTATTTTAACATTGTTTTATTATTGTTATTGACGTTCGTGAATTTATTGGAGATGTTCGAGAGGTTTCTCAACTTGTGCTGCTTAATTTAACTCATATTTGTAAGTACGCTGACGCTTTTTATTATGTTTTTGTATTCATTACGTGTGTTACGTGTTCTTTTGTAGTTTTGCCTGATGAAGGAACAATTGATTCCGAAATATAGCAATTAAAAATAAAGAGTTAGCTTTATTATAAACGGATCGAATACCCAACCATACTAGCCTTTACACTATACTAATTGTCGATCGAATAATTAATTATATTGCTTATATATATATATATATAAACATGCCAGAAGCAATTACCAAATACACGTTGTAGGAATCATTTTGCTTCAGCATTACGTTCCCAATGACCAAAACAAAAGAACCCATACATCACAACCGAAGACCGCCGTAACGACGCGAACAAAACAAAAACAAAATAATAAGAGAAACTCATTAGGCCCCTTAATAGCCGCACAGTTGTTCGGCGCGTCTCGCTTTAATTTCCGCCTGCAACTTAATAAAACGCCGACCACAAATCATCGTCCCTTTCATTACTGAGGCAAGTTTCGGCCGCCGCCGAAATTCGTCCTGAAAACACTTTCAAAGGACAACAAACTTTGCAGCTTTCGAGATAGTACGAGAGACCCACACCACCGACGCATGAACAGAAGACGCGAAAACGATCAAACAATGAACTCTGTTCGAACTTCCCACCCCGCTAGCATCGGGAAAATACAAGTGCGGCTCGATGCGGCGCGGCGCGGCGGTCTAGACCGCAAACTTCTGTAAACAGGGCCAATTTCGCATGATTGATGAGTTTCCTCGGCATTCAGATGATTGCTATGGAGCGAACGTGAGCGCTACAATTTCCTCTCCCTTACTCAAGCTACCGATATAATGTATCGTTACCGCTGCCTATATACAGGGTATTAGGTTAGACGGTTATTAGACTGAAGGTGGAATGGCGGAGGAAACTGGGCGTCTTATCCGGAGGTGTATTTAGCTATTGACGTGAATCTAAGGCTATTGAAGTGAATTTAGCTTAAAAGCGTTTGATTATTTACAAGTTAGTTTGTGGACGACATATCCACGAAATGGTGCCGAAATGGTAGGTACCGTTGGAATCTCGCGTATTTACTTAATTGTCAGATTAGTAGAAATAACCTAGAATTCTTGTGTTCGCATTTCATCGTACACAGAGAGAAAAGATTTCTTGTTTCAAAGAAATGTATTTGTTTGAATTTATTCTTTTGGGTCAAAACATATTTCTTTGACGCCAACAATATTTACTTCATTGAATGCTCTAGTTTATTTGCTCGCAAAGATTAATTTATTTGAAATATTTATTTAAGTGGAGTAAATATATATGGATACAAACAAAAATTACTTTCCTTTAAAGTAATATTTTAGTTTTAATTAAAAAAAAAAAACGTTTCTTTACACCTATGAAATATAATTTTGATTCTAACATATAAATTTGCATATAAGGAGAGATTTACTTTGCTTAAAGTAATATTTTGTCTTTGGCTTAAAAATAGGTTTACTTCCGCCAAAGAAATCATATTTTGATTAAAATAAATATATTTGTACACAAGAAGATATTTATTTCCTTCAAAGTAATATTTTTGTTTTGGCTTTAAAATAGGTTTCCACCAAAGAAATCATATTTTGATTCAAATAAATATATTTTTAATGGCATCCAACTGTATTGTTAGATGGCGCTGTAAACTCTCTCCTCGCACTTCGTACATATCGAGAGTATAAAGCCGCGTGATCGACAGTATAGAACTTATAGAGTACAGTGCCTGCAGGTTCAAGTTGCGATTACAAATCAGGGTACACTTTACTAATTTAACCTTGACTATATGTTGTGTTGGGAAGACCAAGCACTGGTCGAGGATGTGCGACATCCCAAAAAGGAGGTGACACATGGCGAGTCTTCCGAAAAATTCTTGTCTATTAATTCCTCTAACAAATTAATAATTTTAAGCATTTTAACACGACCAACAATTTTGTTAATTTAAAAAAATGTAATTCTTTCACTCAACACAATCATAATTATTTGAAGTAAATAAATCTCATTTCTTATAATACACACATTGCAAACTTTTTAACTGGAAACATAAGTTGTTTGACGCAAATCAATGTTCTTTCTACCAAACAAATATTTCAAATAAATGCGTTTTTATCCGCAAATAAATATTTCTTTGCCTCTATTGAAACAACAAATTTCTTTGAGTCAATGCATATTTATTTGAATCAAACAAAAATTTCTCTCTGTGTACTCTTTATGATCGTGGTATTCGTCAGTAACTGTAGTTTTGTTATTCTTATTCTTTACTATCGCATTCTAATATTAGATGTGGGAATCGCTTAAGCTTACAGCCATTCAGCCCAATTCTGTATCAAAATTCTTGACGCTAGCAACCGTAAAAGTTGCCAAGGTCAGTACGTAAATAGAAAAAAAAAACTTTGAGAGAAGTTGCAAGTCTGTATGACCCTTAGAGGAACTGAGTAAAATATTTATCAACTGAGTTGATAAGTAACCACTACGAATCTGCGAGTTGAAAAAGTTTGTAACCCGGTTGCCTGATTGATTTTAGCATATTAATAGCGACTAATTTATGTGGGAAAGAATAAGTCTGGTTGTGATTAAAGTTCACCCGCCGGTATATCGGAGAGATTTACAGAGAGATCATATACAGCTTTAGAAGATTTCAGTAAAGACAAATTGTAGGTTAGTTGCATCTTACAAAGCAGACTAAACAGGCTGGACTTGAAAACAATTGATGTGTGAATTCTTAGCGGCTGGAAAGTTCGGCTATCACCTAACAAATTTTGCATATGCATAATTTTCATGTTCCAAATACAGTTGCAGAAATACACATCGTAAAATAAAATTTGTTATAATGATGTATTTAAATAAAGAATACGCTAAACTGTTGATATTTAATTTTGTATTAAATTTCGTATAGACATACATATTTTTGAATTATAACAACCTACCAGTCTGCAAGAAAAACATTTTCCAGTTATCATCTTTGATTCCATAGCCATAAATACCGAAATTTCGCATGAATTATCTGCAAAACAACATTCAATATGTTTTTGTTAGTACAATAGAACAAATAATAGAAAAGTTTTGAACTTTTGTAGACAGCTATATATGGATGATTAAAACCAAACTATGTATCAAAAAGTGATTAGATACCCGAATATAGATATGCAGTATATTCACAAAAACTCATACAAATATAGAATCACGTTGAATCTTCACAGTTTTATTTTTTCTATATTTGAGCCTATATGGCGTATAAACCTGGCGTGCTAGAAACTTGAGACAGGTCTCAAAGTGAACCTTGAACACCGTTCTCTCATGTGATCATTCTAATTTTGATCAAATTTTCGTTCTAAGTACTGATATCGTGTCTTTGTACAGGCGTGCGCTTGCGTACTAGAAGTAACCGACAGAACTGTGGAACGCACGTAAGCTTCTCGAAAACAACCTTTATAATTAAATTACAATGAATTAATGTGTTTTGATGATTAAAATTTCAAGTGTTCTCGAAGCATTGACACTGTTTCCTTAGCCAATGCATTATATAGGAGAGGCTGGTTCTGTGTGGTCTGTGCGTATACAAACTAGTAAGAAAATTACCTTCAGCTGTGCTGAAGTTAAAATACCCCCTACAGTAAAATATTTAAAAAAACAACTGAACCGAGTTTGCTCTTTTACGAACTTGTTCTTCCTTTTTAAGAGATTAGTTTGTAGACCAAATTTCAAATCAATTACTTAAAAGCTACGGCAGTTATCGTGTACATAGACCGACAGACGGACAGACAGACGGACATAGCATAACTGAGTCAATTTTCAATTCTGAACAAATCCGTATATATAAGTCTATATCTGCCACGCCTCCTTAAGCGTGTTACAAATGTTGTATCGAACTCAATATACCCTCAACACATTAAATGTGGGGGGTATAAAAATAAAACCCAAATACCTATTGTGACTTTTAGCCCTGGATTCAATTCCACCCACAGATTAAAAAGGAAAAGAAAAAAAACATTAACTTTATAAAGCTAAAACTAATACTAACTATATTGGATTCAACATTTGTTAAAATAATTATTTTTGTTTTAATTATAGTTTCATTTGTTTTGCATTTACTGTATACGAACATTTAAAAATGGTTAAGACCAAATAAATGTAGGTATAGTATTTTAGCAAAGAGTTTGACTATGTCTTTTCTGAAACAGAATATCGGCCATCACTCCGAAAAGACGCACAATAAAGAACTTACTATAAATTACCCGAAAAATTGAAAAATTGTACATTTAATTAAAATAGATTAACAACTGTTTACTGCTACGAATTATAGAATTACTCACAACAAGTTTTATGGTAATCAGTGTTAGTAATGTTGATATCCTGGCGAGATGTAAATCTGAAAAAAAAAAAAACGAAAATTACAGCCACAACCTGGATTTGAACCAGAGATTTTTGTGTCGCTACCCCAAGTGAGCACCAAGTGAGCTATTGGGGCCGTTTGACATATGATGGGAAAATCTGTCATTTCAAGGCCCCAATAGCTCAGTTGGTGAGAGCATTGTTCTAGCGACACAAATTTCTCTGGGTCAAACCTAGTGGATGTGGCTGTAATTTTTAATTTCTTAAAAGATTTACATCTCGCCTTTATACCACCATTTACTATACACTAATTACTTCATCATTACGGATTGTTTATAATATATTCTAAAAAATCTCCATTCTACATATCAGTTCATTTCAATTTTGAAATTTTCACCTAAAATCATGGCTAGTTTTATTTATATATTTTATCATTAGGCATTTTATCTGTGCTTTTTTATCTTCTGCGGTATGAATTAGTTATATTCTAAACTAAATATGTCACCAAAAACCTTTTGCTTCGTGAAACTCAAACTGCATTCAGCCTAAATTCTACATCGTTCTTATGGTCATGTTCTACACATCCTTTCATACACTATTCATGGTCGTGACTACATATGCTTGATGAAACTAATAAAAACGCACTTTCTTCTCACTGTATTTTTCGATTTAACATTCATTCTCGAAAATTCACTTAATTTCAACTAGTCTTGTCTCTTTTCAATAATTTACAAATTTATCTTGTGACGATTACACGCTTTACGTGAGGACGTAATCTCAAAAACTAGAGATAGACAATATAATAAAATTGATATTGGTGACAATAGCTTCTTGACAGTTCAAGATTTTTAACAATTTTAAAAAATCCACGAATTTTTGCATAGTGGAAGATAAAAACCTCAGAATCCAAAATAGACACGTTTTTACTACTGGTATTTTGTCCCAAAACCTCTAGTCAAAAAACTAATTATTAGGATATATTATCACCACTATTTTCTTAGTTATTTTTCAATAATTATAAAGAAAATATCAATCAGATTCTTAAAAATAACAGCACCAACTGCCAAAATCTACGCGAACGGCCAGTTATTTAATAAAAAATAACATTTCTATAAAATAACATTTTACAGAATCTCATTAAACTAAATATAGGTTGACCAATATACAATTGAAAAACTCTAAAAACAACACCAGAATCGCGTAAAAACATCCATAGTCAATTCTGGCGGATGCGCCGGTGAATTACCACTTAATGGTATTCCAAGAGTCCAAATGAAGCCGCTGCTATTTCATCGCATCGAGTCTACTTAACTTCGCCTGCAGAGGCGCTCCGATCGTTCGCGGCAACGGCAATACATTATTTACAGAAGTGTTTCGGTATCTGTAATCGCGCACGCGGCACTGGTGGTGCGCGCGGTGCCTCCGCCGGTTATGTCGGTTGCTGCGGCCGATACAACAGCTGACATAAATCGCAAGTTAACTGGATTCCCGATAATATACAGGATAATGGCAGATCCGCATATACAATTTATTAGCGCTGTTCTAGAAGCGGTTAGTGCTAGGAGCGGTGGGTGGGTTATGGGGGTGGGTTATAGTGGTGGCGTTGCACACTTTAATGTCCTATTGATTTCGGCTCATGTACGTTTTGAATATTGAATGTCGTATTAACATGCAAATTAATCGATTGGTACATAAATATTGAATGGAGTCTTTGTCTGATTGTCTGCAAATTGGGTGAATTATCCTTGGATATGGTAATAATGGGTGAACAGGGTGATGTCAATGAAAAATTTATGATGGAAGTAAGTAAAGGATTGTTGAGAATATACAGTTGTGAATTTTGTTGTGTTTCGATTATCCGGGCAATTAGGTAGTATAAGGTGTGTTTTCAGTGTGAGATTTATAAAAGAATAAAATGAAGTAAGTTCACTTATAATAAGTGAATAAGTTCACTGATATAAGATATTTTTGGAAACTCATTATTTGAAATTACACATGGCAAAAAGTTAGTCATATCATGGAAACAGAAAATTACGAGTCAATTACTTAAGAATGCTGATGGAATATTGAAGAGATAATTGGAATATTATTTACAGTAATATCACGTACACTCATCCTCTTATTCTGCCAGTTTTAAATAGTCCGATACCAGAAATTAATCTGACGATAAAAAAAAGTCAAGGAAAATGTTTATAATAGTCCATACTGATAGAGAGGTTTAGAAGTATGACATTAATAGCAATTATCGTCAAATAAGGTGAGGTAACGCGAACAAAGATATTGGTCGAGTAATCCTAACCTTATTTATTATTTACTTTTTTGTTTAGTCAAAATTGCCTTACAAACACCTAAATAATTCGCTAATCGTAAACAATTTAAACAATTTATCAAATAAAAGTTGTTTTGCTTAAAACAAGCCATTTTATTCTGGAAATTTGATAACCATACCCTTTTCTGATAGAACAGCATGTATATTTTTACATTTTTATTTTATCATACGCAGTATGATGAAGTAGCGGAAATAGGTCTTTTTGGGTCCCCTGAGCATTTTTGACCAAGGTACAAAAAATGTATGGGTGTGTGTGTGTATGTGTGTGTTTATTAGATTTTTGTGGGGACGATACCGGAGAAACTACTAAAGTCTAAAGGTATCGGGTCGAAACTTAATATTTAGAAGTTTCATGACAAAACTTAGAGCTGAAAAGCTTTTGGTTCAAAAGAGTCCAAAGGAACTGGTAGTTTATGCTAAGCCGTTTTCAAGGATTTTGCAAATGAGCCGTCATTTCTGTAATTTCGTCAAAATAGGTAAATAATAAATTAAAGTAGAGGAAATTTTGAATAATTTATGCCTATGGCATTTTTTGGTAAATTAATAGTTTAGCTGAAAGAGCAAATTCTATTTGATCAAGATCAGTCGCATCTGCATTGACTACATAGTAGCCAGGATTTGCAAATATTTTTTTGTGCTGTCACACTCGAAAACAGCTGATTCCATCAGAGGTTGGAACATTGCGCTCGCGTGCGGCAAAGTACAAAAATACAAGTTCAACCCGTTGTTATATCTAGTTCTAAAATAGAAGTAGAGTAAGTAAAATGAAGTAGCGGAAATAGGTCTTTTTGGGTCCCCTGAGCATTTTTGACCAAGGTACAAAAAATGTATGGGTGTGTGTGTGTATGTGTGTGTTTATTAGATTTTTGTGGGGACGATACCGGAGAAACTACTAAAGTCTAAAGGTATCGGGTCGAAACTTAATATTTAGAAGTTTCATGACAAAACTTAGAGCTGAAAAGCTTTTGGTTCAAAAGAGTCCAAAGGAACTGGTAGTTTATGCTAAGCCGTTTTCAAGGATTTTGCAAATGAGCCGTCATTTCTGTAATTTCGTCAAAATAGGTAAATAATAAATTAAAGTAGAGGAAATTTTGAATAATTTATGCCTATGGCATTTTTTGGTAAATTAATAGTTTAGCTGAAAGAGCAAATTCTATTTGATCAAGATCAGTCGCATCTGCATTGACTACATAGTAGCCAGGATTTGCAAATATTTTTTTGTGCTGTCACACTCGAAAACAGCTGATTCCATCAGAGGTTGGAACATTGCGCTCGCGTGCGGCAAAGTACAAAAATACAAGTTCAACCCGTTGTTATATCTAGTTCTAAAAACGATAATTTGAGAAAATTGTAAATAAACTATAGCGATAAGTGTAGTTTCATTTTAGTATGGTGGTACGGATGTGACATCTACAGTGTCATGAACAAATATTAATCTGTCAGAATTTTAATTAGCTTTTTAAATTTGACGTTTCGTCGAAGTGGTACCAACGTAACATTCCCTATAACCATTTTGTAACTATTTTTGTATATACGTATTTCTCAAAAAGCAACACAAAAAAACGTTGATGTCACTCCTGCCGAAAAGTACATAGCGCGACTCGCTCACATGCGACGGCGACGCTCCGCCTTCGGGGACGCGCCGCATCACCGCTCGTCGCGCTATTCCATACTTTCGGCACTTATAACATAAATAACTATTATTCTGATGACAACAGGTAGTGTCAAATGCTGATGCTTTGACAATAGCTACTGTCAATAGTATCAAAATATCTGTTAAATCCGGGATAACTAGTTTAATTTTAGTGCAGACACGGTTTATATCAATCAAATAGAATCTCATGCAGCTAAACTATTAATTTTATATAATGTATGATAAAGTCATGTGCCTGGGCAAATCAGATTTTTAGTCCTAGGATTAATTCCTAGTTTTTTTAATGGTTACAAGCAATTAATAAAAACTTATTTTTACCACTTAATTATCGATTAATTGCTTATAATTCAAAGATGGTGCATTTTATAAAAACAACACATATTTCTACAAAAAAATGATAAGAATTAATATTAGAATTAATAAAAATGTATATAAAATGTAATAATAAGACCAATAATATTGAAAAATATTTAGACGATGGCTTGTTTATACCCAAAAAACTTTTGTTTGATTTTTAAATTTTGTGTCTGTTGAAGAATTATTTCTTCTAAAGTAGTACACGATAACAGGTTTCTAACAAGTGGTAATTTGGTAAGTTACTTCCTAAGATGTTATACATAAGCAAATGTATCTTTAGTAACAAGAAGTCATTATTTCTCGTTTTTTATGATCAATACTAACTTTTGAAAAACTTGATATAGGTACCAACATGTGTTTGCAAAACTGGGAATGCCATGGAGTATCCGGCTTATTATACTTATTAAATGTTATCACTCCTTACACTTCAGTATGATAGATGGTAAAATGGTTAAAGTCTTAACAAATACAGCATCGAGTTCCACATGTAATGTATACGTAGCTGAGCCAACAGTATTGATCTGAATTTGAAGATGCACAAGAAGATGGAAATAACGATTATAAACAATTTAGACATCATCACTCTAGGTAATGTTCTAGATCAGCGACCAATGATTGCTTTCGTGCCAAGCGTAGATTGACATTTGGGTTTTAAGTCCGCTACATTTCATCCGCCATTTTGTTTTTCAAATGCTGGCATTGGTATTATAATTAGTGACACAAAAACACCTTAAATACAAAGTTTGCTTGGTTGTTATTTATAAATAAATAAATCCATAACATTTTAATGATTTCTTTTTATTCAGATTAAACCTTAGTGTTTTCATGTTATGCACGTCAATCTTCATAACAATTCATCTAAAACTTACAAAGTTACAGAATTTTGTCCACAAAAGCTCATTTTGGTTATCCACTGTGCACCGGTTTGGAGAAAAAGTTTGACAGATTCAGCCAAAAGGTACATGAAAAAATAAAAGAAATTAAAAGAATTATTATAGAGAATTTCATTACTTACAGTCAATTGAAAATGAAATTTACAATAATAAGTAGAGTTAAATTATTTAGTTTTATTAATTCACACAGAAAACAAAACTAGAAAAAAGTTGTAATTTATTGACCCTTTCTTGTAGAAATTATTATACCGGCGCAGACTCGGAATTTGCAAATAGTAACGAGAATTCTTCTATGCAACTAAGTCGACTAAAAGAGGCAGGATAGCCAACAGAAGATGTTTTGGTCTCGCAGATTAACCCCTAACCACTAACCATTATTTATTAATTGATAAAGTTTACTAAACAAGCACCACGTTTAGTAAACTTTATCATTTTCTACCATACTGTTCTATGTCCACCAAAGAACAAGATTGAGAATATGAACCAGCCTTGGAGGGAAGTCCCCAACCTCCACAAGAGCACAAGTTCAAAGAAGAGGATCACTAAACTTAATTACAAATACCTGAATATATTACTTCATATTCATATCTCCAGAAGTACCTATATCTCAAGAAGTGCAGATCTGCATGAAATTGGAATTTGGTTTGATTATAGAGTCGTATCGTACCTTTGAAGTCTACGCATCATCGCAATGAACCACTCTCAATAATTTAAAATGTAAGAAGTAAATGGTATTGGCCGACGATCGTCTTTCCTTGCACAGAGAGAGATCATCTAACAAGTCGGCGAGATGCAGCAGCATCTTATATTGAATTACTCGCTTTTTAATAAACTTTTCGCGAATTTGATGCTACTGCTAGTGCCTTCTCCGGACGTATTTTTAGCGGAGCGCATTTCTCACTTTAGTGCTGCTCTTTTGCAGTCCTCGCTTCCTTTTGCAGTTGTATTTATCGCAGAGGAATTGCTCCTTTAAGTTGGATCAGACATAAAGGAAACTTCTATCGCGTGGGCTTTCAGAACTTAATTAGTATTTTCTCGTTTTTCGTCTCTTTCGTATTTTTTTCGTCGCCGTTCCGCTTATTGCAGCGTCCCTTTGAAGATAGCACGTTCACGTTTATTCATATTACTTGACCCATGAAAAGGATGCTCGCAAAGGCTGTAAGCTAAGCTAAATTATAAAATTATTTATGGAGAATTATGTCGAAAAGTTAAATAGTTTGTTTGGGATGAAGTCACAAAACACGTACCTAACTAACATTTACGAGTGATTTTCAAAGCTACTTATTAGTAGTAATTCTGTAATTTTGATAGAGAACTATTTTGTGGATTTTGTGTTATTGTTAGTTTTTGACAAGTTTGACAGCAGTCTACTAAACTCTGACAAATGTGAGATTTGTAAAATGTAAAATTGTTCTTTGATATACTAGAAATATGTTTGCAGGTTCTTCAAGCAAAAAAAAAAACAAAATTAAAAAAAAAAAATTGTAGCCGATAAATTTTTTTAATGACAAGCAGGCAAAAGCTTCGCTCAGACACTAAAGCGTCTTTTATGGCAGAAATCAGCGTAAACAAGTCGAGACACACAAAACATGTCAATTTGTTCATAATTTTCAATTATATTTCGCTGTATTTTTTGTACGGTCATGATATTTATATAGACAATGTTATTGAAGAATATATCAAGGTCAAACGAAAAATACCAAGTAAGTACCTAGGTGACCAGGAGTAAACAAACTGATCTACTGCCTTAGTCAATAAGCTCGGCTTCTTTTGCTAGGTCACAACTATGATTAGCATAATTGTGATCTTTATAAAACGGCTCATAAGTAAAAAAATCAATTAAAATCAGAAATGCGACTGCAAATAAAAATTTATATTACAATCAAATAATTTTTTTTGTTTCTAAGATAATTACTTATACATAATATCATACATAATTTATAATAATAATTTGGTTACCATTACTAGTGTTTGCATTTGTTTAATAAAATATCAATACTTATTATGATCAATTAAGTTTAAGTACGCTAATTTTGTAAAATTTTGGTCGTGAGGGATAAATTTAATCAATATGGGTGACGTAACTAATGTAAACAATCTCGTCTATTAATTTCTTACTCTTAATTTCGAGCAACGTGTATCATTTTGCATAATATGTACAAATATTGTTTACTAGTTGTTATTGATTTACTCTTAAATACTTCGAAAACCGCAACAAATTAATTTTTTCATATTCATTTTGTAATTGTACTATATTTTTTGTGGTTAAGTAGAGCAGCTTTAGCTGGACTTCGCCAATAAAGTCTTTATTTATTTATTTATTTATTAACTGTTGAATAGCTCTGACTGTCGCTATGAAGTAAAAGGAGTAAGAAAACATTGGAAAATTAGTATATTATATTAGATGAGCACATAATTAAGGATATAAATAGCGCTTGTGTAAACATGCGAGCGATTTATATCCGCTATGTACGAGTCAAATGCGACGTTTTATCCACGACTCATAAATTCCATTTCATATAAAATATTTTAAATGTGTTTGTCAACGGTGGCGACGCAAACTGTCAAATAAATGTCAACCACGACGTTTTTTGACAGGCTTGACAGTAGTTTCGTATAATGAGGACAGTTCATTTGAATAATAAAGTCATTCAAACCAATTGTAATTATTATCCAAAGCTACAGTCATCAAAATTCAAAATCATCGGTATGTATCATGGTAGGGATTATACAGGGTGAGTTATTAGTATCCCGGCGGTCGATAGTTTTCAAATATTATAAGAAAGAAAAAAATTTCTTTATGACTCATTAGTTTCTATACCGTAAAATTATCTTTATTTATACGGGGTGTTGCATTTAGGCGTGACAGAAAGTATGGATTTTTTTTTAAATGGAGCGTGTGTATATCAAACCGTATTATGAATACTAAGGAAGTAGTCTTTCCAACTGTGTAAGTTGTACCAGTGTAAAGTAAATAATTTCTGAGATATTCAATTGTTTGTCAGAAAATTGGCAATCTATACAAATAACTTAAACCATAGGCTAGATGCTGCTGTCACGAAAAATAGATGCGCTATGCAGGGTGATCGGTAGTATGACTAATGATTAAACATTTTTAATGGGTTTTTCTTAAGACTTTCAACACCCTATATTTATCTGCTAATTGAAATATCCCTTAATTTCTTTTTAATATATATTCACTGTGTTGTATACCTATTTTTACTAGGTTTTGTGATATTTGCAATTTGAGGAGTAGTATGCTATTTAGCATCTTAATATTGCTGTGTATACAGTGTGTTGGGTACCCTCATGAAGATTATTTAAAGGGTTATAGGAGAAGCCATTTAGAATCTATTTAACTAGATTCATTCATATGCAAAGTACTACGGTTATCCAGGTATTACACAATTTTATAAGCATGTTTTGCAATTTTTGCAAACGTCCCGCGAACAAACCCGAAGGTCTAGTAACTTCAGTTGTGCCCCGAAGTAAACCAGAAACAGTGTACTAACAGAGGGACTATCGTGAACATTTTTTCACTTGTGAAAATTATACAGAGACGTTTCATTGTAATGGTATGTGCGCTCATACACAAAAACAAACATAAACACTAAAACCTGTCTTGACGAGCTACGCTTGAGAGCGGATTTGTATTCAGTAAGTAGTAGTATGATTACCATTGTTAATTGATTTAAAATAGGTTATTTTTCTGGAGAGACAATTCAAATTTGGGATAATATGAGTAATATTGATAAAATGAGAGTGGGTTATTTGGAAGTGTTTTTAATAGATGCCTACCAACTTGCCTTTGTTGCATATTTGGCTTTTGTCTGTAAGAACGTAAATCACATCAAAGAAAATCAGATGTTTAGCACTTTCAGAAGTCAACAAATGTTCACGATAGATAACCTAAAAGTACAGGGTTTGGTATTTACTATAGTAGCAGTTTGAAAGTGTTAATTTGCGTGTTTCTTTGCCATGTGATTGCAAAAATAGCAAAATATACTTACAATATTTCATATAAAATTGTTAATATGTTGATAACGGTCTGCTATTGGCCCTTAAGGACTTTATATCAAGCTACCAAATACCTTGTATGCACAGTAATATAGACTTAGCAATTGCATTACATTTTCGTTCAATTGCAAGTATCACAAAAACTACTAAAATTCGATGTATGATATACCTTATATAAATTGGAGCGAAGTAAAGGGTTATAACAGCCAACATATATTATACAGGCTATTCCATTTAAAAAACTTGAAAAAAAGCAATTTGAAAAACTTTAAAATTGACTTAGTTCAATGAACATAGTGTATCAAATATGTTTGTATCCTTTAGATATTACCTATCTACTTACTGGCTTTGACTATTGTCTCACATAGTTTAAAGGCAAAAAATTGGCAAAAATGTCGCTTTTACACAGTGTTTAAAAAGATCCTGCAACGGTGTTTTGGAAAAACAGTTGAATATCGCTGTGACTTAGCAACATACAAACGGTTGGATAAAAGAATTTAGTAGTATTCATAATATAATAAAATATACAGGACGTTCCATTTCAAACAATGTAACACCCTCTATAAATGAAAATAATTTTACGTTTGATATCATAATGTCACTTGTGAATGCAAATTTTAGATCAAATCTCTGAGCAAACTACATACATATACCTTCGAAGCCAATCTTAAACCTCCCTTAAGACAAGAAATCCGGTACCACCTACCACCTAGACACCCCACCCCAACCAAATTCAGCCAGACAGATTGGGCACGATTTACAATCTAATAACCTGCGGAACCGATGCCGCGATGCTGCAGAAATGAAAAATGTAGCCAGCACACCGGATCAGGCGGAGCCACAGACGACAATTTCCTAGGGTTTGGATCGGTCGCGCCCACTCATCACGCTTTCCCCAAATTAATATACCGGTCTGCACCACGCCCATCTGCACCCTCATCGGGTTTCCCCCGAAACCCCGTAAATCGTCCTCGCGCACAACCGTACGCATAGAAATGAACCCATTAGGCTACAAATTGGGGTGCCAGAGTGATTCGTTATTGAATATGCTACGGACGATTATCGAAATTTCATTGCATTGGGGTTCGATAGTCACACCGCACAGTGGGGCTACGCTGCATACGAGACGGACAAAAATGGTTTTCACCAACTAAGGTAAACGTCCCAATTTCAGACACTGTCCTAAATTCCGACATATTTCTGTTTAGTTGGATAGAATAAGAAATCTAAAACATTGAACTTAATTTTATTACATCCGGTTTGTTGATTTGACATTACACGTATTGTGATATTTGGCATTATTTTTGTAATAATTATTTTATTTAACGGGGGAGGAATGTGATAATTGCTATTACTCTGCTTATGGGATCAAAGTTATCGCGCGTTGGTCTGTGAAGACATTCAACGCGTAATCTTATCGCATGTGAAATTTTTTAATGTTTATATTCCCATGCATCTAAGGGCGTTCTTTGGTAATAGATTTATGACTTTTGTAATAAACTGTATAATATACTGGTGAGCGAGATATTTATGCTTTTAGGGCAATTGGCTTGCCATCTACACATGTCATTTAACTTGTCGTGTGGTCCTTTTTATCCTAATATTAAGTCAAGGAGGGGAAAGTTTTAATAAATAGGTGAGGGTTGGCATCCAGAGCGTTGGCATCCAGAAGAGATACAGAGCGGTTTGAGATGTAAAACAAACCAGTCCGCAAGCTTCCCGTTTGCTTTATATTCAAATGTAGTTTTTTTAGTGTGTGCTGTGTAAATGGTAAGCCGATCACTACTTCCTTACTTTGTATTTAATTTTAATTTAATGTGTTTTATATAATCTGACAACTCCTCAAAATATTTAGTAGATTTAGAGTTTCAGTTTATTCTTTTAATTCTTTTGTTTTACTTGCAAATAAATATTTGTTATTATTTTATTGAGATTTCAGTTTTACTTATGAGTAAGTTTGTTTTAGTATTTAAAGTGCGCAAACCAGCTACAATTTAATGGCGGAGATTTTGATTACAGTTTTATTGGGTTCATAATATATAGTGATCATCATGGTAAGAGTGATGAGCTTTATCTGATAGAGATAAATTTGATAATGGTTAAGGTTGTGGTACTTAGATAAAGTCCTTAAAACTAAAAAGTATGGTTACTTTATAAACTTTATAAAAGTTTGACTTAAAAGGTAATTCGATTTCTCTTTACGTCGCTACAAGATAACAGTAATTAAGAAAATTCCAATTACGTATATCTATTTAGTTCAAGTTGATCCATAATGCAAAGCGAAATTAATAAAAGTATCGAAGACAAGCCTCTTGGAACTTTGCAGAGATAATTTATTTAAGCAAACTACAAATTACAAAAGATGAAATAAAAAGACCTATGGGTAATGATTATAAAAGGAAAAACGTACAGTCAAAAAAGTCTGAAAACTACATAAATTGGATCACGTGCTAACTTAATAATGGGCAAAATAGCTTCAATGGACATATACAATGACCACTAAAAACCGGTGAAAATAATTAACAAAGCAAGAACGCCCAATAATGTGGTCGTCAAAGTAGCTGGAAACGTGTACGGTTAAGAATAAGCTAAATAAATCACATGCAAAAAAAAACTATAAACGAAATTTGGAGGAAAAATCTAGTCAAATAGACACAGGCGAGCTAAAAATATAAAGGAGCGCACAAGGCGAGCCGAAACATGTATGTAGTACATAAATAAATAATCTCTGCAAAGTTCCAAGAGGCTTTTATTCCATACTTTGATATCTATTTAGGCTGACGAAAAATGCTTTATATTTTCATAATAATAACGTCTACTACTCTTTTAACCACTATTATTTACAAATTTTGGAGTGTCGGAGTTAGATGTAAATATAGCACGTCCTTAAATCAGACATGTGTGTCGGAATTGCGTACATGATTAGAAGTAAAGAAGCAAGAAAATAAAATATTTTACATCGTTTGATATATTACAAGTAATTGTACACATTTTGTCTAAATTTCGACACGAGTGTCGGAATTACGGACATCAATAATCCCTAATTATTACACCAGCAGCAGAAAGTAGCGATTTTTGGCATTAATACACCACCTTTGGAGAAAACAGTTGAAGTCATACCATCTGCATTAAAAGATCAAGAAAAGCACTAAAAATTCGAGATGCAAGAAACATTAAATTACAGAGGCGAGAGAGAGAGGGCAGACTGAAGAAAACTAAGGACTTATTTTAAACTGTGGTTTATTGAATAGCAACACATAAATGTAACATTTCTTAATAAATTTCAATTATTAATATTTAAAAAACTTAGTATTTACTTGAATATTTGTCGGAATAGGTACCACAATGTACCACATGTGTCTGAATTAGGTTCACTGAGGTGTCGGATTTCAGATTAAAATATAAGCTTAGTGTCGAAATTAAGGGCAATTGTAAAACTTATAAAATATAAGATAAATTACATAACTACTATCAATATACTCAAAATGAATAGCCAGCTATCTTTAGAAGGAAATATTTTTTTAAAATAATTTGACATAGCCCTCGTCACCACATAAATATAAATTCTCAAAAATTCCTTAACCTGTCTGAATTTACGGCGTTTACCTTAGATACAATGAAGTTTGATTTGCTAAAACACTTTACTTATTTGAAGTTATTGTTGTTCTTCAACACGACTTTTTGACCTTATCGGTAACGCGTGAAAAATGCCTGCACGTACCTCATACAAGTAGCGATTAACAGTTATATATGGATAACTTTTTCTAACGTATATACATCACTGGGTAGAGCATTTCTTCAAGATTTCTAAAATGCTTTGTTTAATTTCAAATACGTTTTAGTAGTCGCCAAAAAATATTTTTCATGACCATGTTAAAAATAAAGAAAACTTTGACTAAGCTCTTGATATTTGCCTCCATCTATCTACGTTTGATAGTTTTTTTTTTACTAATTACATAATGCCAAAGTTTTATTCTGCACTGCATTACATACTATGCTAAAATTGAAAAATTCTCAAGTAGTGTACGATAAGAGTTTTTTAACAACTAACGTCTTTCTAGGTTATTTACTTCTTTCTTATGATGCGTATACATTAAGCAATGGTAATAGGTATTAATAATAGCTAAATATTTAATACATTTAGTAACAAGAAGTTATTTCCCGTTTTTTTTTAAATGATCAATACTAACATTTGAAAAACTGATATTTCGATATTTCATCGAAATATCCTTGCCCTGGAGAATCCGGCTATTATACTCAAGTCTTAACAAATACACCATATAGTTCCATATGTCATGTATACCTAATGCAAAAACCAGAAAAATAGGAAATCTTCAGGTTTGGGTTTTCAACATTCCACGATTGGATCAGATTTATAGAGTTAGTTCCTCACATATCCTAGAATGTATCATCCCTCAAAAGGTCTGCAAATACAAAACAAAATAAGAAAGAAAACAGCAAACAAAAAACTGTGCGAAACAGTGCAAGAACGTTTTCGTTAAAATTTGGGTTTGATAATAGACAAACTTCGTAAAATTAGCAGAAATAGCAATCAACGTAATACTGCAAAAAAATTAATTTCCTGTTGTACTTCTGAAACAACAGGAGTTGATAACGAATTGATAAAAAGATTCCATATCATATTTCAAAGTCTGTCTTGTGATAAGAAAATTGATGCAATTCTAATAGTTCGTCGGTTGGGTATAATCTGGTTATTAAGTAAGAGCTTTATCTAAGTACCAGAACCTTACCCATTATGAAATTTATCTCTCTAAACACGATCAGCACGTAAGTTCTTGCAATAGGATCAATGCAGTATTTTATCAGACAAAGCCCATCACTCTTACGATGATAATCACTATTTGAACTCAATAAAAATTTAAGCAAAATCTATACCATTAAATTGTACCTGTTTTGCTCACTTTAAATACTAAAAGAAACTTACTCATAACTAAAACTCAAATCTCAATAAAAGACTAACAAATTGTTATTTACAATTAAAATAAAAAATAAAACAATGAACTGGAACTCCAAATCTACCAAATCGTTTTGAGGAGTTCTCAGATTATACAAAACACATTAAATTAAAATTAAACACAAAGTAAGGAATAATGATCGGCTTACCATTTACAAAAGCACACACTATAAAAATACATTTTAATATTAAACAAGCGGGATGCTTGCGAGTGGTTTGCTTTACATCTCAAACCCCTCTGTATCTCTTCTCAATGCCAACGAAACGACGCCGCACCTAATTATTAAAATTTCCCCCTCCTTGACTTCATATTAGCAGAAAAAAGGAGCACACGACAAGATATGCGAAATGTGTAGATGGCAAGCCAGTTGCCATAAAAGCATCAAGATCTCGCTCAGCAGTACATTATACAGTTTATGGCACAACTCATAACGAGCATTAGAAACAAATCTTCACAAAACACATATTTGTCGATTAAGTTCTATAGATTAATTAATTAATAGATTGTTTGCTATTACTCATACTAAACCTTAGTCCTTTCTTGTTATCCACAACAAAATGTATAAGAATTCATCAAAAAATGACAAAGTGACAGAATGCTGTACCCGAAACATCATGTTTGCCTTTTGTCCCACTGTGCATCGCCCACTCTCACATGGGGGTAGTGCAACACAGGGGATGGACATATGGCCGGATGCTGTGGTGACATATGTAACTCAATACGTATGATTTATAAGCTGATGGATTTGATTTAGGTGGTGTTATGGTAGTGCGTAGGAAGTTCTCTTTTCTTCGGTTATGATGTTGCTTGTTCCCCTACGGTTGGTACAATTGCTAATCGGAAGTGACGCGACCGCCGGCGCGTATGATTGAGTGAACCTGGGGAAAATCTAGTGTGGTGTTGTGCTGTGACAATGGTGACGTAATGGGACGAGGTAACAATGCCCCGAACCGGGCTGACTCATTCCTGTATTTTGATGTATTGCCGCTGGAAAATGTTATTGTGCCCCCGTGTTACGTAGGAGTGCATAATATTGGGTTTTGTTCTTTTCTTAGAGGTTGACGTGAAAGGATGTTCGTTATCTAATGGTATAAGATGTCTATGGTTTTATAGTGTGCTTACTGTTTTGTCTACCCATTCTAGCTTGTTAACTGTAGTTATTGTGTTGTTGTAGAACTGATATTGTCGATTAAGAACGTTCTATGCAACTGTGTACATTTACATAAGATGTAAACTGCACTAAGAAATTAACATGTTTCTCTCTTTCTTTCTTTTCCTTCTTATGATAATTATAATAAAAATTAAAACCGATGGTCCTATACAGTCTTTTGGTAACTTTGGACCTTAAATATTTTTCGGTTTTTGTGACCTTATCTAAATTGTACAAAAGAAGAAGGAAATTCTTCTTCAGGAATGATGAAGTTTATTAAAAAGATATATTACAATACCGGTTTCGGGTCACCCCGTCGTCAGTTGCAAACGTCAATAATTGAAAAATACATGGGCGCTATATTATACATTCTCACTAGATACTATGTGTGTTGATAGGCAATGGCCTATCAACCATTGCCTATCAACACACATAGTATCTAGTGAGAATGTATAATATAGCGCCCATGTATTTTTCAATTATTGGCCTATCAACCATTGCCTATCAACACACATAGTATCTAGTGAGAATGTATAATATAGCGCCCATGTATTTTTCAATTATTGACGTTTGCAACTGACGACGGGGTGACCCGAAACCGGTATTGTAATATATCTTTTTAATAAACTTCATCATTCCTGAAGAAGAATTTCCTTCTTCTTTTGTACAATTGTGATTCAAATGATGAATATGGAGTTATTTCTTGCTGACCTTATCTAATTAATTATCTAATTAAATAATTATCTTTAGTTCTTATTAGTGACATTTTTTTTTTAATTCTTTTACTGACCGTTCGTTTTTGTTTCGTTATCTATGATTGCAGTTTCTGGACTTTTTGGTTCTTTTTGCAGCGTTTGGTGGTTTGATAATGCCCTAAAGGGGTGAAACCGGCAGCCAACTGAATTAAATAAATGTTAAGCAGAGAAGACCCTTGTTTCCTTTCGAAGAATTAAATATTTTTTTTTTAAATTAACCAATCAGAAAATAACGGTTTTTCATAAAACCAGGGCAAATATAAATTATATGTACAAAATAGTAATACCGACCTACTTAATATTATCGAGTTTGTTCAACTCTCACTGTTTAATACAATGAATTATTGCATATATATTATTGCACTAACGAAACATAAAAATACAATAATTGACGAAATCGTCAGATAGTGGCGAGGCGCAAATCTAAGAATTACTCGCTAAAAACAAATTTTTGCCGTTAGAAGTGAAATCTTATAAATTTGTAGTGCATAAAAAGGCGCGTAATATTAACTATACATGTATAGTTAGAGCGCGTAGCTTGATTAGCAACATAAATAGTGACCTAAAAGTTACGCAAAAATTACCTCAACGTCGCTCATACCCTGAAATGACAACGAAAAAAAACTACTTTTTTCGCGATCATGTTTAAATCGAAGCGAAGAAAATAGATCGATAGTAATACAGTACACACTGTTATGAGTCTTCAGACATAGGGTCAATACAATTATGAGTCATTTCTTTTAATGTTTCTGGAAATGTCTGTAGAAAATTTGATTTTAGTAGTAAGACCCTTTCTTGCGACCGTGTCACATACATTTGTAACATTTCTGTGGTGATAATTACTATGTCAAGGTTTTTTTAAACGAATATTACCTTCTAATTCAGACAGTGGTCCTAAATCAGACACTTGTGGTACATTATTCCGACAAGGATAATTATTTCTCTTATTTCTCTATTCTTATTTCTCTAGAATGATTTTCTTTTGTGCTTTCTTCTTTTTCAAATATTCTCTCCACGCATTAGATAATAATGTTACAGAAGAACAGGTTCTTTTTATTTTGGTGTTTCAGGACAGAATAATGAGTTTTTTAATGGAGATGGCATGAGTTCAACTGTTGTCTCCAAAGGTGACGTTTTAATGCCAAAATCTCTACTCTCTGCTGTTAGTGTAAATATAAAAGAGATTTCGTTTTTAACATCGATGGTGTCGCCATTCCAATTTGCGGTGAAGTAAAAAATCTTGGTTTAGTCATGGACAATTCTCTTAGATCCGAGAAACATATTCAAAAATGTGTCAAAAATGCTTGTATCGGTCTAAAATGGCTTTATCCACATAGAAGTTTGTTTAATACTAAAATCAAGAAAATGCTCTGTGATACTTTAATTTTAAGTTTCTTTAATTATGCCAATGAAATATACGGGCCTTGCTTAAAATCCGATACTTCGAGAAGAATACAACGCATCCAAAACTCATGTCTTCGCTTTATTTACGGTATTAGAAAATTTGATAGAATTTCTCACAAACTTAAAGATGCAAGCTGGCTATCCATGGAACATAGAAGAACGCTTCAAATCGGATGCCTAATACACAAAATTATTCTTTCTAAAAAGCCTTTATATCTGTACAAGAAAATCATATTTCGAAGCGACATACACAACATTAATGTTAGGAATAAAAACTATGTGACGATCCCCAACCACAAGTCAGCCTTGTTTCAGAGATCCTTCACTTTCACGGCACACAGAAATTATAATAACATACCGCAGTTTATTAAGGGAAAAAACGACAAAATGTTCAGGAAACTTTTAAGAGAGCATCTAGTTAATGCGCAAAACGCAAGTTAAAGTAAGACATAGAATTTAGTAGCTTTTTTATTTATTTTTCTTCATGGTTAAGCTGAAAAGCAGCTTTATGTTGAGCCTTCGCCATCATTTGCTCTACTTTAGGTTATTTTAGGAATTTATTTTATTTTTTGTCTAGGCTTGTTTTACATTATTGATGTTGCGTTTCCTTAAAACTTATACTGTTTCATTTTTTTTATTGTATTGTTGTATATTTTGGAGCAAATAAAGACATTATTATTATTATTATTATTATTATTAATGTCCATAATTCAGACACTCGTGTCAGAAATTGGACAAAATGCGTTGAATTAATTGTAATAGGTATAGCAAACGATGTAAAATAATATGGGTGATGAAGGTCTCCATGTTCGTCAGTATTAAATAAATAAAATAAAACAGGAGTCCAAGATTGATTGGTCCTTGATTGACGAATAAAAATTATACTACTTCGCTATCGATTTCGTTCCATGTTGGAAACATCTACGGGTGAGGCTGGAGGATCATATCATAGAACATGTTAGATTCTGGAGGAGATATGTTGACGACGTCATCTGTGTCTGGGATGTTCAGATGATGACCTTGATAGATTTCATGAATTGATTAATGAAACATCCACGCTAAGATTCACAATTGAAAAAGAATTTAACAATAGAATAAATTATCTTGACCTCACCATAATGCGTGCAATTGACAAGTTCTCCTTTGATATATATATATATATATATATATATATATATATATATATATATATATATATATATATATATATATATATATCGGAAACCAACATCTACCGATATCATTATCCCCAAATTATCACACCACCCTCCTTCGATATTGCTAATTGCCTACTAAATATTTAATGTCGATTTCAAGAAAACATACTAATGCTGTAAATCAACTGTACCCTATTCACGATAAGAACATAGTAGTGGGGGGTGGAAACTGAGCCCGATGTACACTGAAGCAATATGCTGTCAAGAGCGGCAAATAGAAAGGTTATGTCACGACAATGGTGTTTGGACATTAATTTCGGATGATAGTTAAAAGATGTTTGACAAACGGGAATTAATTTCACTACTAATGTAGTTGTGTGTACGAGTACCTGCGTCGATTTTCTGATATACACGGTTATATCCTAAAGTTGGATAAAATAAATATAACCTATAAATTTATTGGTTGTATAGAAGAGTGAAACGTGATAGAAGCTTGTATATTTGCACTTTTCATATTGTTTACATAATGTAATTGTTAGGTGGACGAGAACGGTATTAGTATGGCTATTAGCAGCTGCAGCAATAATTGTAATGAGTGCCGCTGACTTTTACTTGACAAAAGAAATCGTTGAAAATTGACAGACCTGAAACGACAAAGAAATCTATAGATAAAGAATTGGTTGAGACGTTGTGACCAGGGACAAAGTACATTACATGTAGTCTGTACACAATACAATAGTTTTGTTGCGACAAGTGCCATACCTCGCACTGATTTGTCATTTAGCCATTGTTATGTAATGTAATGCATTATATTAACACGTTATACATGCATATTAAATCTGCTATCTTTTATTAAATTTTAGTACACAATAAGCACTTAATGATACCAATAAAGAATAACAAAGAAAGAAATAAGACACTAAAAAGAGGAATAAATTATCACTGTTTATCCTCGTATATCTCTACGAGCAGCAATTTGCTCCGACAGCAGTTCGCAAGCGTGAATATAAGGAGTACGGGACACATTTTGCGCAGCACTCGCGATGCAATGTCTTGCCTGGTAAGGCATACTTCGATAAGGTGCAGCGCAGTGGTGAATTTCACAATTTCACCAAAATATCTTTATCTTCAGTTATGTTAAGCTTTGTGGTTATGTATTTTCCAAACATTACAATATCTGAATGCTGCAGTACTTCCTCCAGTTTACGTTAACGTTGTATTTGATTTGTTATATCCCTCAAAGCACTGGACTGTTTTGATAATACATACACTACATATTGATAGTACAAAGAAAATTTCGACATTTTTTCGACCGACATTTGATTTGACAATTCAGTTGTTGGCGCGTGTTGGCTGGTGTAAACTTGGTTCAACTTTCAGCCAATCACAAGCCGCAAATTATAGCCCTATCTTATTCAACGCTTTATTCTTAAAGTGAATAGACTATAGTTCATTATATTTACATAATAATTAAGTATCTAGAACATTGAAAAACCCGACACACCGAAATGACAACACATAAGCGACCATAAAACTTATAAGAATAAGAATAGACAAATTGTATATGCCAATTTGTTTATTTAATAACTAATGTAACAAACATTTCTTAACTTGCCTGAATTTGGGCGTTTACCTTAAGCATTTTTCTTTTGTATCGGGTAGGTATAAATATATATTGTTACATTTTTTAAGTACATTTGAAACACATTTTTTTACTTCCTAATTATGTATACAGATTTAGTCAATATCTGACAATTTTTTTTTTATTTGGGCTTCAATAACTGGTTTTTGTATAAACCCTGGCATATAACTAGAATGTGATTTGAGAATTGATTATTATTTTTCCTTCCTATAGCCGTTGTACACTACGCAATTCTTTCGCAAAAAGTTGTACAAGAAGAGCAACTAAAATCTGCACATTTTCTAGACAAACTAGTCTAGCATTACAAAATCCTCAGAATTTCTGTTTAATATCCTTGTACATACTTACTGCACAAAATGCGCAATAAAATGTGTAATATAAAACCGCCTTAAGCAACCTACAAATAACGGTTTTCTTTAATATTCAAAACAAAGATACTTTACTCGTCTGTCTAATTTAGAACTGAAAATTTGATAATACAGAAATGTTCCACACGCAGCTCTGTACACAGTATCTACTATATACGTTGTTAGAATCGTATAATTGAAGTTAATGTGATGTTGAAGGACAAACTCTTACCTCACAAAACAGGCAAAACGACTGTCGAGTAGTAATCTCGGCGCAGGCACGGTAACAAGCGCACAGTGGCAAACAGCTCGTCATCAAATCGCTTCCTTAGTTAGGAGCAATTTTGCCTGATGCAAATTGCGCTAGAATCTCGAATTAAATCCACCATTAATATTATCTCACTGCTTTTGACAGCTAATTAAGACGGCTCTGAGAATTACTTCTTGCCGCGCCACAATAATTGACTGCCATCGCTTCATTACTATATTCGAATGGGGTATTACACCGTGAAGTGCCGATTATCATACGGAAATCTAGGTCACAGGATTCTTTAGACATCTGTGTTATCATAAAAGCAAAAGTAATAAAAAGAAATTGCGGATTTATGCATATTTAGTTTTAAAATTTTGATGCCTAATTTATACGGATGACTATATAGTATGAAAAAGTCAAATATTTTTGGAAAGTGCTAGATTGCTCTACTTTTCACATAGCGCAAAACACAGAAGATTATCTAAAAAAGACATCAGGGAAAACCAAATGAAAACCAACTCATCTATTAAATATAATGATCAACCGTCAACTATTTTTAACTCGATGTTATTTTGATATAGAACCCCATTTTTTCTTACTGAGTTTGAAAGACTCTGAACTGGCACAATGGCAGCCTACACTTTTTATAGCCTGAAGTAGATGAAGTTTTAGGAATTCACATTTTTTTGATTTTTGATGAAAAACGAGTATGCTTTGTCGATAGATTTGTTAGCGCTGCATATACTAATGAGCACAAAATTTTCGTTTCATACTACACTTTGTAATGGTTGGTTGTTTGTGTAGTTTGTGGTCGTCTGTACAGTGTTCCGGTTGGATTGGGCATTTCGCTTATTAGTGGAGATAGAGCCTATGTTTAAATTTGGCAAAGTTTCGTATTTTTGTGCTAATCAATTATCTGAAAGGAAATTTAAGCTATCATTTTTCATTTTGAAGATATCCACAAAAAACTGAAATTTTAAGATAGCGCTTTTAAGTTTTTTTTTCAAAACCAAATGTAGCTAGACATTTGAAACAAAAAACATTCTACAGGTACTTTTTAACAAGGAATGCAGTGTCATTTTTTAATTTGAAAAAAACATCAAAGATGGCGGCGTAACCATGGCCAACTTTTGTTTTTCTTATGGGCGCCATATTGAATTTTGGCAACTTCCGATGCTCGTGTTTTTTCTCATTTCCGCAATGTATAACATGTTGCTATTCTTTTTTTAAATAATGGTGTAATTATCAAAAAACCTACAGGTACCAACTGGAGCTTGGTTACAGACCGCCGGAGTCGTTGCCAAGCAACGCCAGCAAAATGCACTTGGATCAAGCGGCGCCCTCAGCGTTAGGTTTGCCATTTAACCAAATAAACCTTAATTGTGGTTGATTGTGGATGTAAAATGCCGTTTACCAATAACGAAAAGCGTGATATAATAAGGGTTTATTATTTTTCTCTTAGAAATGTCGCATCGTACAATATTCCTAACATTGGACGGAAGTTTAGCGGACCATGGGTCGTTAAGTAAACCCTGCAATTAAACGTTAAATTACATTGATTTGCAATGCTTCAACTACTGGTTTTTACATAAATGACGATTCGTGGATTTCTAAGCGGGAATTAGCCCTTAATTTGTAATTGCCGCAAACATGTGTTTGCAGATCACGAACAAAGATATTGAAACCGTACAAACCCCACACAAGTCAAACTAATTTTTTAAGTCCGCTGGACTATTTTCTTTGGGGAACTGTGAACGACAAAATTTATCACGATACTCGCAGAAATATCAAATAGTCACTTAGCTTAGATAATAGTGTTTTTAACAAATTACGTACTAACTGTGCTATGTATTTTTTTGTTATAAAAGAACATACATTGTTTTATGTTTCCAATAAAATTAATATGTTATTATATTGATATGGTTAACATGCTTGAATCGATCTCACATTTCGCAGGAATTAAGTATGGATATAGAAGAACATATGAGAGTGTCCTGCTGTCAAACAAAAAACAATATAAAAGTCGTATTTTTTTCTATATAAACAACAAAAGTAATAAGGAAAATAAATACAATTAAAATTTTTTTGATGACGTCATGAGTCAGTGTGAATCAATATATTAATAATTAAAAATAGAGACGTGTTGACTAAATGGATGGATGGAAGGTATAAATTCTAAGAGTAAAATAAAAGCACGATGTATGTCAGACGAGTGGAAATTGTCAATATTTTTTATTATATATTTTTTTACAAATAAAATAGGTAACGTTATCCAGCAACATTAAAAAATGATCACTTGGTTCAAGACTAAACTCAAACTTGGAAACAACTTGGTTGAAGATTTTTTTAAAATAAAAAATGTATTATTTTAGAAATTAGTCCAGAGAATTCCCCTCAGATATCAATAATATCATAGAACGATTTCACCCAATAGACAAAATATTTTGTCTGATGCATGACGAACCCTAAGCAATATTATTATTCCTGCACACTGTAATGTACACAAAAAAATAACATCACACGATAAAACGTAGAAATTAACACTCATAAAAATAGAAATGTTTTAATTGCGAACGTGGAAAGGCAAATACGGAAACGCATAAATGTACAAATTAAAAATAAATGGCGCCCGCACGCAAGAGATAATCCAGTCACTTTGTATGATAAGTTGCCGAGCTTCAAAAAATAAAACTGAAAAAACACGTTGGCCGGCGCATAAAAACATTAGCATATTAATTAATCCGCTCTTTGTCCGCGAGGTGGCCTCACTATTTTTTTCGTTAAATTGCTTTTTATGCAAATTCGTTTAATTAAAATTAGCGAAACGGGGAAAAATGTGCAGCCAGGCCACGGAAATAATAACCCACAATTATTGCGGGCCAAATCCCACATCGCGCTCGCCACCAACGGTACAAAATCAACTTTTTCCCCGCTTACAGAGATAGCTTAACACCGCTCTACATACCCTCAAATAATATTTAACTGTGTAACTCGAATTTCAATTGTCGGAGCTTCGAATGAATATTTATTCATTCAAAAACGTAGCTACAGTGCTTATTATACACACTAAAAAAATGCTGAATTCAAATGGATATATTTATGCAGAAATATATATATTTACTTGGAATATACGTACGATTCCACCAAGAGGTTTCGATCACTTCAAATAAAACATGATACTTCCTACAAGAAGAATATTTTATCAATTTATTTAATAGATTTAAGACTTGTGTTTCTTGTTTTAAATAGTTTATATATTCTACTGACTTAAGTATGTGGACTATATCGAATAATTTAACCAAAAATAGATTTAATCATAAGGAACAGATCACACTGTCGCAGGGAAACTATAGTATCTTTATTGTTGAAAGAGTCCATAATTTCAAAGGTGAGTGATATATGTATTGGAAATAAAAACCTCTTTGGTCCTTTGATTAAAATTTATTTTAATAGGAACCGGTTTCGATCAGCTAAGTGATCATCATCAGCCTAAATCGAAAACGCAGAAGAAGCAATAATTAGATAAAGCTTCTTGTGAAAGTTACAGATAAGGACAATACTACAATTTAAAAAAAAAACTATTGGGTAATAGAATTACAATAATACAACAAAAACCTACGGTCAAGTTATCAATAAAACAATAAAAAGCGTAGAACAACAACGACGCAACATGCATCTCGTTTGGAGAAAGAACGGAAATGAAGGGAAACAACAAGGAGTACAACAGGCATTTGCAGGTGTTTCTTTTGTTAATAAACAAGACATTCCGCGTACATATATTAAAACTACGACCGTTATTTACGTATTATTTTATTATTATTATTATTTATTATTATTATTTTATTTTACCGTTATTTACTCCACTATCGGAATGGAAGAATCTATAATCAGTTTTGTTAAGGTAGATAATACTACATACTATATTATTGATAACAAGACTAATGAAATTTATTTCAGAATCCTGGGGATATCGAACAGGAAACTGAGAAATACAAAAATGTTATTTACAATATTATTTTCATATTTTATTTACATAGTTAGTATTGTGATTTAGTATATTGCTGTGTTTATGTACAAAGAGACTGTACTATTTTAAGATATATTTATATATTGTTGAATGAGTCCATAATTTTCAAAGGCGAATATAATGTTGAATGGAAATAAAACCTCTTTGATCCTTTGCTAATATTTATTTTAATAGGTACCGGTTTCAATCATCGTGTGATCATCATCAGCCTAAATCTACAACGCAAAAAAATTTTTTTGTAATTAAAAAATGCTTACTGTGATGAAGCAAATAAGGACAAAACAACATTTTAAAAAATATATAGCCAGTGAGTTAAACAGTAAAATAGTCACAAATTACTTACGGTCAAATTAGTGAAGCATAAATTAAGATTAAGAAAACATGAAGAACAACGACGACGAGACATGTGTTCGAATTGGAGAGCGGACGGAAATGAAAATAGGAAAACATGACGAACACGTCTGTATGCAACCAATATCGCAAATGACGTCACATATATATAAATAAAAGTTACAGGTTTCTACTTTGTCTCACACAGGCCGGAATGGAAGATGTACTTGAAAAGTGGATAGTGAGGGAAATTAATTTGATCATTAAGTAAATTGACATGTTTGTTACATTTTAGTTTTTCTATTTCATACTGTTCAAGTAAATCAAGTGTGTAACCTTTTTTACATCTATGCAAAAGTTTGAAGTTTTTGTAATCCAAATTATGACCTGTTTCAAGTTTGTGTTTAAATAAATTTGAAGAATTTCTAGTTTTATGTTCATTGATTCTTTGTGAAATTTTCCTGCCAGTCTGGCCTATGTAAGACGAAGAACAATTAGAGCAGCTGATCGAGTAGACACCAGAACAATCAGTGATAGGGGTGGGGATTTTGAAATTGGAGAGTAAATTATAAATTTGAGTAGAACTTTTAAATGCAGGAAAAATATTGAATTTGGGGAGAATTTTGTTAAGTTTGACGGTAGTTTTATTATAGGAGAAAGGTCTGTAAATTCTGTCTAATGGTTTCTGACTAACATAAAGTGGGTCTGTTTTAATTAAGGAATGTCGCAAAAGGCGGTCTATGTGTTTTGTCGGGAAAGAGTTTTGCAAAGCAAGATCGTATATAAAATTAAGCTCTTCAACTCTAGAATCGAGTTCTAAGGGATAAGTAAGACATCTGTTGAGCATAAAGCGGAAAGAAGCTAAACGTTGAGAAAGAGGATGCGCCGAATCAAAAGGGATTATTGTTGGAACGGATGATGGTTTTCTAAAAATGTCAAATTTTAATCTATTGTTAGTTTTAGTTAGTGTTAAGTCAAGAAAGTTTAAAGTATGGTTGTCTTCTATTTCCAAAGTGAATTTCAAATTATTATGTATATTATTTATAAAAGCTAAAAAATTGTTAAGCTCATCCTTGCTACCGTTCCATACACAAAGAATCTCACAAAGAATCAATGAACATAAAACTAGAAATTCTTCAAATTTATTTAAACACAAACTTGAAACAGGTCATAATTTGGATTACAAAAACTTCAAACTTTTGCATAGATGTAAAAAAGGTTACACACTTGATTTACTTGAACAGTATGAAATAGAAAAACTAAAATGTAACAAACATGTCAATTTACTTAATGATCAAATTAATTTCCCTCACTATCCACTTTTCAAGTACATCTTCCATTCCGGCCTGTGTGAGACAAAGTAGAAACCTGTAACTTTTATTTATATATATGTGACGTCATTTGCGATATTGGTTGCATACAGACGTGTTCGTCATGTTTTCCTATTTTCATTTCCGTCCGCTCTCCAATTCGAACACATGTCTCGTCGTCGTTGTTCTTCATGTTTTCTTAATCTTAATTTATGCTTCACTAATTTGACCGTAAGTAATTTGTGACTATTTTACTGTTTAACTCACTGGCTATATATTTTTTAAAATGTTGTTTTGTCCTTATTTGCTTCATCACAGTAAGCATTTTTTAATTACAAAAAAAATTTTTTGCGTTGTAGATTTAGGCTGATGATGATCACACGATGATTGAAACCGGTACCTATTAAAATAAATATTAGCAAAGGATCAAAGAGGTTTTATTTCCATTCAACATTATATTCGCCTTTGAAAATTATGGACTCATTCAACAATATCTACAACATAACCTCAACTCCAGTCCAAGAAGTGTTTAAAATCTACGAACGCAGAAGAATTGTTTTAAATCACATCTATTTCATCAAAATGTGTCTATTGGAACACATAACACCAAATTTCGCAAGGATTTCATCAAGGAGGATCAACGACGCAACGAGAGAGAGATTGGAACGGAAGAATTTGACAACGGAGAGGAGAAAACACCACAACAACCTTGACAAAATACAGGAAAGACTATGTCGGCTGCACAGACAACTTCGCCAAACATACCATCACCTAGAAATTGAAGAAATTCTGCATGAAGCCGAAGATAGAGCCACACGGAGGAGCTGGGACGATATACAACGGAAGAATCGCAAGCTACACCACCTACGACAGAATAAATTCAAGAAATCCACCCCGATAGCAACCAATGTCACGCCATTAGGTAATAAGTCAAAACTTTTTAAAAACTTAACCAATATTCAGTTCAATGATTCAGAGGAACTACTTATGAACAAAGGTCACAAATTTGCATTAGAACCTAAAAAGAATGACACCATTTTGTGTTCCATTGAAATCGAAAATGCTATTCATAGACACAGTGAATTTTATAAAATTAGAGGAGAACTTATTCCTTTTCTAAAGCGGGAAGCAAGGTTAAACAATATTTGTAACAATAATTCATCAACTTGTAGTAATTGGAAAATCATTAAAGATATAAAACAAAAAATCTCAGAAAACAATGCCATAGTTGTGAAAGCTGATAAAAACGCAGGATTAGTCATTGTAGATAAAAACATTTACATAGAAAAAACTTTAGAATTCCTTACCGAAAACGAATATGTTCTACTCCACAAAAAACCCGTTAAATGACATGATAACAAAAACAAAACAAATTGTAAACACTTGTAAGGAGACGCTGGTCGAGTTGACATCACAACATTACACTACATTTGTTCCTATGAATTGTACTGTACCCCAACTTTATTCCTTGCCAAAATTGCATAAGTTAAACCACCCTATACGTCCTATCACAGCTTTTTATGACTCCCCATCTTCAGAACTTGTCAAGATCATGTTGAATGTCTTTAAGGGATTGAATTTTGAACCAAAATTTTCTGTTAGTAATACTAATCAATTTATTGCACAAACCAAAAACTTAAATTTAACTAACTGTCTGATGGCTTCATTTGATTTAACAAACCTGTACTCGAACGTCCCTATTGATCTTACTTTAAATCTTGTAGACAAACTTTTCAATAATCACTTCAACGACAGGACAAAAATTTCTCATCTTAATTTGATTCTTAACCACATAGTCAAACAGAACTTTTGCACTTTCAACAACAAATACTACAAACTTAATGATGGTCTACCCATGGGAATGGGTCTTTCATCTTTTCTTTCCGAAATTTATTTAGATTTTGTTGAACAGGAATACATTATTAGTGACAGCAACCCCTTCAAACATTTTATTACTAAATGGATCCGCTACGTGGATGATGTGTTTTGTGTATGGAACGGTAGCAAGGATGAGCTTAACAATTTTTTAGCTTTTATAAATAATATACATAATAATTTGAAATTCACTTTGGAAATAGAAGACAACCATACTTTAAACTTTCTTGACTTAACACTAACTAAAACTAACAATAGATTAAAATTTGACATTTTTAGAAAACCATCATCCGTTCCAACAATAATCCCTTTTGATTCGGCGCATCCTCTTTCTCAACGTTTAGCTTCTTTCCGCTTTATGCTCAACAGATGTCTTACTTATCCCTTAGAACTCGATTCTAGAGTTGAAGAGCTTAATTTTATATACGATCTTGCTTTGCAAAACTCTTTCCCGACAAAACACATCGACCGCCTTTTGCGACATTCCTTAATTAAAACAGACCCACTTTATGTTAGTCAGAAACCATTAGACAGAATTTACAGACCTTTCTCCTATAATAAAACTACCGTCAAACTTAACAAAATTCTCCCCAAATTCAATATTTTTCCTGCATTTAAAAGTTCTACTCAAATTTATAATTTACTCTCCAATTTCAAAATCCCCACCCCTATCACTGATTGTTCTGGTGTCTACTCGATCAGCTGCTCTAATTGTTCTTCGTCTTACATAGGCCAGACTGGCAGGAAAATTTCACAAAGAATCAATGAACATAAAACTAGAAATTCTTCAAATTTATTTAAACACAAACTTGAAACAGGTCATAATTTGGATTACAAAAACTTCAAACTTTTGCATAGATGTAAAAAAGGTTACACACTTGATTTACTTGAACAGTATGAAATAGAAAAACTAAAATGTAACAAACATGTCAATTTACTTAATGATCAAATTAATTTCCCTCACTATCCACTTTTCAAGTACATCTTCCATTCCGGCCTGTGTGAGACAAAGTAGAAACCTGTAACTTTTATTTATATATATGTGACGTCATTTGCGATATTGGTTGCATACAGACGTGTTCGTCATGTTTTCCTATTTTCATTTCCGTCCGCTCTCCAATTCGAACACATGTCTCGTCGTCGTTGTTCTTCATGTTTTCTTAATCTTAATTTATGCTTCACTAATTTGACCGTAAGTAATTTGTGACTATTTTACTGTTTAACTCACTGGCTATATATTTTTTAAAATGTTGTTTTGTCCTTATTTGCTTCATCACAGTAAGCATTTTTTAATTACAAAAAAAAAAATTTGCGTTGTAGATTTAGGCTGATGATGATCACACGATGATTGAAACCGGTACCTATTAAAATAAATATTAGCAAAGGATCAAAGAGGTTTTATTTCCATTCAACATATATTTATATGTACGTAATTATCTCAATAAATTATTTATTTTCAGACAATGTATTGTATAATTAACCCATTGTTGCATCTGGTAAGTATCAAACTTCTTAAATTATACTAATACTAATAAAGCCGTCAGTGGACGATGGTGTTATGTTACTAAATCAAACATTCAAATAAATTAGTTTTTTAATCAATTTTGTTCAGGTTCAATCCATCTAAACAATCCATCATATGAACTTATTTAGCCCCAAATTGTCCCCAATTGATTAAATGGATTAAAACAACAAACTTGTTAAGAAAAATCTACTCACATCTTCAATTTAATTAATACGAATATCATCAAACGGTTACATTAAGTATACCACTTTTTAAAACAAAGAAATAATTTGCTAGAATGAAGGTAGGTGTTAAGTTGTTGAGATAAAATAATAGTTTCATTTTGAATATAAGATCTGACCATTTTAACAAATTCTTGTAATAATACTGATTAATGGGTTTCATTAAATTTGATTAAATTGTATTCTTTACTTGAAGTGCAATATAGTCAATGTGAATATCAACTTTGAATATATTTCTTCATTGTCTTGGTTCAATACGATATTTAATTCCTTACATAGGATCTCAGCATTTACTCAACCTGAAGCACATATGTTCATGCCAAGTATTTCCTTTTTAGTGTGTATCATATATTATCTACTTTGTTGTTTGCATAATTTTTTCTACTTTGCGTTCACAATTGCACATTATAACAGTGTTTTCGGTGTTATAATTAACATATTTTATATTGCAATAAAAAGAAACATGTTCCGGAGTGTTATCTGTTTATTATTTTAACAAAAGTTCAACTGAAGGTACAACACCAGTATTTGTAATACTTTCCCATGACAACCCAAAAGTTTTTTATTCTATTTAAGTGCTTTTCTTTCATCTTTTGGTCTAGCACTACCGGCATAGCATGGCTTATGGAATTATCAGAGAACTGTCGCCATGGTACGATGATAAAGTCGACGTATGAGTTATATATTGAGTCGGCAGTACCGACAGAGGCGAAACTAATCTCTCATCTAATATTGATGAATTTTACACGTAGCGGCCATCTGTTCTCGTTTTGGAACGGATACCGGGGACAACGCCGCTGCAATATTGAAAAGCCGACCTATCGGATCTCTTCTGATTTATGTTAATGTCCTGAGAATAATGCATCTGATACCTGCACCAAAACTACACAACGCCAACGGTTGGTTTAGCTTGAAATATTTCTGTTGCAAAAGTTTATTATTATTAGAGTATTATTAAAGAGATTACGTAAGATAATAAGTACTTAAGTATTTAACTTGTTGAAATTGTTGAAATAATGCTGCTTTTTCTAACAGAAGTAGATTCCTTCGACTTGAAGTCTGACCAATGTTTCTTCGTCACAACAATGTATGAATTCCGGACCCAAGATTTTTTTTCTAGTCAGATTGTGGATATTGGATGTCTGGGCAAAACAAAATAGTATTTTCCTTAATGGGAAGAAGCCAAGTATTGTCAAGCTTCACCTAAGAACCAAACCTGAGTTGCTTGTTGATTACATTGAAACAAATAACTGATATCCTTTCTTTCCTTCTCTGCTTCTCTCCTTCTCTCCGTCTCCCCGTCTCTCCTTCTCTCCTTCTCTCCTTCTCTCCTTCTCTCCTTCTCTCCTTCTCCCCTTCTCCCCGTCTCTCTTCTCTCCTTCTCTCCTTCTCTCCATCTCTCCTCCATCTCTCCATCTCTCCTTCTCTCCTTCTCTCCTTGTCTCCTTCTCTCCTTCTCTCCTTCTCTACTTCCTCCTTCCTCCTTCTCTCCTTCTCTCCTTCTCTCCTTCTCTCCTTCTCTCCTTCTCTCCTTCTCTCCTTCTCTCTTTCTCTCTTTCTCTCTTTCTCTCTTTCTCTCTTTCTCTCTTTCTCTCCTTCTCTCCTTCTCTCATTCTCTCATTCTCTCTTTCTCTCATTCTCTCATTCTCTCATTCTCTCATTCTCTCCTTCGTTTCTTCTTTCCTTCTTTCATTGTTTCCTTCTTTCCTTCTTTCCTTCTTTCCTTCTTTCCTTCTTTCCTTCTTTCCTTCTTTCCTTCTTTCCTTCTTTCCTTCTTTCCTTCTTTCATTCTTTCCTTCTTTCCTCCTTTCCTTCTTTTCTTCTTTCCCTCTTTCCTGCTTCCATTCTTTCCTTCTTTCTTTCGTTGCTTCTTTCCTTCTTTCCTTCCTTCCTTCATTCCTTCTTTCCTTCTTTCCTTCTTTCCTTCTTTCCTTCTTTCCTTCTTTCCTTCTTTCCTTCTTTCCTTCTTTCCTTCTTTCCTTCTTTCCTTCTTTCCTTCTTTCCTTCTTTCCTTCTTTCCTTCTTTCCTTCTTTCCTTCTTTCCTTCTTTCCTTCTTTCCTTCTTTCCTTCTTTCCTTCTTTCCTTCTTTCCTTCTTTCCTTCCTTATTTCCTTCTTTCCTTATTTCCTTCTTTCCTTCTTTCCTTCTTTCCTTCTTTCCGTCTTTCCTACATTCCTTCTTTCTGCAAGCGGCTGACATACAGGGCGGCTCGTGCTAAAATCGACTGCCCTGGTATTTAAATTCCCTGTGTTGTACTCTGTGTGTTCCTAAATTTTTAAATTACATAAATTACATCATCAACTGATACTGTTGTCTGGCAAAATTGTTTTAGAAGTAACGTGTTACCGACACATTTGTGAAGTTCTTAGATGTCTTATACAAGGTGTTCAAATTGTAATGTTTGGGTTGAACTAGACAAGTACTTTTGTTTATTGTTACCATTACCAAGTGAAGTATTGAAAAACTTGTTGCTGTCGCACACTTACATGCAATAAAATCCATGTTCTTTTATAATCCAATGTACTTTAGAAGCAAATTTTCAATTTCTTATTCCATTTGGTTCTACATGTTCTTTTGTTAGAAGGTCGTCGTGAAAGACCCTGTATAAGTAGCTAGTATTAAAAATAGTAAATGCGGTATATCATTTTAAGGGGATAAAAATGAAAGGAATCTTTTCCAAATTTTGTTTTGTTTCCTTGTCATCTAATTTTGGGTTTTAGCATTTCAAGCTAATCATAATAGTAGAACCAAAGCAAATATAGCTACTCTAGCAGGTCGATCTAAAGCGGTTGGTGTATGCTGTGGAACTCCCAGAAAACTACCCTATAGCGGTTTACAAACACCATTTTTAATGATGTTCTAGAATCTAGATGGCAAAGACAGACATGCGTCATGAGCCCTAAAACTGAATTAGACGTCGCGTCGATGTAATCATCATGTATAATAAACCTGCAAAGCTAAAAAAGGAAATTCGGTAGCAGTTAACTTGCATTAAGAACTGTTCAGCTGATCATAAACTGACGGTGACAATAACCATAACCATAACATAATGAACGCCGAGTTTATGTAGGGCAAGTACCACTAGTAAAATATACAATAATCCTAACAATTTCCACAACAATTTCTATTTAGCTTTAATAGAAGCCTAGAACTTTACGAGCCGCCCTGAAGATAAAAACCGCTCACCAATACTAAAACTAAAATGAGTTTCGTGCAATAAATCTTAAATTTTAAACCCCTCCCTATCAGTTTTAGAAGCCATATAAACCGTGTACTGTAATATATATATATATATATAGATATCAACAGACGAACAGGAAGTAGCAAAATAAAATTACCCGGTTAATACGAGAACACAGTTAATACGAGAATAGCGGTATCTTGCAAAAGGAATGGCGGGGGAATACATTCTATTACGTTATCTTTCAGCTAAGAGGGGGAGACAAAAACCAGAGTAAAAGTGCTCTCTTGCTCTGGTATGTAAGTGATAATAAAAGTCAAGAATTCATCGACACTAACCTGGTAATTGTTATTAGGGTAGTCTAATATGAGATTAGCAACCCAAATTAGCACGCCGGTATCACCAGTGCAAAAGAACGTACCAAGTTCAAAGTTTAATGATCGTAACTCGGAAATCGCACACTTTGTTTCCGTGATATCTTTGGGGTCTAATGTGATTACTGATTATAGTGCAAATTTCGGTGTATGTTCTTTAATAATAATAATAATAATCCACGCCTTAACATCCCCCAACAGCTTTCGCCACTACGGGGGCATCGGCAGGCCCGAATTATCATTATTATGTCCCGCGTCTGTGGCACGTCTTAAGTTGTTTGGCTTTCAGCATTCGCCGTGGAGTAAAGGAAAACCACAGAAAAACCTTTACTCTGAAAGCAGGGCGTTGGATTCGAACCAACGTCCCCCAGACTGATAGCCAAGCGCGCTACCACTCGACCACAGTCTGGCTTTGTTTGAAAAGAACATAAAATATTTAAATTGGGGTGGCGACGTTAAATTATATTGCCTTGGTGTTAGAGTTATACTCATTGCGATAAGACGATACCAATGCGTGGCGTTAAATTTTATAGTCATGTCACAAAGTATGAATTTATATCTATGAATTTATTTGTTTTCCGATAGCCAACTAAATATGTGATGTATGTATTATTTAGATTATATTTATTTTGCGAATGTAAGCAACGTTTAAACAGCGTTCTGCACATTATTGCCACACATTACACATTACTGTTTTTTTTTTCTTTAAGGGCATCATTTGAAAAATACATATTATATAACTCTGACACCCCTGTAGGAATCGTGGACGCATTGAAAATATAATATCATTACAGCAGGTCAGGACCTACCCAATGAAGAATTCAAACATCGCCTAAGTTACTACCCAGACTGCCTAGAGCAAATTGTAAAGAAAAAGGAATTTAAACAAAATGTTGGTTTCTCTTTGTATGTTTTTATCAGTTTTTTACAAATTGATATAACATGGTTTAATTTATTATTCTAAAACGTATTTATTTTCCCTAAATTATCTTCGTTAGACTATATTATTGCGGTTAGGGTTGCCAGATTTAAAATATCATTAATCGGGACAGTCGGCATTTCGAAAAAAAAGTTTTAAAAAATAGTAAGACACAGTTTGTCTGTCACATACCTAATGGTTTTAGGGCGATATATTACAGTTGTGTAAAATTTTCAAATTTTGAATTGTTGTCATATTGTTGTTTTAATATCAGTTAAAAATTGTAATTAAGTTGTCGATATTCGATATACATTAGATATTCAACAAATTTCAGGGTTTCTTTACTAATCTTTGTTTAACTTGGGGTAATTCTTGGCTTGCTTAACTTAATACCACCGTTAGATTTGGTGTTAATTGAGATAGTATAATCCTCAATGAAATAAGAAAATCAAAATAAATAAATAAATGAATTTATGTAAGAATACATTTTTAAAAACGACTGAACAAATTTGCAATTCGGTCTGTCCACAAACTAAATTTAAACTCAATTGAAGAAATTTTAAAAATATGTCCAAGATCTGAAAATTTTTCCAATTTCCTTTATTGATTTATGCTTTGTCACCGGAAGTCTGTCAACATACTAAAATTCAACTCGATTGAACAAATTTTGAATATTTTTAAAATTGACCAAAATTGTTGAACATGTTACAATCTTTTTTTTATTGATTCATTCATTGTCACTGGAAATCTGTCCACATGCAAAACTTCAACTCGATTGGACATTGGAAAGTAGGTAACAACAGTATTCTTAGAACTTCAATATTATTATTAGAAAAACCAATATCTGATAATCTGATAAGTTGTTTTATACGCAGTGTTTTAGTTGTATTTATTAGTCTTAGCAAATTAGCTTGTGAAATAGATATTTTAAAAATAACTCAATCCTTGAAAATATCTAATGTTTAAAAATGTTATATCGATTCAAAACAATACAACAAAACAGCGGTAGTATCAAAAGCTGATGTTTTGACAATACCTATTGTCAATAGAATCAAAATATCTGTCAATTCCTGGCTAACTAGTTTTATTTTAGTATAGACACGACCGATCTCGATAAATAGAATCTCGTTCAGTGAAACTATTAATTTTACCTAGAGTATGATAATGTCATGTGTCTGGCCACACCAGAATTTTATGTTGTAGTTTCGACGAGATAATAATATCTCAGTACGTAATATGCACGTGTTTATTTTTGCTGCATTGCGAGCGCGTCTCGCAAAATATAATTATATGCGATGAGTAGGGAAACAACGCGAACAATTAAATTAAATTTTCGATCGTTAATTGTTTTCGACTTCATAAAAATGCACCAAATGCGCCAAAAAAACACGGTATCACTCGTATTTCCAATAATATTTAGCCAATTCAAATATTTCATTAAAAAACGAATGGCTTGTAGTGTGAAGATTGAAACCATACCATATTCGCAATAACAGAACGTTTTAATCCAAAGTTATGTTGCTTTATGTTTGGCGATGCAACAATTCAAATAATATTCTCTTGTATTGGTAAAAAAGGGCACTAGAGATCTTATAGCATTGTATACAGGGTGATTTCCTTCTTACACAGGATGAAATATTTAAACAGTGGTTTTTTATTGTTTTTAGTAAAACCAGTGGAATATGACGTTTGTAACAAAAACATTGCAACGGCAAGAGAAATCTAACAGTGTACTTGAGTTATCTTTAAAGATCGTGGAGAAACCATTGGTGTTGTTATGGGTGTTGGGTTATGGTTGTTTATGAATTAATCATTTTAGGTGGTCTTTTCGTCAGTTTCAAATATGATGTATAACAATTGTTTTTTAGCTGTAAATTACTTGTTCTTGTTCTTTTGTTTGTTTTTGCGGAGATTGAATCGGAGCTGGAATCAACGTTTTTTGAGTAAGTCACATCACTTCAAACGAAGTCTTCTTTTTTATTTTTATGTCATGTTTAAATAAAGAGCACTGAAGGCAGCCTGAAGGCAGCCTGAATACATCGTGTTGTTCCTTTTTTTAGATATTTTTTATTTTAAGATGTAATTTTTACGTGAAAAACGAACCGCAAAGACGGCCCAAAAATTGTAGTAGGTACAATATGGAAACCAGGTTAGAAAAATTCTTCAAAAATTTCGAAATCAAACTAAACGTTGGCCATAGTTTCCCACCATCTTTAAAGATAACTCAAGTTCGCAATTGGACTTTTCTTGCATCGTTTTTTTTTTCATCTATGCAAACGCCCAATTCAGCTGCTTTTTTGATGTTTTTTGATGTTCCAAAATTAACATTTAACATTTTAACATTAACAAAAATATATGTCATTACATACTAATTTCATTACACTTTCATTTCACATTAAATTGATCCGATGTTATCAGAAATTCATTCGATTAAAACGTTCAATTATTGCAAATATGGTATGTTTTCAATCTTCACAATATAAGCAATTAGCTTATCAAAGAAATGGTTGAATTAAATTAACTTCTTTGGGAATATGAGTAATTGAAAATTTGTACCGTACTCCTACTATTCTTTCCGAGTTTTAAATCTTAAAATTTCTAATCAGACCAGTAAAATAAATATTTCGCTTTGTAAAAAATCAAATCGATTTCACTTTCACTGAATTTTTGTAAACACCTTTGGTTCGGCATTTCAATTAACATGCAAAAGTCCCCCTTGATATTGTCACGTGTTCTTCATGGTAAAAGTGGCCGATTTTGATTTTTTAACATTATCTTGCTTTCCATTCATCGGCTTATTAGGAAATTCCTATATCTTTAAAATTCTCTACAAAAAACTTGATGTATAGACAATACATCGTTTATGTACGGCTTGCTTAATGAGTAGTTTTACATTTTCCGTGTTTGAGTGTAAATAATGAATAAACTTCGTTGGTAAACCTTGAGATGTAGTTGTTTTATTATAAAATTTGTGTTAATAGCGATTTCTAACCATCGAGGTTCATCTTCAAGGACACGTGTTAATCAATTACTAGAAAAACTGAGCTAAGATAGCACACAATTGTTTCAATATTAAACGACATTTTCAGGTTTACCAACGTACTTTTTTTATTAGTTTATGAACGAGTTGGCGTTTTCAACTTGTTCCTTTGAAAAAGCGTAGTAATAAGCAAGAGTAGCACCGTAATTATGTCCTAGGTTTCAGATACTGTTGATTTCACTTAATAAGGGGAAGAGATTTCAAGTAATATTTTTCTAAACTAACCAGTAACCACCAAAAATAATAGAAAAGCAAGCTATACATTCCCAGTAACACCTAAGTCATCTATACCCCCGGAAGCAAATCATTCTCCACGCTCTACCACTCATCTCAATCGCATCCAGACCGCTCTCAGTTCCCATTCGAAGCTAACATCTCCAAAAGCGGCGTTTATCTCCGTCGTTATACCGAAAATAGTAATTTTGACTTTTGCGTTTAACTCGGCGCCGCGCCTTATCGGCACGTTTTAAGACACTTGAAGCGCTCGTATCTTGTCACGGTTACAGTTCGCGTTCGCTGATTGCCTCGCCGCGCCGTGAAGTTCTCTCGCGAAAGACACTCGAACTCTCTCTCTCCGTCTAACTTGGGCACGTTTTGTTTCCATAAAGTCGGTAATGTGTAATCTTTCGTAAACTTTCCACTCAGCGTTCGTTCGTAGTCTTATTGTGAGAGGGCGCTGCTCACTGTCTTCTCTGGAAGGCTGGAAGCCGTCCCGGTAATGACGGTATTATCTCCGGTGCTGACGGTCGGCGAACGCTGGAGACCTAATTTAAAGCGAGGAGTGCGTTTCGAAATATTTTTCCTGCGTTTCTCTCCATTGTTCCTGTCTCCCACTGTAGAATAATTGGGTGTAATTGTGAATGTAACGCAATTTACGCGAAGAGATTTACCCCGTTGGATTAGGGTGGTTCCCTCTTTTCGCGTTTTGATGTCCATTGTATATAATTGGTAAATTGGGTTGTTTTATATTTAGTGAGGTCCATTAACCAGGTGGAGATTGCTGGACTGGGGCTTTCTTGTTTAATTGGTGTCTTGTTATTTCAACAATGGGATGACGTAGAATGACAAAAGTTGCGACTAAATAATGACTATAATACAGTAATAATACCTAAGACTTCTTAAATTTGATAATAGTCTTTGTCTTTTATACAGCATAAGGAAAGAACCAAATTTTCTGTTGCTGTATCGTCCCGTGTGCGAAATTAAATGATTTACAAATTAAAAAATTTGATCTGAACGCTATACAGGCTTGGGCAAAAGTATGGAAATAATTCCATGAAAATAGCTCTTAATCTCAGTGGGGATTTTATTGCAATTTTGCACATAAAGATAAAGATCAATTACAATAAAATGAAAGGTAATACCCCATTCTTGGGGATCCCCATTCTTGGGGATACTGTTGAGGTTAAAATGACTTCCGGTTTTTCCGGAAATGATATCATTGAAATTTTAAATAGCATCCTATACTATTTGTGTGTTATTTTCAATCAAAGTGACATTCTGAACACAAAAACATATCGATCTTCAATTTTATCACCAAGGCAACGTAAAAATAACTTTCTTATGTATTAATCTAGGTGGCTAGGAAAATAGTTAAATAAACACTAACTAAATCGATTTTGGCCGACATTGCATTACTGACGCTCTCTAGGGTGATTTAATTGTTTTTTGGCCAGTATGTAATTTGTTTCACTTGTTTCACAATGATTCTTGATATTTTGCTGATAATCGTAGCGTGAAAATGTCATTTAAGGGTACTTCCTTCGAGTAGTTCATTGAGTGACTTTGACTTGTACGCTAACTTTGGTCATTAGGTCAATATTTTTTTCGATTTCCTTGCTTCTAACACCGTTTGTACGCTAAGAATTTCCATAAAATATCAAGTATTTTGTATCATTGTAATCGGAAAGATGTTTTTTATCAAATTGGCCATTGGGTACCCGTGAAAAAAATTACTTACTGGCCAAAAACCAATTAAATCACGCAAAAAACCGGTCATATTATCCTGAAGAGTATCCCAAAGAAAGGCATTTTTTGTCTATTAACACATTCCCAAATTTCATTCGTCCAGCTTTATAGACAACAAAAATAAACGGGAGTACCTATGGCGTTGGTCACCCGGTATATAAAATGAATAGTTTAGCTGTATGAGATTAATAAAAAAAGTTACTAAAAACGATGTTTCAATTTGTTAATCGTAACACCGAAAACAGTGTTACAATGTGTGCATTGTGAATGCAAAGTAAAAGAAGTTAATTAATAAATTAAATTTGAAACTGCTTGATATTTTAACAAGTTTATTTTATTTGATCATAGTCTATAATTTACACGCAATTATAATTCAGAATTCAATTGTTATGACTGATGGTTATGATCAATTTATTTTTAAATATCTACTACTCATTTTCCTACTGAATTTTGATAGATCCACATTATATAAAACGGATTATGAATCATCTAAAAAAATCAAAAAGGTTTTCAGCTAATTTTTTCAAAACATGTCAGCTGTCTTTTTGACTTACTTATCTTAAAATAGTAGTAGAAAACTAGCGTAAATAGAATGAAAATAAACTTACATCCACAAATGTAAATAACGCGAATATACATAGATGCTATTCTTGTCAGTATCGATAAATAGAAAAATATATCTACTGATCAATTATATTTTTGGTACCAAGTACCAAGTTTAAAGAATGATGCCGGAAATTATCATTTAACAATTTAAAAAACTCAAGCAGGGCTAATAAAGTTTTACGGATTATCTTCCAAATAACATTTATGTTTAATTTCGATCTAAAAATATGGTATATGTACACACTTAAACAAGCTTTTCTTTCCTATTCTATCAGAAACACCTCGAAGACTAAAGGGACAGATTTTGCAGATGTTTTGAGTTGGATTTTTTTTTTAATAAATCGCCTTGAGGAAACATATAATTAGTTTTCAGAAAAATAAACTTTTCAATTCAAATCGCTGTTTTAATAAAATAGAAAATAAAACAAAACTATTAAAAAAATAATATAGAACACAACTATCTACTCTTTAACATGCCTCAGACTCTCGGCTCTTGGTTACAATGACGTTTACCAACTTAGCATGTAGGCATTTGCTGTTATGGACATATTTTTTTTAAATTAAGTTATAATTATGCTCATGTACGCTTGGATACGCGCGTACGAGTTTTATCGAGTTTTATCCTGCTGAAATCATGTTGGAATCACAGTTTTTACAAATACCCATCCTATTACTTAATTAGGTGAGTACTCACAACACTTCATTCAACAGCGTTGGCATGAACTGACTATAATAGAATTTCCAGCACGTAAAACTTTGACATAGACTTTTAAGATAATTGACCAACTTTTAGACACGCTTTATTCACCAGTATCCTATGATCAAAGCACAGTAAGGCAATTCTAAATGACTTACTACGTTAGTTACAATAATATCTCTCCAATTTTCCATCATATTCCAAACCGACACATCATCCATTATTTACAATAGCGACGAACGTACAAAACGTAACAGATATCAACTAGAAGTGCTGTGGGCCAATCAAAAGGGATCGTCCATGAATTACTGTCACGGTTGGCAGGATATAAACTGCCCGCAATTACCCCTTAGCCGGCGAATACCCCCACAAATAAGGGAGTATTTTATGCCAGGGCCGGTATTAAATATTTCTTAGTTGAGCACAAAAGCGTCTATACGAGCGGCGAAGTAGTAATTCCGGGGCCCGCTTTTTTTATTTATCATCCCGGTCCATCTTTCATCGTAAATATGTCCGTTGGCCTACCGCTCGCACGACCCTTCCACCCGGGAGAAATACGGCCGCGTTATGTCGGTCGGTTGTTTGTTTATCCTGGCGTCCTCTTTTACATGGAACGTGCGTTTAATTTTTGCGGTTATGCATTTCGGTGTGGCGCGAGTGAGTAATTTATATAACGCGTACGCGAGTTTAGGTTTGGATAACGATATTTGACGTTATCTTGGGGGTGGAATATACAAAATTGTACATTTTTATGTGGAGATAGATTGCGAGGTAAATGACTCTAGGGTTTTATACAAATCAAGATTTCCTAAATTGTTTTTTGTTTTGTTTTCATCCTTGATTATTATATAGGATGATTTTACGTGAAGTAGTTATTTCTTTTGTTTATTTATAAGAGCCATCCAACAATAATACTATTTGTCATACAATTCTGAATAATGATATTAACAAAAGAAATCATACAGGGTTTTTCAGGACGAGCTGCCATTGATCATTTGTGGACGATGTTGTATACGATCTTTTTAACTACATTATGTTCAGTTATTGTTACTTTTGATTTCACCGGAAATGGTGTCAACTATATTGCAAATGGAACACCCTATATTTTGAAAGGATTTTTGAAATCATCTGAACTACTTTTCGGATAACTCCTATATGTCGATAATATGTTACTTTCAGAACAATTTTGGATTTATTGAAAGAATTGAATATCTCAAACCTGACACATGTTTGGTATAGGGTATGTAAGTAATGCTGTAAAATGCAGGCTGGTCCTTTGAAATATAAAAGTTGATACAAGTTCCGGTGTAACCAGAACCTGTCAATACTTTAGTTAAAAAGATCCGTAACATAGGCAACAAATTTTCAATCCTCGATTTCATTCTAAGAGCAGCTCGTCATTAAAGACCATGTTTTATTATAGCATTTTACGTGTCAAAGCAAATCTTATTACTTTATCATACGCAGTAGGTAAAGTATTGTAATCGTGCCGAAAAAAAAATTGGGATTTTAGCGGAAATAGGTATTTTTGGGTCCCCTGAACATTTTTGACCAAGGTACAAAAAAATGTCTGTGTGTGTGTGTGTGTGTGTGTGTGTGTGTGTGTGTGTGTGTGTGTGTGTGTGTGTGTGTGTGTGTGTGTGTGTGTGTGTGTGTGTGTGTGTGTGTGTGTGTGTGTGTGTGTGTGTGTGTGTGTGTGTGTGTGTGTGTGTGTGTGTGTGTGTGTGTGTGTGTGTGTGTGTGTGTGTGTGTGTGTGTGTGTGTGTGTGTGTGTGTGTGTGTGTGTGTGTGTGTGTATGTGTGTACCCGATTTTTGTGACGACGATTCCGGAGAAACTACTAAAGGTATCGGGACGAAAGTTCAAATTTAGAAGTTTCATGACCAAACTGAGAGCTGAAAAGCTTTTGGTTCAAAAGGGTCCAAAGGAACTGGCTATTTACTCTTAGCATTTTTCAACGGTTTTGCAAATGAACCGTCATTTCTGTAATTTTGTCAAAATAGATAAATAATAAATTAAAGTAGAGGAAATTTGGCATAATTTATGTCTATCATTTTTTGGTAAAATTAATAGTTTAGCAGCAGGAGCAAATTCTATTTGATCAAAATCGTGTCTGCATTAATAGTAGGTAGCCAGGATATTTTTCAAATTTTGACAGTATTCAGAACGTCTGCGGTTGCGAAACGTCACTTCAACACACTTCTCAATGCATGGAGAAACACGCGCGCACGTACGCTATATGAAACAATATTGAAACATCTTGATGTCATACACAAAGTCAATGTGTATTTCGAGTGCGGATAGAAATGTTGTTATGCATTTTTTATGGATTTTGCAAATGAGCCGCTATTTCTGTAATTTCGTCAAAATAATTAAATAATAAATTAAAATAGACGAAATTTTGTATAATTTGTCTATGACATTTTTTGGTAAAACTAATAGTTTAGCTGTAGAAGGAAATTCTATTTGATCGAGATCATGTCTGCATTAATATAAAGTTAGCCAGGATTTGCCAGATATTTTTATTCCAATAGCAGTAGGTAGTGTCAAAGGCTGATTTTTTACTATACCTACTGTCAATATCTGTCAAATCCTGGCTAATTCGTTTTATTTTAATGCAAACACGATCGATCTCGATCAAATAGAATCTCATGCAGCTAAACTAATAATTTTATATATTGTATGATAAAGTCATGTGCCTGGCCACATCAGATTTTTTTTTTTCTTAAAGTATTGTAATCGTGCCGTAAAAATGAGATTTTAGCGGAAATAATCTGTTTGGGTCCCCTGATCATTTTTGACCAAGGTATAAAAAAATGTCTGTGTGTGCCCGATTTTTGTGGCGACGATTTCGGAGAAACTACTAAAGATACCGGGAGGAAAATTCATATTTAGAAGTTTTATGACCAAACTTAGAATTGAAAACCTTGTGGTTCAAAAAGGTCCAAAGGAACTGGATGTTTCCTCTAAGCATTTTGCAAGGATTTTGCAAATGAGCTGCAATTTCTGCAATTTCGTCAAAATAGTTAAATAATAAATTAAAGTAGAGGAAATTTTGTATAATTTATGTCTATGACATTTATTGGTAAATTTAATAGTTTAGCTGTATGACCAAATTCTTTTTGATCGAGATCGTGACTGCATTAAAACTTAGGTAGCCAGGATTTACCAATTATTTTCATTCTGACAGTAGGTTGTGTCAAAATCTGTCTTTTTGACAATACATACTGTCAATATTATTAATCACAATATCTGTCAAATCCTGGCTACTTGTTTTATTTTAATGCAGACACGATCGATCTCGATGAAACAGAATCACATGCAGCTAAACAATTAATTTTATATATTTTTTATAATACCAACCAAGTAATAATAATACTTTGCATAGAATTCTTGACAATGATATTAAAAGAAAAACAAATAATATAACAAGAACGTATCGTTAAATTACCTTATTTCTTTATGTTCCATAATTTCTATATACATATTTCAAAGTTTGCATTTAGGAACTAATACTTAAATACTTTCAAGATGGCATACTATTTATTTATTGGTTTATGTATATTAAATTTTGGGAGTCTACAAAAGAAATTATGATTTTGACTACTAGTTCTTGTGGCAAAATTGGATGGCTGCATAATTTTTGAGTTTACGGTTTTCTATATTAAAATGTATTTAAAACTTAAGTTATTGAAAAATTAACTTCGGTGTTAAACTCTGTAAAACGAAAACAAAAGTTTTTTTTTTAAGTTGGCAGCGGCTTTTTGTTATAATAATTAAGGTATGTGCCTACCAAACATTAAACAAATCTTAAAATTAAAATATGTATCTCAGAAATGGTGGTATTTAGATATAGGGATAAAAATCGATTTATTTTGATTAGTAGAAAACAAAAAAGGATCAAAAATATAGATCGAAATCGCCAGTCAGCTTTGTCGACTTGAGCGCAAAATGATAAAGTATATCAGTCAAAGGCGATGTGATTATAGCTTTTCCACTATTTTGTCAGTTAATAATAATAATTACACTACCTACATATATTAATAAACAGATTTTTTTGTTGTCTTGTTTATACTAATTAACAGTAAATGTTTTTGTGTTCAAAAATAGCTACGCTGTCAAAATTAGTAGGGATACTTTTATTTTACGGTATTCACTATAAATAATATATCAAATTAAAGATAAAAGGTATGTAATTTTCCGTCTAGTGGCAGATTTTTGAAACATTTGTTCGTTTTTGAGAAACCCTTTACTGGTTCTGACATAACATTGACGGATTTTGCCATTCTTTACGGAGTACATAGGTTAAAATTGAAAAAAAAGTACCAAATAATAGAGCAAAGTTACGCCTGAAGGTATTCAAAATGTCACGTAAAAATATTCATATCTTACACGTGTTTTTCACTCTAAGCTTTACTTCTTTGTGTACATGAATCAGAATTATTTTAACACGTAGCGTGGACACGACAACAACAATTAATACACATATACATTACCACAACAAGTAATACACCTTTATCTATAATTTGATGTATCACATGTCAGCATAGATACAAAATTGACCTCACTATGGAGACTTGTTTTGTAGGACGTACAAGCTGTAATGATTCTTCCTAACGATAAAAGTTGAGGGCAAATTGATGAAATATCAGTCAAAGTAGATGTAATCACATAATCACTAAACATTTTTTGTTTAACTTGTTTATGTAAATTAACAAATAAGATTACCTGATGCTCAAAAGTAACTACTGTGTAAGAACTAATAGAGATTCCTTATTTTGAAGTATTTACTAAAATTTAACTCATCACTTTGAGGGCAAAATGATAGTGATATACCAGTTAAGGCCGATGTAGTTAATAACTGCAACAAATTGGTAGACTTACAAATTGTTCCTCAGGAAAAATTACCAATGGCCCAATGGGGTATATCAGATTGCTACTCAGTATTCCTGGCCGCACAATACTGTGAGGTTAGCGCAAGATTAGAACGTGCCATTTAAGTCATCAACCGTTTCATTCTCTATGAAAAAAATGCATAAGTATTTCTAATAATCGCTTTAAATAACAAAAAAACGGCCCATTAAAAAGTTAACACTGTTATGTTTAGAAGTACCGTTTAATAATCATTTTTTGTGGCTTTGAGTGACTAAGTATGTAACTATGTGACAATAATTCTATTTATTTCGCATGTGTTACGCCTTATTTCGTATTTATTACATTTGACGTTTGGTATAACCTAAAGAAATTAATGTATTGCTTTCTATTTGTAGAAATATTCAAACTGGACTGTGTTTGAGTTTTCTAGTCGATGATTTATACGCTAATATCGTCGCTATTGTAAGCATGGTTGCCAACTTATTACAAACACGCACTACAATACTCCAGAGTGCAACACTAGAGATGTTAAGAAGAAAATAACTTGTGCTCTTATAGTTAACATGTAATTATATTTTATAGTGTATTACTACAGACACTAATCAGATGCAACTGCCATCGAAAACTATTTCTATATATAATTTTCATAAATATTGAAATTTCTTTCCGATGGCAGTTGCATAAGGACCTTCAGAATCGAATGGTAGCGAGCATTTTACGATGTCGCAATAATTATGGAACCTTAAAGGAATATCAGTCAATTTTGCAAAACGTACTAAAAACGTTTTAAAAACGTACTAAAAACCTATTAAACCTACCTATTAAAATCGAAAATGAGAATTATATATTATATTATTACTTTACCTTCATGATACTGTCCCAGTTGATGTCTTTCAAAGTTACACCCTAAAACCCGTAGAGGCCTTTAGAGATTCCGGCGACATATAATATAATGGAGGATACAGTTGAATGTATGTAAATATTAAACGCGTCTAGGGAGGGAGAAAAGCAGTCTTTTGTCGGGATTCAAATTAATTACATTTCCAGTTAGGGTTGTTTTGGGGGTATATTACTCTTCTGAAGATATGTAGATTTAATGTGCGTCGCTATGAGCAATTCTCCATGGGCGTCGTACCCCTCGTCAACAACTTCTTGTAACTGTGCTGTTTTCCTAAAAGGAATCTCACTCTGTAATTTCAGTAATAACGTCAATGTCAAATACGCGCCTATGTGGGTTATATGAAATAACCCTAGTGAATTTTAGTAGATTTGAGTTTTGGGAGAATGTTTTGGAAGATATGCTATTATTCCCTATCCGGCTACGCGATCATAAGAAATTTTTCTACTTTGCGTTCGTTATGAACTCATAACGAAACCGGTTTCAGTGTCGTTATGAAAACACTAAGTCACAAACATTTGGTAACTTTTAGTTTTCCAAGATTGATGATATTGACGTCAAGTGCCAAATAAGGCTGACATCTGGCTGACATCTCAATCGCTATTGGCTCGCGTCAGTCGTATTTGCGAATTGTAGGACAAGTACCAACTTTTGAATATGAAACTACTCTAGATTGTAAGATGACAACCGCAATTTTTTAAATTTATGTAAATTTAATGTCGCAAAGTAGAAAAAATAGTATATAACACTCGTTTTATAAGACGTATTGGCGCACTCGTTCCATTTGCGCCAATTTTTGTCTTATAAAACTTGTATTATAATATACTATTTTCTACTTTGCGTTCGTTATAAACTCATAACGAAACTGCTTTCGATGTCGTTATGAAAACACTACATCCGAAACTTTTAGAAACTTTTAGTTTTCAAGATTGATGATATTGACGCCAAGTGTCAAATAAGGCTGACGTCTCAATCGTAAAGGTGCGTTTCCATTAGTACTAATGGCAGTGGTAGCAGACGTTATTATAGTATTTCTAATAGAAAATTGCTAGTGACTCATGTTTATGTACATGCAAACTAATATATGTCACTATCACGAGATGTGGGAAATACTATAATTTCGTATGCTACCACCGTTACCTATCATTACCTACCATTACCACCAATCGGAACACACCTTTCTTGGCTCGCGTCAATCGTCTTTGTGAATTTTACTACAACTACCAACTAAGGAATATAAAACTACTCTAGATTGTAAGATGACAACTGCAATTTTCGAAATTTCTGTAAAATTAATGTCCCAAAGTAGAAAAAATAGTATATAACGCTCGTTTTATAAGACGTATTGGCGCACTCGTGCGCCAATTTTTGTCTTATAAAACTTGTATCATAATATACTATAAAAATGATTCAATTTGTTTTGGTCGGCACGCTTTTAAAGCTAATGTTGTTTAAATTTTTAGGCCATTACACAAATTACTAAAGAAGTATTGTGATATATTACGGATCAAAACTATTCAAGATGCAAGATTTATACTTATTCCATTGAAAAATAGAAATAGATTCAAAATAGAAATAATTTGGTTTTATAAAGAAAAACGCGCAGTGTTTTTTATGGAAAATTTAACACACCACAACTTTGATAACATACATCTTCTCTGAAAAACATACATTTCCCAAAATATTCGCAAAAAGCTCCATTTTACCCCCTTTCAAGTGATATGTCATTTTTTTGTAGTTTTTGTACTAAAAACATAAGGCTGCTTCCTTACATAAAGATAATAAAAATACTTTAAATGGAATATGAAAAGAAGTTTGGAAATAGCGTCATCTTACAATAAATAATATCCAACCAGGATTGATATAAAAAACTTTTCTATTTTAAACAAAACAAACATGTTTTTCTTATAAAATTATGCTTTTTGTGTTTTTAAAAATGTTTTGAAAAACAGTGTTTTTAAACACCTCACAAAATAACTTGTTTTAAACATGAAATAAAACATGCTATAGACCACACGCAAAAAAACTTGTTTTAAAGAAGGAATAAAGCTTGTTTTAAACAAGTTTTAAATTATGCAATTATTTTATTTGTAGGCATTGTAATCGGCGTCTTTTCTTGCCTTATTTTGCTTGTTACCAGTGATATTGTATAGTAATATTTTATGAAAAACAACGAAAACTGTTCAAATATCGGTAGTCTAAAATACGTTTAAAACACAACATTTAAAACAAACTGTTTAAAACATTATTAAAACAACATATTTGTTTTAAAACGATTGTGTGTTAAATATTTAAAACAAACGATTTTAAACATGTTTAAAAGAAAATATTTATTTTAAAACATGTTTAAAGCAATGATTTAAAACAAAGTGTTTTAAACATAACAACCCTGCATCCAACTGGCGCAGTCGTGCTATTTTCTCGTTCCGAAATCTCGGAGAGTTTATGGCATGTAACTTACAGCGCCGGAAACTGAATTATAAAGGAAGCGAACGCAGTGAAGAAAAAAAAAATGAACGAGAACGCACAATACGAAAGGGCCGTGCAGTAAAATTACTACCCCGTGATAAACTCATGTTCACCCCTATTTGCAGCGATGCCTCGCCCGGCCGACGAACTGTAAAATTGCCAATAAAGACGCCCATAAAAAATGTAGCATGTGTGCCATCGACGAAAACATGGAAAAACAACAACCGGCAAACCCATGGGGAGAGACCATCCCCCTACAAAGGGCTAAATTGAGATATCAAATTTGTGCCGCTCCCTGAAAGGTTTACTAAGTGGAACTCATACGCACGCCACACAATTATCCCCTAAATTTAATAATGAGATACCTGGCCCTAAGGCTGGGGTAACCGTATAGGCTGGGGTAACCGTATAGGCTGGGGTACCCCAAGGCCATATCTTTGGACCCTAACGTTCTATCTAATTATGCATCGACATATTTTAATCGCCCTGCGGAACCGTCCTTCATCTAATTTTCCGTCCTGGACGCTTTGTTTGGTGCTTGACGGTGAGGGGGGTCTGGTCCTGTCGGTACCCGGCGCTAATGCAATGTGTTTTTGTTTTTTACGCCCTTCAGAGACAGAAGCTGGGGCCTTAATGAGTTTACATCTTAAGCGAAACAAAATGAGAGATAACAGAATTAAAGGCTTCCGGTGTACATTAGGGGTGGAAGCTTAAGCTCTCTCCGATACCGGAGCCTGGTCTCCTGATACGGCTTTTTATGACCGGTCTGGTAGATAGGTCTAAATTGATCAGTGTTACAACGATAATGTTGCTTACGTTAAATTATATAGAGCGGAAAATTATTTCTTGCTAATATATAGAGTGGCCTATTTATACATTTTTAATACTTAATCTTTAGTAAGGTAAACGCCCTAAATTCAGACAGGTTAAGGAATTTTTGTTACTTTGTAACTGCACCTCAGTAAACCAATTATTTCTCTAGAATGATTATTTTTTGTACTTTCTTCATTTTTATTAACAATTATTCTCACCAATTGGATAATAACGTTACAGAAAAACAGTTTCTTTTTACTTTATTTGGGTGTTTCAGGCCGGAATAATGATTTTTTTTAATTGAGATGGAGTTCAGCTATTATCGCCTAATGCCAAAATTGCTACTCTCTGCTGCTAGTGCAATAATTTGGACAAAATTCGTGCAATTGATAGTATTTTCTTGTGTAAAGACAGCAATAGAGCGATATGTATTAGGTCTAACCATGTACACAATTCCGACATACATGTCTGATTTAAGGACTTGCTATATTTACAAGTACCTAATTCCGACACCCTTAAATTTGTAATTAATAGTCGTTAAACGAGTAGTACACCGTATTATTATGAAAATATAAAGCATTTTTGGTCAACCCAAATAGATATTATTAGAATTTTCTGAAGTATTATTATCCTGTAGCGATGTAAAAAGAAGTCGAATTGCAGTTATCTTATAAGGAAAAATCAACTTCTAACATAACACTCAATTATCAAGATCAGTTAAACTTTTAGGTTATATTCTGACCGTTAGAACATTGGTAGAATAAGAAACTATTGTTGGTTGAGGAAATGTGTTTTTCCAATCAATATTGCCTCTTTTCCATTAGTTGTTAAGAAATAATAAATACTGACTCAACGCCAGTATAACCTTTGAGGTCGCGTGGTGGTAAAATTTATAAATCCTATATTTTGTTAAATTCGGTCAACCCGTTGCAGGGATTTTATCGTGTTTCCATACTTTACGAGCGCGCTGGAAAATACAATCGATACCGTTCTATATAAAAAATTCGTGTGCTATTCCATTGCCAATATGAGTATATACGTGGCTGATCAGTTTTTGTGTAATTGCCATTATTTGCAAATAGAATCTATACGTTTTCTACCACCATGAAATGCATTTTATAAATTTACTAGGTATAGGACCCCTGTCTGAATTTATTACTTTATCTCTATTCAAGTGAATAAAGATACTTTCCAAGCTGTTTAGTTCCCTATTATTTGACACAGCTTTTACAAGTTTTAAGTCATCTACAATTTATTGTATATAGGGACGGCTATATGTCACTATGACGGTAATACAAGATTTTGACAGATTACAAATGTAGCTAAAATGTGGCCGTAGCTAAGCGGGGGCATAGTGGGGCAATGTCCGACCGTAAAATTCATATGCCCTACTTTTAAAAATACCATCAATTAAGATAAAATGCTCAGTAAACTGTTTATTCATAGTATGACATGACGTAAAAAAGAAAAAAAAATACTATTCGAGAGGCGACATCTAAACAAATCACACAATAAGCTATTAACCACGGCTTGTCACAATCATGTATGTTACTTATGTGTTCTTTATAAAGCCCACAGGTAGCATTTGAAGAGGTATGGTATGTGTAGCTGTGCTGGTATTGCATTCTGTGGTATGGGGAATCCCCAAAGGTATCACATTTAGCAGTTTTATGACCAAACTTAGAGCTAAAAAGCTTTTGGTTCAAAAGGGTCAAAAGGAACTGGACGTTTCCTCTAAGCATTTTTCAAAGATTTTGCAAATGAGTTGCCATTTCTGTAATTTCGTCAAAATAGTTAAATAATAAGTTAAAGGAGAGGAAATTCTGAATAATTTATGGTTATAATTTATGATACTTTTTGGTAAAATTAATAGTTTAGCCGCTGCATGAGCAAATTCTATTTGATCAAGATCGGTCGTGTCTGTTAATATGAAATTAGTAAGCGAGGATTTGACAAATGTTATGAGAGATATGACGGATGTATTCTAATGACAATAGGTTAGTTTCAAAGGGTAATGTTTTGACAATGCCTACTGTCAAAAAATATTCGCAAGATCAGCCTGGGGACGAGCACGAAGAGAATGCGGACGCAGGACCTCTGCAACTAGATACTGAGCGGGACGTCAGCGACGAAGATGATCAACGAAGGAGACGGCGAAGGCGGTGGCGGTAGCTGCATGTGCGTGCTGTGTTTTATGCAATAATTTTTAGATCAAAACGTTTTACGTTCCTTTAAATATTTTTGTAAAGCATTTTTTACAATTTAATCGTCATTTGGTTTTAAAAATTTACCCGCTGGCGGGTAAATCGTAAAGATTTAAAATTTGTAAATACAGTTTTGGATAAACGCCCATGGTGCAAGGCACTCCATTTTTATAGCATTTAAAATTATGTTAATTCATAATGTGTATTTTCTTTAATTAATATATTTATATTAATGGTTAATGGAATCTAATGCAGCTAAACTTTTAATTTTGTACATAGTATGATAAAGTCATGTGCCTGGTCACATCAGATTTTTTCATATTGATGCCAATAGAACATTTTGACAAATTTTTGTTTACTTTTTTAAGATAAAATTGGATAACTTTACAATTCATACGTCATGGATGTTTATTCAGTTGAAGACTAAGTAGAAAATTAAATATTCAATTTCTTGTCTTGAAATATGTAATATGGCGAATCGAAGAATTCAGCCGTTTTATGAAAGGACTTATTATTATTATTATAGTGATATAATATGTTTGGAGAATTAATATGAATAAATAAATGAATGTTTTGCTATTATCTACTTACGGCCCCTCTCGGCTATTAAGTACTACCTCATTCACTCAGTCATATTCACAAGTACAATGAAAATCGATTTACCACATCAGATCAAGTAAAATTTTACTTCCGCCCTACCTGTAACCACAGCTGCCCTACCTTAAACAATGCCTCCACGATGTCGCTTAGTAGTGTCTCAGAATACGAGGAAATTAAAAATCCAGAACTGTGATTGGTTCTCAACACGTGGGAATTGAAATATTTCCCACGAGGAGCCGGGAATGAAATTTTAGTCATCTGTGTGAGGAATTGTTAATATTACTTATCACAAATTGCCATTATAATAAATGCGTTCGTCAATAGGACTAGAAAAATTAGCTATTTTACATGAAAACTGGGATTAAATCTTCTCGTCGCTACCGAATATTGTATACCCGGTAAAAGATACATTGTGGTCGGTTGCAATTTGCAGTTTTGAAATTATTGCCTGCGGTTATATTTGCAATATTCGCAAAATCGCGGTATCGGGATGCGGTATAAAAAGGGCGGCTTTATGACTGCTGTCGTCGATATAATCCCGCGGAATGCAAATTCTGCGCTCGTTTGAATATGCTTTTCAACTCGTGGTATCTGCTTGGTAGGACCGACCCGCTCCCCCAACTGCAATATTAAACACATATTTTATTCGGTACTCCGCGTCTCTAATGGGCATTAATATTAATCCGCTGATTTATCGTGCGTATTGTACCTTTGTTCTCGATCCACTTGATGTATTCATGCCGGCAAAAGGCTGCGACTCGCCGCACAGTAGCCTATTCGGTCAAAAATGCTATAGAAAAATCGTAAACGTCAACAGTTGGAAATGCATGAAAAACCGACCAGTCCAAAATTGGTCATTCGTTTATGCTTTAATTCACGTGTATGATAAGTCATATAACAAATGAACCAGGAAAGAAAGGCGACAATATAATATGGAAATAACTAAATTGATGATACATGCTTAATCGATGCTTCAAAAGTATTTTGTTGTTATACAGTCGTGGCTTAAATTCCAGACTAAAAAAATATATGTCTCTATCGTTTATAAAGAAGAAATAAAGAAGAAATTTATAAGAAGAAAGAAGAAATAAAAAGGGCGGCTTTAAAAAAGGCCTAAAATAAAAAGAGGATTTTTTTTCTTAGAGGTAATTTGCGTGGCTGGCGCGTAAACCACAAATATTGAAAAATGTAGAAAATTTTAAAACTACGTTGAGCAGGTGATTTTATAGGGTTTCCAAAATCGTCACAAAGGCCCACAAAACAACAATTTTGGACGTGAAATGACGTTTCCGAACTTTATATTTTGTGAACCTAAATCTCCAAAATAGTAGGTACATTACAGACATTTTTAAACAAATTGAAATATGTTTGTATGGGAGAAAGTTTAAAAAACCGATTGCAAAAATTGGGCTATACAATCAGAATCTTGACAGTGAATTTTTTTAAATAATGTGTCATCAAAATACGTAATAAAAAAGTATTTTTTTTTCATAATACATATGGAGAAGAATGACCAAGATGGCAAGACAATCATGCTTACCACACCAACACATTGTCAGGACTAATTAAAAATGATATTTCTCCCAAACAAGCTTCGGTTATGATTTGATAACTGGAGAATTACTTAAGCACATTCCAATGAAAGCTGTAGTAAAGGTTCCGAATCTTATCAATGCTGCCTTCTCATTAATGTACTCAAACTGTGGAAGGTGCAGAGGTGATGATGATACTGATGCCAGGGAACCCACCACACGAAACTATGTCTTATAGACTTATCTCCTTGTTTATTCATCATGGCAAAAATCTTCGAAAAAATGTTACTCTGTGGATTAAAGCCAATAATTGAGAGAAAAAAGCGCTAGAGGAACAAAGGTTTGTTTTGTAATCTTCCTAGATCTGTCTGGAATGAAGGAACAAACCAGAAGTTAGGATAACCTCGACAACACCGGATTGATTACAAGACTCAAGAGTAGTTAGTACTGGTTGTAGTGTTTTCTTTTTTTTAAACTGGTCCTCAATGGAAAACAATTTTCTGTTCTGTTGGTTGCACCCACATACATTATCATGTTCTGCTGGACAACCAATAATTTTATCCAGCATATTGATCATAAATATTCAGGAAAAGACGTTAATATCCTATATCATATATACTTATTGCCATTTTGCTAATAAAGCTATAAAAACCTTGATCATCACGAGTACCTACTAGCAGTGCGAAGGAACTCTATATAGCTTCTAAATGAAGTATAGATGGCGTTACTTGGTAGTCTGAAGCAAATATTGAACATATGTTGCCTTTGTAGCCATTTTAGCAGTTGGCATAGAACTGCGAACACGTGATGCGCTCGTTGTGTGGCAGTTTTCTCAAAAACTGTTTTCAAAAATGGGCAGCAGTAGAACTCAAGGAATTGTTATCCGACTGACTTGAAATTTTGGCTACAGACAAATAATTCTATAGATATAACCTATTTAAGAAGGCCACGTTCTTAGATAGATTATTTGTAGAGGTACAGAGGGTTTTGAGTATGATAAACAGTTGTTAATCGAAAAATCGAGAGCATCAAACGCTGACGTTTTGACAATACCTACTGTCAATAGAATCAAAACATTTGTCAAATGCTACTGACTAACTAGTTTTATTTTATTGCAGACACGGCTGATCGAATAGAATCTCATGCAGCTCATGTATTACTTTTATATATGGTATAATAAAAGTCATTTGCCTGGCCACATCAGATTTTTAGTGAATTATTTCGTGTAACTTGATGGGAGAAAATAGTTATGCGATTTCAATTCACAAAGTCTATGCTCAATCAGAGTTTGCAATATTTTCCTAATTTTCAGTTTTTAACGTAAATTCGCTGATGGAGAAAGACCATGCAATTGCCACCTACTGAATTTCTTTCATTAAGACAAGTAAAGGAACTATCAGAACCAACAGACATAGCTAGTTGCAATTTAATAAAAGAGTCGATGACCATGATAACCAAACATCAATAGAAAGTCAGGAATTGAATTCAGCATAAAATTGTGTATTTTAATGATTAATAACTGAACTGTAGAGCATAGTTTGTAAATTACCAACAGTTTAAATTTTAATACATTTGTTCCACTAACAAGAGATGGGTCGACTTTATCTCATAAACTTCATAAATCTCATGAAGGAAAACAGGAGCATGAACTTACCCTAAATCGGCTCTAAACTGATGCCGCAAAATTGTTCATACAGTGTTATCTTCCTGACCAAACACTTAAAATAATCATGATAGATATGATAGTTATTAATAATATTAATAATATAGGGTCATTATAAATGATTGTTGTCGAAGTATGCCATGAAATCAAATGAAAATATTGCTGGTTGCCGCTCTATTTGAATGGAACACCACTGTTCTACACACAAAAGTTATTTGGTTACATAACCTATTTCACGTTTGACAGTTGTTTGGGTATAGCGGCACAAAATTATTAATCTTGACACGGCCTACTTCGACAACAATCATTTATAATGACCCTGTATAATAATATATGATTATAATTAATTATTATAATATATTATATATTAATATATTTTAATAATATTAATAATATTACCATTGGCTACATGTCAATTCGAATATAAATAACGACTAGACGTATTTCTAAAAAAAAAGAAAATCTACTTTGGCCAACATTTAGCTCCAGTACCACTGTGCGCCGCAACTAGATGGCAGCACTGAGCACAACAACCAATAGTATCTCAACCACTGCCCTGCTCTATATGGTGTTTTTCATTCCATGAATTATGCATCCGATGAGGCGGTTATGAGTTTTTTTTTTTGCAGAGGGGATTTTATTGCGAGCACAGTGGCCTGTTTATTAGTGCCATTTTGACGAGTTATTGCGAAACGGGTGACCCGGAATCGCCGCCGGCTGTCAATAATTTGATCCCTAGCAGATCCTTCGCCGCAGATTAAAAAGTTGCTGTCGCCGCGGTTTTCCTAATATTGGACGGTGCTTTTTTCGACCTTGTCGGGGAAACGGGGTAGGGGGGGGGGGGGGTGTCGGTAATACGCTAGTATTTGCATAAATCTTTTATTAATCGGATGATATTAAAACCGGGAGCGTTGTCGTATTTTGTTTTGGTGATTTATGTAAATGTAAAACAGCTCAAATCTTCCCGTCACAGCTGTTAATGGTGAAATATTTGTTTCTGTATTATTCTGAATCTGAGCACGTAATTTAAATAGAAATCAAATTCTTCTATATCCATATGTAGTTCCTGTGAAATTTAAAACCCATCAATATATCTGCTAAGAAACTAACTCGAGCTCAAAGGGGTCGCAAAACCGAGAGTAAGTTTTTCTTAAAAAATAAACTTACATACAGATAACTTAATAAGAAGAGCCTGTGTTTGACGGATCCTAACTCTGCAACCACTGAACCAAAAAAATTGAAATAAAGTGTGTTATACTCCTGAATCATTTTTACATAACATGAGAGATCATTAAAAATTTTTTCCCCTAGGTTTGGACAGAAGCGCGAGACAAACTTTTTTCTGCTAAACCGCTTGCCCAAACAAATTCAACTTTACACAGAGGATAACTCAAGATCTTGTCTACAGATTAGGGTATAAATAACATTTTAAAGGAAGCGGATATCACATTTGAGTTGTTCAATAATTTCGTGAAGCGATATGAATGTGCGATTTAATTTTGGAACTCCGCGCAACACATTGTCAGCGGCGTGGTTGTGACTACATTCATTTCACTCTTAAAAATTAGCGAATAACTTTTATATTATTATAACATCAATGTCCCTACTGCGTTGTCCTGCTATCGTTCGTTTCTGAGATATCCGCGCCCAGAAAAAGCTCGCTTTATTACATACAAAGTCACGAAAATGAAAACGCTAATCTATAGAAGAGACTCTAATTATAACCTGAACAAAAAAAATGAATTCTTTTCGCTAAGTGGTTTGGGAGAAAAAAAATCGGAAAGTCGAACATTATTTGAAAACCGCAAAAATCGGGTACCCTTTTCACTTCTCTCGCGCTCGTGGCTAAACAGATGGGCTGAAAAATTTTATTGTCACTACTGTGATGTACAAATTATTCAGTAGTATAACGCACTTTATTTCATTGTATTTTTTATATTTATTTTATTCAGCCGTTTTAGAGTTATTACCGTTCAAACAACGGCTGTGGAGTCGGAGTTCAGAGAAATTTCAGAGGAGTCGGTGTCGGAATCGGAAAAAATGTATCGACTCCGACTCCGAGTCTAGGTTTAATAGCTATAGAGGAAAAAAAGCATGCGAGACAAACGTTGCCTCAGCAGACGGTAAACAAATAAAAACAAATATTCTATTAGAAGTGAAGTGAAGACGATTAACAAAAATAATCTGACAGAAATTTGGAAAAGGAAATTTGAACAAGAGAATTAAAATGAGATTGAGGAGTAGGGCCGTAGTTCAAACAAGTATCATTTATTCTGAAGTTATACCTCTAGCCATAATTATTATTACTTTCAGCTTAGAAAATAATAAAAAATGAGGGCATTTTTGCGGGACAATTAGTTGGAGCTATTCTGCTCTCACAACAATTATATAATGTTGTGTATAATAATAAATGGTTTTTATTAGAATAAATTTTATTTCGTATATTATTTGTTATTATTAGCGATGGAAAGTCGATTAAATAGACAAAGTCGTGACGATTTAATATATGTTCTCTACTTGATTTTAGAGATATTTTGATAAAACCAAGAAATTACCCAAGAATTAATTACCCAATGCATCTGATCCATAAACGTGAATAATAATAATTTGTATCCCAACTACTTTGCTCGTAATCGCACATGAAGCGAAATAATAACATTCAACCACCGATAAACAACGTAAAATCTAAGTTTCAAAAATCCTCCTGAACAAACTAAAATAGATAGAGGGCTGTACTTTTTAGAATTAATTACCCAATGTATCTGATCCATAAACGTGTATAATAATAATTTGTATCCCAGCTAATTTGCTCGTAATCGCACATGAAGCGAAATAATAACATTCAACCACCGATAAGCAACGTAAAATCTAAGTTTCAAAAATCCTCCTGAACAAACTAAAATAGATAGAGGGCTGTACTTTTTAGAATTAATTACCCAATGTATCTGATCCATAAACGTGTATAATAATAATTTGTATCCCAACTACTTTGCTCGTAATCGCACATGAAGCGAAATAATAACATTCAACCACCGATAAACAACGTAAAATCTAAGTTTCAAAAATCCTCCTGAACAAACTAAAATAGATAGAGGGCTGTACTTTTTAGAATTAATTACCCAATGTATCTGATCCATAAACGTGTATAATAATAATTTGTATCCCAGCTACTTTGCTCGTAATCGCACATGAAGCGAAATAATAACATTCAACCACCGATAAGCAACGTAAAATCTAAGTTTCAAAAATCCTCCTGAACAAACTAAAATAGATAGAGGGCTGTACTTTTTAGAATTAATTACCCAATGTATCTGATCCATAAACGTGTATAATAATAATTTGTATCCCAGCTACTTTGCTCGTAATCGCACATGAAGCGAAATAATAACATTCAACCACCGATAAACAACGTAAAATCTAAGTTTCAAAAATCCTCCTGAACAAACTAAAATAGATAGAGGGCTGTACTTTTTAGAATTAATTACCCAATGTATCTGATCCATAAACGTGTATAATAATAATTTGTATCCCAACTACTTTGCTCGTAATCGCACATGAAGCGAAATAATAACATTCAACCACCGATAAACAACGTAAAATCTAAGTTTCAAAAATCCTCCTGAACAAACTAAAATAGATAGAGGGCTGTACTTTTTAGAATTAATTACCCAATGTATCTGATCCATAAACGTGTATAATAATAATTTGTATCCCAGCTACTTTGCTTGTAATCGCACATGAAGCGAAATAATAACATTCAACCACCGACAAACACCGTAAAATCTAAGTTTCAAAAATCCTCCTGAACAAACTAAAATAGATAGAGGGCTGTACTTTTTAGAATTAATTACCCAATGTATCTGATCCATAAACGTGTATAATAATAATTTGTATCCCAGCTACTTTGCTCGTAATCGGCACATGAAGCGAAATAATAACATTCAACCACCGATAAGCAACGTAAAATCTAAGTTTCAAAAATCCTCCTGAACAAACTAAAATAGATAGAGGGCTGTACTTTTTAGAATTAATTACCCAATGTATCTGATCCATAAACGTGGTTAATAATAATTTGTATCCCAACTACTTTGCTCGTAATCGCACATGAAGCGAAATAATAACATTCAACCACCGATAAACAACGTAAAATCTAAGTTTCAAAAATCCTCCTGAACAAACTAAAATAGATAGAGGGCTGTACTTTTTAGAATTAATTACCCAATGTATCTGATCCATAAACGTGTATAATAATAATTTGTATCCCAACTACTTTGCTCGTAATCGCACATGAAGCGAAATAATAACATTCAACCACCGATAAACAACGTAAAATCTAAGTTTCAAAAATCCTCCTGAACAAACTAAAATAGATAGAGGGCTGTACTTTTTAGAATTAATTACCCAATGTATCTGATCCATAAACGTATTTTTATTTGTGGTCAATTTATTTGTGTTTTTAAATAACTTTTATTTGTGATCTGATCAATAGGTCGTTTTGATATGTTATAGGCCGGACACAAATAAAAGTTCTGTTCTTCCTATGGGTTCAGCATTTGATTGTGAGTAATTTGATATGCACAAGTCATATGGTTAATACAATCAGAAATTTTATTTGTTAAATTTGTTTCTTTCTTTACCTGATATTGGTTTTGTTTTCATAGCAAATTTAATATTACACGGTTGTTAAAATCAGTGTCAAATTTGTGAGTATTTACATGTAAGATTTTTATTACACAGAATTATTTGTAAATATTTTTGTATGCAATTTTTTTGGAGTCGGACCACAACAAATATCTGCGGTCGAGTCGGAGTCGAGAATTTTTTTACCTACTCCGCAGCCCTGCGCACAGGGCTCAATAGTTGTGCAACCGATGGTAGTACATTTTGTCCCTATTAAGCGGCTGACCGAATTATCCAAAGTTCCAAAAAAATGCACGGTTAGGGCTTCTGAACATTTTATTTAATAAATTGGAAAACATATCTATTTTCTCTCACCATGTATATGTTTAAAACTGACCCTGCAATAAAAATTCTACCACAGATGAGTCACAGAATAATGAAAATCGAAGTAATCCAAAATACCAATTTTAATATAATAACAACATAACTGTTGTATACACTTATACTTTATTTGATAATGTAAACCAATTACTATGTGTAACATAGTACTGCACAGCGTCAATATTTTTACTGTATCGTACGTGGTATGATCCCAATTTTCTATAATACGTAATCGTCGCTACGAGTTTGAGTTTTATTCGACACTAATGTTTGTAAATCAACAGCCCTTACTTGGCTAGGTGAGTACATTAGCTAGAAGTTAAATGATTGTAACGATAAAACTAGAGCTCACCAGAAAGAAAAAAAAAACACTGATCGAAGATAGAATATAGCGTTATTACATCCATCAAATTATTTCCTTTCTCACTTACAATAACTACCTTCCATGTTGTTTGTATTTAATTCCGTTCGCAATCGTGTATATAGCCGTTATTATTACGACCATTACGCTAAATTAATTTCCATATAAACCGTATGATCTAACGAGCGATCAATTATTTACCCGAATAATACAGCACGCGCTTAGCCTTAAAATGACCCATCGGATCGGGCCGTTACAAAAGGATGCCTCCGTAATTTATATACAGCTAAAATATTAACTTTGCTGGTATATTCAACGCTAAATTACCGACCATAAAGCTTATTTCCCCCCTTTTTTAATAAAGATAAAATATTATAAGGGCGGTTTATTGCGGTGCATCCCCAAGGGTCCATTTTTTACCAGACGACTTGATATTAGGTGCTATAGATAGTGTCCAGGGTGATATTAAAACATGCAACACTATGATGTTTAAATTGTTTCATTTTAATTGCTAGGACAACGAAATAATTTTCCTGCAGAAGTATTTAATTTCAGCATCAACTTTTATCGTATTCTCCATTATTTTTCTGTTGAATAATTAGTATCTTAGTAATCTTAGTAACTGACTGATTCAAATACATGCTAATATGCTTCTTCTTGTTTCACGAATATATTATGCTTCTAATAACGCTATCAAGAATTCACCCAATTTCCAATTTCCGATGTCGTCTTGTGGTTGTAGTATTTTTGTGTGTGTACTATTAAGACTAACTATATTTATATTATATTTACACAAATGTACACTGTTACTATAATAGCTATACCCCACAAATTCCATATCCATATCCAAGCTGTCAACTTGAATTTTGAAATGGGTCTATAGAGAAATCCAAAAATATGACAAAAATCTAAAAACTAGCACCTTGAATACTACACAATACTTATTTTGTAAAATTATGCTAAAGTAGCTTCTATTGCATGTAACCAATTACTTTCGGGGTCGTGATTGTTGGTCAAAAAAACAATTATTTTTAATATAAAAAAAATTAAATACAGTAAATGATTATTCCCTACTTCCTTCAAAAGCACTTGTCATTTTAATAACAAATTCCATACTTTTGTAGATGTGTTCTCGCATTAACTATTCCAATATTTAATAATATATCAAGAAATATTTAAGAATGTTATAATAATAAATGAGTATAAAGAGTATAAATGAGTATAAATCAGAATTTAATGTCTAAATTTTACTACCTGCTTTGGCTATAATATTAATACAGTTTTTTTATATCGTGCATGATGAAAATGATTCTCAAATATTAGATTTTGGTTACTTCAAGTAAATTCAAACATTCAGCATAATATTAACAAAAAAATACATGGTGCTCGATAAAGAAGATTCTAAAATATCGACTTTTGCTGCTCTATGTTTGCAGAAATTTGTTACTAATCATAGTTACTCGATTATGCAGTCTGAACTAATATTGCTTCATGCTTCAGTTATTTATTAGTATAATAATATATACAGTGTGTTCCCCATTGAACCTAATTATACTTTTAATGCACCTACATTATAATTTCTTGAGAAAAAGTTCTTTATATGTGTGCGTGGATGTGAAAAGGGACCAGTTGTCCGTTTCTAATATGCAGATAATCGCAAACATAGTTGAACTGTTGAAAAATACACATTTTTGTTTTACTCTCTAATTTATCTCTTTATTGTGTGTTTTATCATATGTGTTCGTCTGAAACCCATTTGCGGTTGGAAACGCAAAAAAAATACGTTTTTATTGAGAAAGAACAAGCTCTTGTCGATATCACGCTACGCTCTTGCGCATTACTATATTTTACCTACTTCCCAGTGACCAAACAAGTTGAAATTTTTCATGTGGACAGATTTCCGGTGACAATGTATGAATCATAAAAAAGGAAAACTTTGCAAAATTAGTAAAAAATTTGAAAAATTTGTCTAATCAAAGACAGCATACGTTACAGCAACTAGGAAAAGATAAGTCGCAAATCCATGTTAAATCATTACGGTCGCCAGATTGCACTCGGTGCAATTTAAAATTTTAAACATCTAGCATCTATATTCATCTATATCTACATCTATATCATAAAAACTTCAGTTTTTTTTCTGAAGCCCACAATTAATTACATGTGTGATCGCCATATTAGATCCAACTTTTTGAATTTTATATATCTGATAGCAGATTTGGAATCCGAACCCATCATATATCGCATGTTTTAATGTTTATCCGAATCCTAAAAAGTCTATGGGCAAAATCAGAATTTTGATTGAAGTTACAAGTGAAGGAAAAACAAAAGAAAAGAAAAATAAAATACATATAAATATGGTGAAAAACCAGCGGTATGTCCGCAGAATAATGCAAATTTATATCTGAGTATGAAATAAAAAAATTCTTTTTTTTGTTTATTTTTTGAGAAATGGATAATTTGGTCCATCTGAGGGCACACTATAATAATATATATTATATAATAACATTTTTGTATACAGGGATCAATGATCACAATATTAAAATGTTTCGATTTTGCCTATATTTGTGTTCATAAAAATGCCTCTAATTATTGTTTCTCGATATTGCATTTTCAAGTAATATTATTGCCGTGTATCTTCGTAAATTGTTTGTTAGTGTAGTCTTAATAATAATCAATATTAATTATTATTTTTACAACGGGGTCAATAAGGCATATCGTTGAAAAACTGTACAAAAAGTACACATGATAATTTCGGCCATGTGAATTATGTAGTGTTAAATTGATTGTATTTTCTTACCTACAGTGCTTTTAAGCTGGAATCAACGTTTATTAATAGAAGTAAGATAATGGCAGTTTGATTGTAATAAAATTATTAGATGGAATAATGTTTTAGGTTTTCATGAAAATATGATGATTAAGTATAATTCAATAACAAACATGTCGTAATTTTGTGGTGGAACTTTAGCAATTTCGACTATTACGCTTTGAAAAAATGTGCTTTTCTGTCCAGAATGTTCTAATAAAACCTTAAAAGTATTTCTCTCCATCTTTTTACTCGTTTTATCCCGCAGTACGACACCGTACTTCGGGTCACTTATACGGGAAAACTCCGAGGACTCACTGGCGTCTTTGTCTTCTCCGAAAGTTGCAGATCAATCATTTAAGGTGACAGACAGCTTTCTGAGCGTGACGCGCGAAATAAAACCGCATCTGCGTCTCGCCGTGCGCCCGATAACAGTAATTAAAAACTAAAATGGAAATTACTTATGCATTCGTTGTCTGATTCCAGTCGGAAAATTACCCAGTCCTCTGTTATTATACATCCCATGTTCAGCGTTATTATTGTAATTAGAGGGCTGGGGTGACATGGAAACGCTATACCAAACCGCGCCCGTCCGACCCCGCGTCGTAGAGGTATGGGACAAGCACGCCCCCTAACGCACGAAATCCCAACTATTCGGCGGTTCGGAAACCAGTTATATTTCGATTTAATTACCCTAATTGAATATGAAGTAATTCACACGCGAAGTTATTAATACTACATCTGAAGCGAAAGAGCTTTTGAGCGGAGCTTAATTAGTAGGCAGCGGAATCGCTGTCTGAGGTCGAAACTGAAATGTCAAGGGATAGAATTAAAAAGGGGTGTGCGTAAATTAGAATAAATTGCGTTATCGAAATATTAGAGAATTGTATATTCCGGTGTAGGAAACAATTTGATGTAGGTACACGTCAAGATAAGAGTTTGGTAAATTTTTAATGCTACTCTGTTTTTAATTCATGAGTAGTTTAGGGATATGTATATAGAATGGAGGTATACAGAAAATAGAAATTCGACTTGAGATTTTACTAAAAATTATGCATTTAATTCGATAGTATACTCTGCATTATATTTATTAAAGTGGTTGCAGCACTTGTAGTATCATTACAGAAGATAGTTACACCTGAATTGAGGTATATCAACAACAAAATTTTTTTGTTCTTCTAGGAGTAAAATTACTGTATCATCTCAGGTGTTTTTAATCACTCTGTAGTTATGGTTAACTTAAACATGATTTTGGGGAACTTGGGTTTCGACGAAAAGCAGTGACAGGATTTTAATTGTTGTATTTTAAAACATTTTTGTTCGACTTTTTTCACAGAGAAAATTTCAAATGATTTATTTTAGGCTATTTTATGATACTACCTATCACAATAATTAAAAGGTATAACAACAAGCTCAAGGCAGATCTGCCATTTGTACGTGAAAAAGGTTTGATTAAAAAGTTAGACGCAAATACAAGTTTCTTTTGTCTTCGCTTTCTCTTTCCTTCTAACCATGGTGGAAATTGTAGAGATTCACATCACTGTAATTTGCTTTTAAATTAAACTTCATAGGTAAATTTAGCAATAATAGCTAAAATAATTCTAATAATATGCAAACAGTGTTCCAAAAGGTTAACAATTTTTAATTTAATGTTACAATCCGTTTTAACTTAGAAAGTCCTATTATCTCACGTTGATAATTGAATCGGCGAGTTCGAAAATAGTACAAGTCCAAAATTTGCCATTTTGAACAGAAATGGCCAAAATATTCACTATGGTGTATTCTGTTCTATCGAATTGGCCTAAAGAGAATGATTGGGCGAAATAAGCAAGTCCAGAACAGTGCTTTTTCGCTCCCTCATGCAACGTGTTTCTATACCTTTTCTGCTGCTATTTAGAAAGTAGCAATTGATATTCAGAAAGCGACACATGATATTCATCTATTCCGATTTATTTTCAGAAAGTAGACTACTGCCATATCAGTCGTAAACAAACGCCAACTTCGTAGTATGCATGCAAATCGTTGTTGAGTTTAGCCGAAATATTCAATATGAATATCAATTCAAAAAGATAGATAATATAAGTAAATAACAATATTTTGGAGACTGTGGCGAACTTAATAATAAAATTATAAACCCCTAACCACAACAAGTATTTTAGAAACCTAAATACGTATTTCAGCAACTATGTTGCCATCTTCAGTAGAACCTAAAAAAAGAAAAAGAGATTAGCACTTCATAGTATCTTTACTGGATATTCTCCAAGCAAATCACTAGTGGAAGTTAGGGGTTTATAATTTTAGTGAACTTCCACTAGTGATTTGCTTGGAGAATATCCAGTAAAGATACTATGAAGTGCTAATCTCTTTTTCTTTTTTTAGGTTCTACTGAAGATGGCAACATAGTTGCTGAAATACGTATTTAGGTTTCTAAAATACTTGTTGTGGTTAGGGGTTTATAATTTTATTAATATAAGTAAAGTATTAAAGTCGTCAAATACCTTAGTAAGTTAGTGAAAATTAATAATTTTACTACCACGTGACTTTTGGACCTTCACCGTAGAAGAGGAACTTTAATACTATCATAATATCATACTATATCATATTGCCATATACAGGGTTAGTCAAAATCACCGGAACACCTAAATAATTCTCAAACCGTAAAGTAAACATAAAAAAAAATTTAATTAAAGGTCCTTTCGCTTTAAACAATCTATCGTTGAATATATTTTTAATATACAGGGTTCATTTTATTCTATAAATTTGGTAACCTAAGATTAATTCTTTGAATTTTATGTAGAAATATTTTTTTGGGTTTAAAGAAACTATCGTTTATTTTGGAAATTTGGTAACCTTTCCTTTTTCTGATAATACACGCACTTTTACATTTTTAATTCTAGGATTAATTCTTAGAATTTGTTGTAAGTATAAATCATTTTTTTAATACAACACTATCATTTTTTATTTATAAGCAATTAATCAAAACAGCTGAACTGCATAAATTAGGAATATTTACCGACATACATACACATTTTGTTTAACTTGGAAGCTTCAATATTTTATTTAATTCTATTTCATAGTTTGGTTATTTTTTCTTGATTTTTTTAAATTTTATCCGTAAATTATCGATTAGTTGCTCGTAACTCAAACATGATACATTTTATTAAAAAAATATTCCTACTATTGTGTTCTATTAGAAAACGAGTTTTTTATCCGTAAAAAAATGAACAGCGTGTATATTACAAATATACTTAGACGATAGTTTGCTAAAAACACCTTTTTTTAAATTATTTACAGTTGAAGAATTACTTTGGTGTTTTACACTAATTTTGATTAATTGCTTATAACTACAAACTGATACAGTTTATAAAAACAAATATTTCCACAAAAAATGTAACAATTAATCTTAGAGTTAAAAAATGTAAATATACGCAGGATGTTCTATTTGAAAAAGAAAAGATTATCAAATATCCAGAATAAAATAAAATATTGAAAATATATTTAGACGATAGCTTGTTTAAAACCAAAACACTTTTGTTAGAATTTTGTTGAAATTATTTACGGTTGAAGAATTACTAAGGTGTTTCGGTAATTTTGACGAACCCTGCATAATCCACCATTTTGAATTTATTTTGAAAATATGACAAATAAATCAATCTTCAAATATTACGGGAAATAAGTTTAATGCAAATCCAAGATTTTTACATTTGAGTCGCCATATTGATTACACCATTTGGAATTTAAGAAATTGGACATTGGATTTGGTGTCCAGGAGCCTCAGATATCATGGCAAATTGGTTTCATAAGCACCCGCAATTTTTCTAAATTGTCTGGTCGCTATATAGAAACCGCCAATTTGAATTAAAAAAATATATTATAGGGTTTGGCATCAAAACCCCAAAAACCCTATACATCATAATAGATGCTTTGTTTTGCAAGTTGGACTGCTTTGCGTTGGTACTGGTTATTAAACAGGTAGTCGTTTCTTTTTTAACTTCTAACAGGATTTTTTGATATATTTGTTTGTTTATTACCTTATGTTACCGTATGTTGTGGCAAAACCGTAGGTACCACTAAATTAGGCAAAGTTTGATGATTTTGTTATTTCTGGATAAAAAATGTTATTACAATATCTATTTGGTACAGAAAGGATTTATATGTGAAGAATTATTATTATTATTATTACTATTATTATTTTTATGATTAGGAGAAGAGTTGAAAATTAACAACGTGAATGCATATACATGACGATAATGAACAAAACTTGTTCTGGTATCGAACAATATTTATTTAAAAGATTGAGTAAACCTTTGCCTACATTGAATCAACCTTTGTCTAGTCACGCCTAATCCAAACACACTCCAAATATTTGCTTAGTGGCAAACCAATTAATCTGTACACGCAAATAATGTAGAGTGTACTATAAAGTAAATATATTTCGTGTTAAATCAACCCAACCGACCTCAAAACTATATCGATAATGCAATTAAGTTGTTTTTTTTTTCGATACTTACCAAACTATTAATTGTATTTGGTTTTGGTATTGCATTTATTTTTATAAAATAATCATTCGTATGGATGACAATAAATTATAAAAAAATCAATAAATCTGTAGAGAGCAGAAATCCTATTACTTCAATTTTTGAATATCTAGACAAATATGAAAGTAAGGTGATTTTTATAAAAGATGCTTTTTAACATCACGTCACAAATATTTGTACAAGATACTACTAAACAATTTTTTAAGGATATTCACCTCACATGAATGTAAAAGGTCTCATTTTCTTTCTACTTTTCAGAACCCAAAACGATTTTTTAAATCTACTATTATTTTCATTGCTTTTAAGACTGTTTGTTTGGTAGTTTCTGTTCAATTACATTAACATAGCGTAGTATTTCGGTCATCAACAAGGTTAATTATATTCTTTGTCTGTGCTCTATAATTGAAAAGAATAACGCGATATCAGTACCGGATGTCTTCGGAACATATCAAATGCCCACAGGCTGTTTGCCAATATCTTGATCAGTTGCAAATCCTTTGATGTTAGTTCTTAGTTTACAAATATCAATATTTATCAGAGGATACAGCCCCAGGTTCCACTATTATTGTAATTATAGGACTATAGGGCACATGGAAATGCTATACCCACTCCCACTTTGGTGGTTGAGCTTCTATTTACCCGCCCCCTGCACACAAATTCCCAATTATTTGGCCGTTATATTTCGAATTAATTACGCTAATTGACTATAATTTAATTCACGCTTTACGGAATTCATACTGCAAAAGCTCAAGTTAATGCTTCAGGTAAAGCTTTATTAATATGCACTCCAATTATCCGGGGATCAAACTGAAATGTCATAGAGTTAATTGATGTTAGCTAATTGAATGGATTTTGTTGTGAGGTTATTTCTACTTTGGTCATGACGATTAGAAGTATTGGTTATTTTTACACAAATGGCATCTCTCTGCTCTCTGAAAGAACATAGAAAATTGTGTAGTACTTACCTTTACTACACAATTTTCTATCAACTATTCGACAAGAATTTCTATCATTTCGCAATTTTCTTCTGTGAACCTGTTTCACAAACGTAAATTTTCAATTGTTCGGCTTAATATTGAAATTTGAACTGACCCCAATCACTGATAATCAAATAAAATGGTAATTAAATTTATATAAAAATTAAACCAAAATCATCAAGATACTCATTTGTGGATCGAGATCTGTATTTAGATTGCATGATATACATGATTAAAAACAATAATTCGCACAAATATGTTAAACCGACAATTTTGTTTGCAATATAAGATTTTTGTAATTTCTAGGATATTGGTTCAGCTGGCATAAATTTGGTAAAAATTGACCCTTTTTGATGTTTTGATCTCACTTTTTGCAAAAATCTTACGCAAGAGGACTTTTTAGTCCATGTTCGCCACAGTTATCAATACAATTTTCTATTGTCGTTTTCTCAAAAATTCTCTAATGTGAAGCCATAAAAAATTTCCACTATCATTTAAGACAATTCAAAAATCTCATCAAATCAGTAAGAAAAATAAGGCAATACCATTTGAGAAATCTGATGTGGCCAGGCAGACGACTTTATCATACTAGATACAGGGTGTTTGAGAAGGTTATTCTTGGGTCCATTTTATGGAAAAACATCATATAAACATATGTGTGCCTAAAGATCTTTACATTTGAACTACAGGATGCAAAAGTTTAAGAAAAAGTTGTCATTCCAAAATGTGTTTAGACTTCTATCATTTTATAATTTTACCGTTCAAAAATGAACCTCTGAAATAAATTTTTGTTTAAACTTGTATTTTATTGAAAAAATTGTTTTCTTTTTCTCGTAGGATGTTTAGAGATGCAAATGAATGAATTTAATTTCTTTGTACGTATAACGTACAAAGAAAAACAAAAAAAATCACGAGGCCAGATTTGGTACAAAAGGAATGAGGGACTTAAAAAATTGTTTTTACTTTAAGAAAAAGCAGTGGCGTATCACTTTTGTCGTTAAAATGATTTACTACAAACCCCGTATGAACGCCACTAGCAAGAATAAAAACATCTGTTGTGCAGCAGAAAATGTCTTTTGATGCATAGAAGATGCATACTACGTTTCATAAAAATATCTATAGTCGTACTAAAGTTATCATAAAAAGTGAATTTTTTCTTAAAACTTTAGCACCCTGTAGTTCAAAAGCTAACACCTTTAGGACATATGTTTATATGATTTTTTTCCAAAAATGAATACAGCAATAACCTCCTTAAAAAACAATCAGTTGCAAAAATTCTCTCATGTTTACATATTTTACGTGGCAAAGAAATAGAATATGTAAAAGCCATTTCTTCAATTTCAGCTAACTGCTGCAATCTCTTTTCAAATTGTTCTTTAAAAATTAACAATCAAAATTTGATAATGCAGAATAGTAAACGAAATCGTAAACAAAGTAGCAGATTTGTTTCAAAATCGGGCGTTTTTTGTGAAAATTTGGGAAAAAGTTAGTTCTAGCAACGCTGAACATAGAACTTCTCTACTTGTGGAATTTCCTTTTTGTTGAAAGATAATAATCAACTATTTTTTATTAAAAAAACAGTTTTATTTATTTGTTTTTCTAAAGTTTGTTAATCTATTATTATCAATATCGTTTAAACTATCGATAACTATCTAAAAGACACAATAATTTAACAAACTATCAAACGTTCGACGCTGGAAGGATGTCGTAGCATAATTTAGCACCGCTTTTTCAATTATTGCATCAACTGACTCAAACTTGACTCGAATGTTCGCCGAGACGTACGTCATCTGTCTTACGACGCGACATGTCTAATATCGACACGAAGTGGTGCTGTGTTATGCATAATCACCCATGTTGTAGTTCCCTGTAACGTATCGACTAACGTTGTTGTTGTACGTAAATTGGTAGACGCATGTAGTGTGTTTGTTATGGTTTGTAGTTAAATCAAGCCGGGTTTCTTTCGTTGTACTGGAGAATGTTAATAAGAAATAACAATGTCGATGAAGTCACAGCGCTTTTGCGTGATATGGTAACGGAGAAAACTTCTGGCGGGATTCATACTCCGCCACGGGCATCTAAATCGTTTCTCAGTCCCCCACTCCGTACTGCGCACATGGCCAATAGCACCGACTTAAGCAATATCCTATTCATTCGGCATATCAATTCATAAATTAACTCTATATACTTCGACGGCACTACATATACGAGAGCCACTGAAGTTCACCAAAGTCAGACTTTAAAAAGGCCGCCATATGAAAACATTGAAAGAGCACCATTAATTTCAGCTGAAATCGCTCAGACTAATGTAAATACATAGCGTGCAGTCATAACGTGCACACAGCGATAACATTTACGGTAATATGAATTCGTATTACGGGTCTTTTTGATATCATTTGAATATGAAACATGAAAAACATGAAATATGTCGACAGAAATCTGCGCTATGAGAGATAGAGATCCTGTAGCGTATATCCTGTGAACAATTGCGCACGAAATACATATTAAAGATGTAAAGTCCCGCGTTTATCCCACCGACTCATCCTTTCCTTTTATTTGACCGGGTACATCCGGGTTAATATTTAATTAACGCTATGACGGACGTCCGGTGCATTCATTCCAATTGCTACCAACGTAAGTGGACGAGATTCGTCGTGTTTACTTTGTGGGCTGAACGAACTCGTTTTTAACCGGTGGGTTCATTAAAACTTTTGTAGTTTCTAAATTATGCACATGCAAAATTGTACGAGGGTATCGTCGGCGTTCGGTTTTGTGTTTTTTTTCGCCGCCGCTGCACCGTTTCGTTCGTTTTTGCGTACTCCGGTCGCCGCTTTAACTAATTTGACGTTTTAATAATTAATTCAACTGGTGTTATATTACCGCTAGTGGCGCTACAACGAAAATTAAACTCACTGTAATTTTTGTTTAATTTTCAAATTTAATTAATTCCGTCGGAGAAGTTTTATAGAACGATCGCGTTCCGCTTGTAACAGGATGAGACGGTCCTTTGTTTTGTTTTGTGTTGGGAAAAGTAACGCACGTACAATTGTTTTAAGGGCTATGTAAATGTATATTGTAATGTAAATTGTGTGTTTTATTAGTGTATTAGTAGTAATTATTGTATGATCAATTTTGTTATTTTGATGTCAGACGTTTATGTTGGTGTCAACTCTTCAATAAACATTTTTCAGATAAAAACTGAATTAACCACTATAGCTTAGTTCTTAAACACACAATACAACAAAATTAATGCACTTTTAATAATAGATTTTGTAAACTGACTTAATTAATAACAATAACCCTATAAACAAGATATCATTAAATGAATTAGATACGTAGATGAAGTTTCTTGTGTGTAGCTAGGTAAACGGGGTAGCCTTAATTTTTGTCTTATTTCAATAGTTTACACCAGTGGAGTCAAACTCATTTATAGGTGCGGGCCACAAAATTCTGAACATAACATCGGCGGGCGGCACAGAAAAAAAAACTGAAAATTACAAGATCAAACGAACTTACCTAAGTGAAGTTAGATCTTGATTATATGGAAGCCTCGTCGAAATAAATAATACATTGTAGTGCCTTCTATTCTTGTACTGAATCACACGTTTAGAGTAAAAAACTGAAAAAACTACCTGCTCCGCCGGCTGCGGGCAATGCCTGATTCACTATTTCATTTCTTCCGAGTCTGGGAAAAAAATGTTTGCTGTTACTTAAGGGGCTATTAGGGAGTGGTGGGTGATTATTTATTTCGACGAGGCTTCCATATAATCAAGATCGAACTTCACTTAGGTAAGTTCGTTTGATCTTGTAATTATATTACAGCCTCGTCTCATAAATAATACATTGTAGATGTTTAGAGATATAAACAGCAAAATTTTATTTCTCCCACATAAGAAGGTTTGTTTCAACAAACGATAATCCAAATTATTAACTCCAAATTAGCTTCCTATGATCCTAATAAAGCTAATATTAAACTATCTTCTACGTATGTTAACATTATTAACTAATTTATTTTTAATTGTTTCCGAAAAAACCAAAAACTGCCGACTATAACTTTTGGTGACTTATCTAAAATTTACAAAAGTATTAGAGTTATCTATCCGTCTCCTTGTTAATCTTACTGTAATTAAGCGGTAAGTTCAGGAGCGGGTAATGTGGAGGCGCCTGGGTTGTAATGTGAGACGGAAATGTTTACATCTCAATCCACTTTTACTATTATCCTCTAGGAATTTTTGTAATATTTAGTTTTATTACAATACTGTCCACCAGCAGTTGCTGCACATATATTGCATTTTGATGGAAATATGGCAGTTTCAGAGTAGGCCGTCTGATTGGCCCGGATGTTATTATCCGCTTGCCATTTTTTTTAAGACAATGCAAGTTCATTGCTTTTATTTAACATCCCCCAACAGCTTTCGCCACTACGGGGGCATCGGCAGGCCCGAATTATCATTATTATGACCCGCGTCTACCCTGGAACTATCTCCGATTCCCAGGTAACGTTATATTTTGACAAACTCAGTCGTAACCCAAACGCGCCTTTAATAAAAATAAATAAATCTAAAACCTTCTGCTAATCACCAAAATTTGCAATATGGCTGCTAGTCAAACATTAATTATTGAAAATTCCAAAACAAATGCCGTTCGATTCTAACATTGAAACATCGAAATCTAAGACACTCCAGGTGTCCAGCTTTCTACAATGACTTGTACGACAGCTGTGAGGGCCAAAGAAGGACCACTATTCCAATTGACAAGATCATCAAACCAACAAAACTTTCCGGATATTTCAAGCACAAAATAATTCTACAATTTGTGTTCGTCCGAAATGCGAAATATCAATTTTTGGCTTTTCAAACTTAACTAACATATCCCAAAAGTAGCAGCTTAACTCCCCTTTTGTACCGTTATATCCCATCCTCGACTGAACTCTGTCTCATGTTTGTCTAAAGATGCCTGTAGTACTGATGCCTGTGAGTAAATATTTTTGCTTTGCACCATCTCCAAGTCTCCCTGGCCAACCTAACTAGATGGTAAATTACTGTCCCTACAGATGATCAAAGATAAGGGTGTCGTATTATCAACACTACATATAATATTACAGTTTGATGTGTTATTGGAAAACCTACTTAAAAATATCTACTTAAAAAATAGAGCCAGTAATTCTAAATAAATTTCTAGAAAACTCTGTTCTAATTTTTCTGTCTCCTAATACCCCAACCGATTTTATAACGCATCTGAATAATATAAAGTTTTGTGGATTTTTTCGAATTGTTTTGGGGATATTTTGTACCCACCAGTGACGCCCTTCGAAAGATTATTAGAGATGTTTATTACAGCATTAAAGCCTCAATTTAACAAAATTCAATCGAAATGTTTCATAAAGAGTCATCATAGCGTCCAGCGGCACCGGCTGAAGTCTTTACACCTAAGAATCTTGTAAATTCACGTATTTTGAACATATTTATTTCTTGAGTGTGTTACGGTAAGACAATTTGGCAACGAAATTGCTATTGTAACGGAATAACGAATGCAACCTAAAAGTATTTCTTCCTTAGTGCATAATATACACTATGTAGTTTACGTTTATGATAGTTAATTCCATTTCTCAAATATTCTAGCAGATTAATTGTATCGTTAACCTTTTCTGACAATTCTTTGCTGTTTTATTTTATAGCAAAGAATCATTCAGGTAACTAACCGACAAAAAAAAATCTAATCTTTCACCACCGTTTCGTTATTTTGATAAAATAATAGGTAACCAAAGGATAATATAAGCGGCATACAATGACATTGATAAGGTACATTGTTAAATCTAAATCTAGATATTTTTTATCCGATTCTCTTACAGCGACTGGTGTCTAAAGTTGCCATTTAGTAATTTTTACCAATTTAATAAAAAACTGAGAATGACAGCTCAGTTTGTTAGAGCATTGCGCAGCTACGCAATAGTCCCTGAGTAATTTCCAGGTTATCGCTGTAATTTATTTAAAATCTTCATCCCTCCGGAATATCAGCATCTTTTATACATTTGAGAATAGTTAATATTAACCAATTCTACCCTTGTAGGCACAATATTTTGGACGGGACATGTTACAAAAACCAAATTTACCCAACATCCGAGCTAATTTTCCATCGTAATTTTAGTAACGTTACATCAACTACTGTAAGAAAAGCTCAAAGTCTAGCAGTTTTTCAAACCTGTACATTTACTTAATGTTCTTCGCCCCTATCCGTTCATTGCGTTGGGTGCGACCTGTACCCTGCGTAGGTACTGGTTCTTGTGTAGAGAGTCTTTGATTGCTCACGCTGTTCGCTCTGATCTGGTCCTTTAGACTTTGTCTGAGACGGACCCCTGATATTTAACTTCTTTGACCATTCTTTTCATACTAATTTTTGGTATTCTTCGGTGAAAAAATCACGTCAAATTACCATTAATTTGTGGGGGCTTTCATTATGGCCACATTAAAACCCTTACTTAAATTGTAAGCCGCAAGCTCACGTCTGATTTTGTTTTTGAATCGCTCAAACCCTTTATAAAACGTTGAGTGGATTCTACACCCTCTCCTTTTGCAACATTGCTGTTAACACCCTACATATAGCTGAACAGAGCTGTCTCCACTTTGAGTCAAATTAGATTGTCATCTATTGTCTCATTTGATATGAACTCGCGAGATTCCAGCAGTAGCTACTGGATTTGGCTTTGAGCCCGCGGTAACTGACACCTGCTAGTAGGCGCCATTAGTACCTGCGACAATATTTCTCCTCCTTTGTTTGGAAAACAATTATAATAGCGGATTGTATTATTCATGCAAACAAATGCGTTCTAAAAAAAAACGTGAGTGTTTTTGTTATATGTAAATAATATCATAACATATACTCGTATAATATGAGCAAACAAGCTAATTCCCAAGTATGCTGTCACAAGCAAGCTTCTATTATAATGATAACGTATTATATTTTATTCTTAACTTTCATCAAAGATATGTTATATATTGTTGTCCCTTTTTCTATTCGGTTATATATTGTACGTAAATATATGATGAGCATTACTCTCACAAGCAAGCTATTTGCAAACTATGCTGTCATAAGCATATTACGGTTACTTTATTGGAGGTCTGTGTTCACAAACACAGCCCTATACATATTATGATATATGCAAAAGCAGTCCATGCTGTCACAAGCAGGTTTATAATATCTAATGATAATCTATTATTCAATATATATATGAATATTAATTATGAGCATTGATATCACAAGTAAGCTATTTGTCAACTATGCTGTCACAAGCAAGTTTATATTATTGTCTACGATAATATGTTATACAATATATATATAAATACCTATATTTTATGAGCATTGCTATCACATGCAAGCTAAGTGCACACCATGCTGTCACAAGCAGGTTTATATTATCTACGATAATATGTTGTATTATATACATATATAATATTGCTCTCCCAAGCAACCTAATTACCAACTATGCTGTCACCAGCAAGTTTTTATTATCTAATGATAATTTATTATATTATATACATACCTTATAATATTGCTATATTGGGATATTGAAAAAGACCTCTTAATCCTTTGATGGGTTTATTTATCTCAATAGGTACCGGTTTCGACTCAAGGTTGAGCCATCATCAGCCTGAATGGTCAAGTTATCGGAGTAAGCGCTTACAATCATCCAAACTGCAAACTATAAACATTTAAAATTCTTGTAAACATGTACACGAGACAAGACAGCCGGACAGAAACGACATTAAGAAACTCTTAAAGTAATATATCACAATATTGCTATCACAAGCAAGGTAATTGCCAACTATGCTGTCACAAGCAAGTTCTTCTTATCTAAGGATAAGATTTTGTATTATATACCTATAATACGGGCATTGCTAACATAAGCAAGCTAATTGCAAACCATTGCAAATACTGCTGTGACAAGCAAGTTTTTCTTATCTAATGATAAGATATTGTATTATATACCTATAATACGAGCATTGCTAAAATAAGCAAGCTAATTGCAAACTATTGCAAATACTGCTGTCACAAGCAAGTTTTTCTTATCTAATGATAAGATATTGTATTATATACCTATAATACGGGCATTGCTAACATAAGCAAGCTAATTGCAAACCATTGCAAATACTGCTGTGACAAGCAAGTTTTTCTTATCTAAAGATAAGATATTGTATTATATACCTATAATACGAGCATTGCTAAAATAAGCAAGCTAATTGCAAACTATTGCAAATACTGCTGTCACAAGCAAGTTTTTCTTATCTAATGATAAGATATTGTATTATATACCTATAATACGGGCATTGCTAACATAAGCAAGCTAATTGCAAACTATTGCAAATACTGCTGTAACAAGCAGGTTTTAAAATTATCTACTGATAATTTGTATTCTATTGACGGTCTTGTGTTCACAACCAAGTCCATTCTTGCACTGACCTCTTCGCCCTCTGAGTTGGAAAATGCCGTTTCCTTTCTTTCCATTTAATTTTGCCAGCTTCTTCTTTAACTTTAAATTTTTCGGTCCATCGAATAGTCACTGTCACTATCTTCCTATGCCGTTTTTGAGATTGTTTAGGCATTTTTAAATACACTAGATTGTATTAAATTATATTAAATATAATTATATTAAATACGCACTGAGCGAGACGATACGTACGATTCAGCACACGAACGAAGAATAGAATAGTGAATCAGGCATTGCCCGCAGCCGGCGGAGCAGGTAGTTTTTTCAGTTTTTTACTCTAAACGTGTGATTCAGTACAAGAATAGAAGGCACTACAATGTATTATTTATGAGACGAGGCTGTAATATAATTAGGAGAATTAGGAACATCAACTTTAATATGACAATTTTTATAATATAATAACATTTTTTATCAAACATCTTTCATTTGAAGTAATGCAGAATTACCTGAGAACTCTAAATACCAAGATTCATGAACTTTAAAAAATAATGTTTTTTAATTTTTTCAAAAGGCTCCAAAATTACGTATATACTTGACTACACCTTCATTTAATGTTTAAAGCAATTGGTGGACTAGCTTTGAATCTCAAACCCCTATTCAAAAAATATTTACGGGTATAGTTGAAGAAAATTTCAATTTATTCTATTTTCTTGCCAAAAATATATACAAATTCCTTCTCCTTGTGTATGTTTAAAACTGAAACTCAAACAAAAGTTCCTACCATCGTATTACTGCGGAGGAATCAACCCACATATGAATAGAAAAATCAAGCATATCTTGTGTAACAAATTATTAGCTGTTTTCTTGGTTGCTTAGATTTGGGTTCTTCGTTTTGTTATAACCGCACAAACTTGTGCTTTAGTTTGTTAAATGATGGATGTTTTTATACTATGCCATCTTTGACAGATTTTGTTTCGCATTTCTACGATTTCTAACCATTGACAGTAAGTGTCAGGCATTGTATAGTTTTGTAAACATTGTGCAATTCTTGGAATAATTGATATATTGTCGGTCCCTTGTTTAATGTTTTTGGTTTTTGTAGATTTAAGCTGAACATAAACCAAATGCTGTGAGTCGAAACAGGTTTTTATGAAATTAATTTACTAGCAAAGGATTAAGAGTTTTTGATACTTTCCCATTCCAATTAAAACATAGTTTTTGCTCAAACATATTACATTATCGGCTGATGATGACCTCTACGTAGGTCAAAACAGGTACCGAGGATATTTTATCTAAATAAATTGCAGAGTATTGAAGATTGTGAATACAAGATTTTTTTATTCCCTGCAAAATGGACGCATTGACTCTACATATTACATTACATTATACATTATTATTATTATTTGTTGCTCAAACAACTTTAAGGAGAGCTTATTACTGAACCTACGGGATACGCGGAAAAGAATTACCTAGTTAACAGATTTCATCAAGAAATCCATGAAAAACCGTTAAAACTAAACCCGTTTCAGCTTTTCTGTACTTTCCTATTACATAATACCATTAACTGCAAAAAGGAAGATATTTTAATGCATCAAATTACCTTTTCCGAAAAGTGTATCAATAGAAAGACATTTTTTGTTAATTTTTACTGTTGCAAAAGACGGTTTATTTAAATGGCCAAACATTGATGAACTTAAAAGACAATTAGTTGATTTTGTTTTTGCCCTACTATACGTAACAATTGGGGTATTGTTTTTGGGAAAAACTAGAACTAATAAAATTGTCAATTAACACGGAATAAAGAATTTCAACGCCCTTTTTCCCAAAAACAATACCCCAATTGTTAAAAGACAATCATACACTATTAAGTGCAACGTGACTGGATATTCTGAATCAAATTAAACAATGGCGATTATCATAAAAGACTGATTATTGAGACAATTCAATCTATAGATAGCCTAAGAATGCCATTTCAGGTTCTAATTCAGGTTAGCTAGCTCTTTTATTAAACTGTTTGATCACTTTCTTGCGAAGTTTGGCAATAGAAACTAATACCAAACTTTTACTGTGTAAATTTAGAACAAAACCTAAATAAAATCTTCAAATTTTTTAGCGCGTTGCCTCGAATATCTTGCATTTTCTAGGCGATCTGTCAAGCACTTCCGGTGAAATGGAGTTAGTAACACCAAGTTATTGGGAAAGCAAATGATTTTTAACATTTGAGTTCATACATTTTGTTTACCAGCGTTAACGAATTTGGAAGTAAGATAAAACAATGAATCTAATCTATTTTCAATGCAAAACATTCCATCTGTCTCAAATAAGATACATCGAAATGATTATCCAGGATGTATTGTTTTGGATCCAGAATAGTTTCAGGAGAGATAATGAGCATCACGTGTTATGAACAGAAACCTAATAAAACATGAAATCAAAACTTAAGACTTAGGTATGACTTTGTGAAGGTTGAAATGTTTTATGAAATACATGGCTTTTTTGCAAAATTTCTAGTAACTAGTGTGCTGTCGTGATGTGTCATTTGTAGTTTCAAAATCACCCCAATCGAAAGAAGGTAGGTATTTCATAAAACAGTTTGATTTTATGAAAGTTACTACAAATAGAAAGAAATTCTAAAACTTGTTTGCTTGAGGTTAACAAAATTAAATACAATTGCTATTTGCAATGCAAAACATTTCACTCCACTACCCTTAAATAATATAAACCCCTACGATGATGTTGTTATGATAAAAGGGTTGATATAGAAGGGATAACCGTCAGTGTCCGTTAAATAAAACATTTTCACCCCGCGCAAACTACCCCTAACCACGGAATTTGTGCGTTACCTTCATTGTTTTTCCTGTATCACGCATTTTGTTTATACACCTTAACATTAGGTAAACAACGATAATGAAAATCAATAACCCCCAAGCAAAGAAGGAGGGAGTTCCAGTAGAAACTTTACCATCGCATACTGTTGCGAAGTATAGTTTAATTACATTGTATAATTGAGGCCAATTCATCCAACCCATCCAACCTGCAGACGTCAGGCTTTTCAAATCGGAACAAAGACATTCTTTTGTGGCACGCGTACAAAACGTGCAAATTAACATTAACTTATTTCAAAAGCCGTGTGCAACAAAAAATCCTAACGCAGGATTTTTGGGGGCCCAAAATAGGTTATGACGTCTTGCCAAATTCAGATAAAAGCCACGGCATGGGATGGGAAGAGGATCAGTAGTTTGCAGCACCTGACTTAATAGTATACGCTCAGCTCAGTTCAGAAATGAGTAATAATGAGATTTATACTGAATATATCTAACCATTCTAACCATTGTACTATAAATCAAGATCGTTCTTGATAAATTCAGGTGGAAGCATTCGGTAAAAATAAATCAATTTTAGACACATCTTGAACCCCTTCGGAACAGGTTTCGCGGCTGGGAAAAAAATGTAGTAAAATATCGGAGGGAAGTTACAATAATACGACGTGGCGAATATAATTTATCTGAGAACGAGAAAAATAGCGAAATCAATATTCGGACGAATCCGTGCGAGCCGCCCTATGATTTACCGTTAGGGGTGCGGGGAGGGGGTTGAAATATATCTCCGAAAAGGGTTGGACCGTCTTTTTTCATGCCCGATGCGAGATTATTTAAATTTCAGCAGGATCCCGTTACCCACGCACATATAAATTAGGCGCGCCCTATACAAATCAAACAAGAGTATTTTTCAACCCGATTTCGGAGAGAAATAGCCCGGCTCGAGGGTCGGTATAAATAAATACCGCGCCGGTCGTTGGATACGCACTGGGAAGATGGAAAAGTGATAGATCAAAGGGCGACCATCCCTAAAATTAATTATTATTCAGACCAGAACTTCCCCCCAAACTAAGTCTCGGGTTGGCATTTTGAGAAATGCTGAACGAAACGGCGGCGGTTCGTTCTTGTTTCTGTTTGGCTTCTTGGATGGTGGGGGCGAAGTATCAAGACCGACTGTTTCGCCGATTTGTCATAAGTGAAAAGCCCCCACCCCTGTTTCGCTTCCTTGCTCGTTTGAATCTCCCCCGAAAATATTTGCAGTCTATTCACATCGCTCCCTGAAGACGTGAGATGTATGGGGAAACGTCGGCGATATCAGTGGATCGAGTAATTGCTCTATTATGAAATATTGAGGCGTACGATTCTATTAACCGCTTCCAGCTCAGGGAATTTGATTTTTAAGGTTTCCGCATTTTGGCGGAGGCGCCGGTAATTATTATTTTTGCGATGTTCTCGATCGTCTTTTACGTTTTTTATGTAATTTGACTGTTATGAATCGATTTAACCCATGTCATCTATATGCAAAAGATTACAGTTTTCGAGTAATATCTAACTGAGAACTCTCTAAAAATAGCATAGTCGGAAAAATGTTACGAACATGACTATATCTAGGAATTAAGTAGGTAAGTAACACGATAACAATAATTAGTATTTTTTCTGTATAAATGTCTAAATAATCCAATAATAATCCATTGAATACAAACTATAGGTAAATGTTTTATGAGTAAGCTTCAGGGATGTTAAATTACGGTAATTCTCTTTTTTTTTTTCGTAAATTATTAATTTCAAATATTAAATTACCACACAAATAAAAATTAAAAATAGTAAATTACATTTAAATTACCTTAGTAATTAAAAATTCGAAATGGCGATTTACGCTGGTTTAAATTACCGGGTAAAATTGCAATTAGAAAATTATATTTGCTTAAATTACCGGGTAATTTAAAATAATTTATCGATGACCACCAATCGCTGACAGTGCAGTTGTCGAGTGCTTAGGAGTGGTGGTGTGCGTTCACGCAAGTATTGAACGAAGGTTTTTGAGATTAATTTATAAATTTCAGTAAATTCAGAACTGTAATTGTAATTTTCGGTAAATTACTGGTAAATTACCAACGGTAATTTAAATTAACGATATATTACCATCGGTAATTTAAGCCGTAAAATAGGGTAATTAAAAATTGGTAAATTACTATTAATTACGGTAATTAATTTGGTAATTTACGCGGTAAATTACGCTTTTACATCCCTGGTAAGCTTACTTCTAAAAATACTTAGATTACTTAGTTCAAGGAATGTCAAAAACTAAAATTGCAGAAGCAAAATTAGACACAAGTTCTCTTGAAAGTAATGATCGCTTAATCGTTTTGGAAAAAAGTTTATGAATTTCTTTATGTATATAAATGAACAATAATACAGCTAGTTGATTAAAACAATATATGCATATATGCAATATATAAGAATGCATGATGTTCGCAATAACAATGTAGGTTTAAAACATTTGTTTAACAATGTTATTTTGTTTCATTGTTAGTTCTATTATTGAATATAACACGATGATGTTACCATTTTGTTTAGTTTCAATTGGTTTTTGTTATTTGGATCAAATTTAACGTGCATGTTAACGTAAAACAATTTCATAAATTACTGAAATTGATTTACTAAGATTAGATACGTTATTATTTTTTTTACTGTATGATTGACATAGTACTGTGACCTAGAGGTTGTTTAAAAGTTGAAAAGAACACTGAAAAGTTGAAAGGAACACAATCGTCCGTCTTTGACACTACACAAACACATCCACATTACCATTTTACAATCCAAACAATTCTTATTGTTGATAAGCATACGAACAGCTGACTACAATAAAACCAGAATGTAGGTGTCCGTGTCAGTGTCTTGGACATATGCTCCTTAAATGCTTAGCCGTTACTTTTGAAACACCATTTATACCAGTGACCTACGCTATCGGAAAGACCTACTGATTATTGTTCTGTTTATGAAATAAGTTACGTACATGAAAACAAATTCAGAGGAAAATAAACGCTTTTATATAATTTTGAAAGTTGAATAGAAGAGCAAGACAACTTGGCAACAAGTGTGCTGAATACCGCCCTTAATATAAATGTATATAAGGATTTATTTAATTGCGCTCTACTTTTTCTCTGCGATATATTTGAGACTTAATTCTGAATATAAAAAAGCTATCAATCATCAATCTTAAATAATTTTTTCTTCGCTTTCACTTATTTACATGGCTATAAATTGGTAGAAGTAGTAACACTAATTATAAGCAAAATGTTCCAATAATTTATTGTTCTTTCCTTTTTCTTGTTTTTTTTTAAATAGGTAAAAAGGTTAAATTGTGAATTAATTAAATAATTGTTTGCGAATTCATAAAAACAACCTGTGTCCATGTTAAGAGTAACTTAGTGACTATAGTCGTTTTCTTTCTGAGAACTCTTATTTGGTAATATGATTTTTGAAGTCGTCATTATGTCTCGCTTAATCCTTATCAAACCGAGCTATCTTGTTTTAAAGAAATTCCTCATAACCAAAAAAATAAGAAACATTCAAGCTAGAATTCAAGAATAAACGATATATAGTACCTTTTCCCAAATCTCATCACATATTGCTAATTTCACGCTATGCCATGTTCTCTCAGGGACGAAAACGTCACATCAAGATCTTCGGCATCTGCTTAGTTAATTAATTATCAGTAGTATTCGATTATTGCTGTACAATCTCGAAGCGTGAGATTAAGCAGCGTTCACAAACACGGCAAATTTACAATTAAGCTCCGCCATCCATTTACAATTGGACTATTGACAACGCGATGCATCAATTATCCCACCGTGGTAGTTATTAGTTAATGTTTGTATTAATTACCGAACAACAACATTATCGTAAATACACCGTAGTGGTGTGGCGCTATTATCGCTGACGTACCGAATGAACTGTCGAAAGATATTAATGGATAAAATTTATTACTCACCCCCTTCCCCCGAAACGCAAATGGCGGCATAAATCGACACTTACCTGGAACAAAAACAGAATGATTAAATGTATTTGCATAAAGGTATAATCAGATTTAATGCATGCACAAAACCTATACATTTACAAATATGTGTTATATGAAATTTGCAATTTAAATAGGAATAAATGGAAACTGATTGTAATGTGTAGACCTGTCATGTGCCTGTCATACTTAATAAATCAATGTGGTATGAGAAAAGTGCATTAATTAGGCTCTTAAACGTAACAGAAACAATTAAACAAGTTCAACAAATGATATAGTGAGGAATTTAAGGAACGAATAAAACAGATTACTTGGCCAACTGTCCTCGTAAATTTAGTACTTTTATTTCCTGTAAATAATACGAATTCACATACAGTTAAGGTACTTTTTCTAATTTGTGGTCATAATTGGCGAATTGACACACTGCGTTATTAGCAACTTATGGGTTTGAAAAATTTGTTGGACTGATGTCAAACGTCATAGGTAAAAACCCTTCCACCGCGTCTACTACCCGAAACCTTCTCTGGTAATTAGTAAGTAAAAGGGCTGATGTATAACTAGGGTCCAAAAATTAATGTGACATTTTCTTACTGCAGGTTTTTTAAGCGTACCTACGTTAGTGTGAGTGTTCACAGATCGACTTAGTAGTATCGAACAGTAGATGTGCTCATCTACTGGTTATATCAAATCCATTTTTTTTCTAATCTTTTTTTAATTTCGGTGTAATAATTTATTAGAATAAATTATAACAAGCAGATTTCTGTCCAAAATGTTACCAAAAACTTATACGTTACATAAACTAAGAAATCCTCAACACATTAAATGTACTATAGCTTCCTACGTGTATGCTGATATTCAATAAACCATTTATTGCGCAGCAGTAATTAAAATCTTTCATATCTACGATGTAGGAGATTTGATTAAAGAGATTTGATGTTTAGTTGAAAAGAATGAGTCATACCTGAGTCGCAAAACATCACCGAAAACGTCATGCTGGCGTCTTTTGACGAACACTGCAAAACTAAGAAAGCCCCAATCCTTCGTCCACACTGTATTAGCCGTACACGCATGTTTAAATATATACAGAATATTGATATTTCAGTTTATGCGATTGCAAGCGATTAAAAAGAGGCAGTGTGTGGTTATGTGTTGTACCTTTGACATATGGTATTTGATATCAATGTGTACCAAACTTAGAAAAAAGTTACTAAAAACGGTGTTACAATTTGTGCATTGTGAATGCAAAGTAGAAAAATATATTTCATTCAGAGGTATTTTTGTCAAAATATTATATGATTAAAACATTATTCCATTATTAACTGTCAAGTTAAGAGAAACTAATTAATTCTGTATTTTTTTGTCTGAAATAAATTCTCACACGTTTCTAAAGTTGTTTAAAAGAAACAGTTCAGCAAAAGTACAATAAAAAGGAAAAAGGCATATCAGTATCAGTTGAAACTTGTTTGATTTTTTTTTTTCGTGTCGTATAGTCATTTACCATTATTGTCCATTATTGATGTTTCGACAAATAAAGTATGTAATTGGAAATCTGTGAAATTATTTGATAACCAAATTCAACGATTGATTATATTATTTTTAACGTGTCTGCCGATAGCAACCCATATTTGTTTTAAGTTAATAATCCTACATATATAGAAAATTTTGTTTAATTCAATTAAATATGCATTCACTGTAATAAATCTGGTGTTTCAATAGAGACAATGAAATATTTCTTAAAAATGCATTTGTTTAGTAGAAAGCTAATTTGTGTCAACAACTTACGGTTTCAGTTAAAGTTTAAAACTTGTATTTTATCAGGAAAGAAATTGTAGTTCAAATAATTCTTATTGTGTTTAGTAAAAGAATTATAATTCTTTAAATTAAAGAATATGTAGGTTGGTTTAAAATGCGTTATTGTATGGTTGCAATAAATGGTTCTTTGATTAAAGAAAATATTAGTTTGTTGAAGGAATTTATGCGGACCTTTTATTGACAAGAACTTTTCGGAGTCGCACTACGTCAATTGAGAAGCAGGTGTTCACCAGTCTATTATATAATGAAAAATAGGTTGCATTGTGTGGAGAGAGTTTAGTTCTAAGAATACAGTTTGGAGGAGGTCTTCACACTAAAAATGTATTTATTTGAATGAAAATATGATTTCTTTCATGAAAGTAAACCTATTTTTAAGCCAAAACAAACATATTTCTTTAAACGAAAAAAATTTCATCTTCTATACATACTTATTTGTTTAAATCACACAGATTTCTTTGACGTAAAGAAACGTAATTTCTTTAATCAAAACGAAAATATAGGTATATACGTTTTGTAAATAAAGTAAATATCGTTGGCGTCAAAGAAAAAAGTTTTGATCCAAAAGAATATATTCAAAAGAATATATTTTGAAAAACAAGAAGTCTTTTCTATCTTTGTACTCATATTCCACATGCCTATGCCAGAAACAAAAGTTTATTTCATCGTTCATACCCACCATCAGTGTTTTTTTTTTCCAACATGTTAGATGTCCCGTTTTCTCCGGTTGTTGATATTTTGTACCAAAAGCCAAATATATCCGGCTACTGCACTTTTTCGAGTTGGCAACTCTAAGTAGGTTTAAGTACGATTATTTAGAAATAAGACATATAAAATAATACGTCCGAAAGTCAGCAGAATAGAAAATATTTTGTAAAATGCCAAAAGACCATACTGTGAACTGACTACCCTAACACAAAACTACCAAAAATGTGCTCGCTATTCTGTTGTGCTTTGTTTTTTAGTTTTTACTCTAATTAGAATGCAAAAAATTCATCTCTAGAAAATAGGATTTATTAACCAATTAGCAGAGACTGAGTTAGCAGACAATTGGCAGTGTCCATGGCTTTGATCGAAACCATATACGGCTTTGACATTGACAGCTGCTACAGGTTCGGCAATTTGAGCATTCGTTGTTATCTTCACAACTATCGATGACAATTATTTCTTTATTTGGTTTACATCCAGATAACTTGGCTACTTGTATTTTTATTTATGTTCACTAATAAAATGTAACGCAGCTTTTCTCGATGTCATCCTTATATAATCTACTAAGAACTTTATGCTGTCATATTATCTTATCTTATTAAGTAAATATTGAAATAAAATAATAAGCCAACATCTACAAAATTCTTTACAACACTGTAAATAATATGCAACACCTTAATTCACTCTGTTGCCCGAAATTCTCAGGTAGAAGAATTACCGATAGGCGAACCTAAAATTCGACACACTCAAACAAATTTCAATATTCCGTATCACAATTAGATTCGGGAATAAATCCAATAGAAAATCCGTTACAGGCGTTACAGGCAACACACGTGAATATACAATTTTCCCGATGTTTCCGCTTGATTTTCCAAGCGCCCAGGTAAGGAGAGAAGGCCCGACAACCGGGTTGAGCGAACCCTCTCGAGGTGGAGATTTCAAATTTTCAAATATTCACCGAAGCAAGCCGGGGACCGACGACGAAACGAACCGTTCTCCACGCCCGAAATTGATTCGATTTTTTATTCAAGTGTGCTTGCTTGCTTGCTCCCTGCATAACATATTGGAAGAGATATTTCTGCAGCGATGGATTTTTATAGCGGCAGCAAGCCACTGACAGATGCGAATCTTTCACTGCTTATAAATAAAATATATTAGTTTCAATTTAAGGGAGAAGGGGGGAAGGAGGGTGAAAAGTATATTTGTGAGTGAACGGGCGGGAGGGATCTGTGTGGGGGAATGAATAGGAATAGGAAAAGTTCGACTCGGAACTGCTGGAAATCGAATAAAACTTTATGGGCTGGGAAGTTCTGCTCGGGGAGTTTGTTTAGTTCGCGAATAATCGGCGAAAGTCCTAATTGATACTAAATTCGTATTGGTATCAATTCTTGTTGTCGTCGATTTTCTTTTGTATTTTCGAACCAATGAACTCGAAAAATATTATGCACAAAAATGCAAAACTATATTCACCACACATTCCTTTTTATTAATATACATGCCATTATTTCAAAACTTTGAACCCTATAATAATATAACGATGTTCGATGATGAGATAAAGATCATGATAAAAAAATCACGTACTTCCAATTATTCCAATTCCAATTATTTTTACAAGTCTATGTACTATTACAGCGATATTGCTGCTTTAGTGCAATTACAATGATCCTTTAGTGACAATACAATGGAAATATACCTTAGAATGGTGAAATTACAACGTATTTTGTGATTTTACTATTATAATAGCGGGTTTGTTGATATTGTAACGCCCAGACGTATGCGCTACGTTTGATCAGCTGTTTCGCAAACAAACGCCGGCACGAAAACCATCGACTGCAGTATATAGTTATATAGGGCGCGTCGGATTTCTGTCTTCCGTAACAGTAATAGTAACAGTGATACAGTGAACCAGTGAACTAAAACTTATTTAGGTATCATGTAGGTGTAGGGTAAAATACTATGTCACACTGCAGCACAATTGTACATATTGTCTTTGTAAATCACCAATGATATCAACCAGCTACTAGAGGTGGCTGTGTTAACGCCATACCAGGCAGAAAGCGGTAAGCACAGAGACTTCTACGTTTCTTGTGTACAAATTTGCTTTAAGATTGAAGAGTTTTATACCAACAGAATGGTAATGTGCAATCTTCTTATTAGGTTAACTTTTTTGTGTCTGTCTAATATGTTTCCTTGTTCTATTACAGGTACAGATGCGGAACATCTTGCACCAAGTGCGTTTGTCAGAAACAGAGTGGACGAGTATGTGAGTTCATGACTGACCGAAGTGCATTTTTCATGTTTTCTATGTTTAAGTATTTATTAATTACTACTCTGTAGTTTTAATGTATTTTTATGTGCTTCAAACTATTTTATATACGTGTGTACGTCTACATATTTATTTTTTACAAGTAATTTTATCTGTCATATTTGTTTGACCGTTTGTACTATTGTAATGTTTGATTGGTTGCATGATGTTTCTGTTTTTTTGTATTATTTGGTAGATAATGTTAATATCTACTCAAGATCAGAATAAAATTAAACAAATCAAAAACACTACATTAAAATTACATTAAAATCGGTGTAGTATTCCGTCCATATTCTTGTAAAATCACAGTGTAAATATACAATGACAAAGTAAAAATACAATTCAAATGTAAAATTTCACTGATTGTCGCAGGGAAAAGAACCTACCGTTCCTACTGTAAATTCACACACATTTTTTTCTGTGTATGGAACTTCACTAACTTTTCTTCTTATGGCTTTGCAGCTCAAAGACTGTCAAAGGCTGAAAGCTTCAGGACGCGTTATTTTTGAGGAGGGTATCAAAATGTTCTATTTTGACATTTTGAACCATTTTTTTCCCATATAAATTGACATAAATATTTAGTAGATTCAACATTATAAGTTATAACTGTATAACGATAAACAATAAGACAACCTTATTAATTCAAATAACATTTTGTAATAATATACAGGCTGACCCGTAAATTATAACTATTTATTTATGATAAATGTCGAACTCGTCTATACGTAAAGATTTATCCGACTAAAAAAATTTAATACCACTCTACGCAATATTTTGCGTTATTTTGAATTAACTTCCAATCATATTACGACCATTTAGAAAAGAAAAACACGAAATCATATCTAAATAAAAATATAAGGTATTTTTAAAAAAAATATTACTAATCTTATTGGATCAAATAAATATAACATAAACTTTAAGTCTATTTGATATTATGGCAACCATACTTTGGGCACTAATGGTACAATCCAAGCCCTAATTTATTGGCCTATACATGAACAGAATCGGTTCAGATTCGTTGTATCAAAAATCACTTTTTGAATAGTCAACTTTAATATCTTTGAAAGTGTCTATTTGACCAGGCAAATAACTTTTGCGAAAAATAACCATTTCGCTAGGACATTGAATTAAATCGTCTTACATTAATTCCAAAATGTCTATAAAATTACAGGACAACCTGTATCCTAGAGCATAGGAAAATAACCATTAAGAACGAAAGGGAATCAAGTAATCATTATTGAGGGAATTCACGTAAAAGCAGATATATAAAACAAATTTCAAAAACCAAACGAAAACTATTTTTATGAATGTTGAATGATTTACAGAAAATTACTTCCCAGTTATATGTATGAATAGATCACACAAACATAATTCATCATTATTATTCTTTGAATTATTATTGTTAAAAGATATTTTAAAAACAAAATGTATATGTCTGATGATAGATTATACCAGCGCAATATGTGTAGTAATCTTGAAAAGAAAAATTAAAATGTTACAAAATTGATATGGTATAATGTAGATACTGTGTGTTACACTTTTGGATGACACATTAATAAGAGTGTTGTTTAAAAGGTAATCAAGTTGTAATTTGAACTGGTGGTCTACATGGGTACTAAGAACAATGTCAAAGTCTAGCAACCTGTAATAAAATAAAAAGCTATGTTTCAAGTAAAATTACATCAGTGAATTAGATGCAGCAAAGAAGTATTTTAAAACTTAGCAAATCGTAATGATACCCATTAGTACATTCAAATTAGCAAAATGGAAAAATTCAATACCAAAAAAGGCACAAACGTACATGATTTTTTAAAAATTAAGTGAAGTATTATGTGCATTTCCCATAATTGCAATTAAATTGTAAAGTAATAACTAAAACATTTTATTTACTTAAATTTTTACGTATTTTTTGCAAACACAAATCCAGGACTTAAATCCAATAAGAAATAAATGTTCGACCAATCAACGCATTCTTCAAATCCAAACTAAATCTTCCGGTGTCCATATCATGCCATAAAGATTTACGACAGGGAAAAATTTGCATAAATAAACCGACGTCTTCCCAAAATCTCGCCTCTGATTTTCTCCGGGCAGCCACACACACATAAAAAAGTTCTCCCTTATAATTGCCGGTAATAAAATAAGTCATTTAACCGACGGAATCCGTAATCCTACGACGCATTCGCTCGGAAAAAAAGAAATTACATTTTTACCGCCGACCAGCGCGGCGGTACGGGGAAACGCGGAAAACGGATTTCAAAAGAAGCGAGAAAAACTTTTGGAGCAGCGAAATTTCACGTTTTTATTGGACAACCATATTTATACGTTCCCTGTCAAATTTATGCCCTCAATTTAAGTTGTCTAATCCGAGAATCTGCGGAATTCTCACGGTAAATTAGACGGGTTCCATAATCGTGAAAATGATTTCACCCTTTTTGGCGGCGTGTTTACCCTTTTACGTGCCAGAATTGCGTAAGCCAATTATTATACGGGGATTAAAACGTGATTACTTTCTGTGTGAATTTTAAATAAGGTTCTTTTGCCTTAGTTTAATAAAAAAATCTTTCGACAACAACGCTTCTTTTTGAAAATTATCGCAGGTAGAACTTTATTATGAAAAAGATGAAAAGAATTCTGAACGTAATACAATAAATTAAAGGTAAACAATATACAATTTTCTGACTTATCGTGGATTTTTGTCGGATTTTGATGAATTAGAAAAAGAATCTAACGAAGAATCTCTTTACAGGAAAAACAGAGCACAACTTAAAATATAGGTACATATAAATAATAAATATAAATATTCAAAAGCCATTCATTCAAATTTGATGTACATATGAGCATAAAACTAATTTTAAACCAACTTTTCGCTATAATATTTTACAATTAATAGTGAAAAATTTAACAAATTTAACAATTTAACTATTTATTAGGAATGACGTTTTCTCAATATATGATAATGTTATTCCTTTATAGGTGTAATTAAGTCCATTGTGTACAGACGGTACATTATGTATAGAAACTGTCCTTGTGGAAATCTGTCAAAATTCATTGTTGTTCTTCTCATGTAATTCCATGCAAAAAGTTACGTTAAATAAAAATAATAATATGTACTAGCATATTTTGATAAGTGATGTGGTACATCACAGTGAATTATTATCCAATTGCTGTTAGTCAATGTGTTCAGTATGAAAATGTATTTTAATACATCCATATTTTTGTCATTTGTTATTTGTTAAAAGTAAAACTGAAAGTTAAAATAACAAACATTTGACATGCGTCATAATAGATGTTCCGGTATCTCAGAGTGCGTAAGTCCACATTCTCGGTTGTACTTGCGTTATAGAAAGAAAAACAAATACAATAGTAGTTTATCACATTAGTTTTACATTAGGTATACCCATGTAAAAAATAATCATCCATCTTTTTTTTCGTTGTGGCGAAATAACTCAGAAAATACGACTTTATTCGGACTTCCAACATACAAGAGAAAACAAGAAAAAAATTTATTCGAAAATTTTTGAGATATATCGCCATAAATATGCAGTCTGGCAGTGTAGTTAGCCACACCAAGGTATTACGCACATATATTCATCTACAACTGAGAAAACCGAGGTATAAATGATGTTTTGCTATAATACTGATGGTTCCAATCATTTCCTGTCATTTCTGGTTTGGCGCGATGCTTTTTGTTTTGTAAGAGCTCAAACTTTATTAACAAAAGATGATGGTGCATGAAGTTGATGTTTTATAACGTGTCTTCTATAATTGAGCCAAACTCATTTAGATTATTATGGCTGCATAGAGAGAAAAAACAGTGTTAAATCAATGAAATCATTTCCCAAAAACTATATTGGCCCAAAACAGATATTTTATTAACGGAAATAGATTTTTGTTTATAAGAAAGAATTTAGCTTCTTACATAATTTGATTCAAATAAACACTTTTTCACTATATCATACGCAGTATGATGAAGTATTGTAATCGTGCCGAAAATTGTAATCGTGCCCCTGAACATTTTTGACCAAGGTACAAAAAAATGTCTGTGTGTGTGTGTGTATGTATGTCTGTGTGTAAACGATTTTTGTGGCGACGATTCCGGAGAAACTACTAAAGGTATCGGAACGAAAGTTCATATTTAGAAGTTTTGTTACCAAACTTAGAGCTAAAAAGCTTTTGGTTGAAAAGGCTCCAAAGGAACTGGTAGTTTATTCTAAGCCTTTGCAGGATTTTGCAAATGAGCCGCCATTTCTGTAATTTCGACAAAATAGTTAATTAATAAATTAAATTAGAGGAAATTTTGAATAATTTATTCCTATGAAATTTTTTGGTAAAATTAATAGTTTAGCTTCAATAGCAAATTCTATTTGATCGAGATCGGTCGCATCTGCATTGATATGAAATTACATAGTAGCTAGGATTTTGACAAATATTTTTTTGTGTTGTCACATTCGAAAACAACTGATCTCATCAGAGGTTGGAAAACCACTATGGAACGTTGCCGCTGTAGTGCGGCAAATTATAAAATACAAATTTCAAAGAAAATAAGATCACCAATTTGATTGTTTCTTGATAAGAAATATCAACCCGTCTTTATATCTAATTCTAAAAACGGTAAATTGAGAAAATTATAAATATAAGTAATAATATATAAGTATAGCGATGAGTGTAGTTTTATTTTAGTATGTTGGTAGGGATGTGTCATGAACAAATATAAATCTGTCAGAATTTGAATTACCTTTTTAAGGTGCGTTTTCATTAGTGATAATGGCAGTGGTAGCAGACGCCGTTATAGTATTTCCAATAGAAAATTGCTAGTGACTCATGTTTATGTACATGCAAACTAATATGTGTCATTATCACGATATGTAAGAAATACTATAATTTCGTATTCTACCACCGCCATTAGCTACCATTACCTACCAATCGGAACGCACCTTTAAACTTGACGTTTCGTCAAAGTGGTACCAACCTAGCATTTACTATACAGAAATCATTTAATTTTTTTTGTTTTAATACGTATTTCTTAAAAAGCAACACAATAAACGTTGATGTCGCTCCTGCTAAAAACTAGATAGCGCGACTCGCTCACATGCGACGGCGACACTCCGCCTTCGGTGGCGCGCCGCATCACCGCTCGTCGCGCTATTCCGTACTTTCGGCATTTGTGACATAAATAACTATTATTCTAATGACGTAGTGTAGGTAGTGTCAAATGCTGATGCTTTGACAATACCTACGATTTATCTCAATAGAATAGATTCTCATGAGCTAAACTATTAATTGTATATATTGTATGATAAAGTCATGTGCCTGGCCACATCAGATTTTTACCATATCATACGCAGTATGATGAAGTATTGTAATCTTGGAAAGAAAATAGAGATTTTAGCGGAAATAGGTCGTTATGGGTCCCCTGAACATTTTTTACCAAGGTACAGAAAAATGTCTGTGTGTGTGTGTGTGTGTCTGTGTGTGTGTAAATGATTTTTGTGGCGATGATTCCGGGGAAACTACTAAAGGTATCGAAAGTTCATATTTAGAAGTTTTATGACCAAAGTTAGAGCTGAAAAGCTTTTGGTTCAAAAGAGTCCAAAGGAACTGGCTATTTTCTCTTAGCATTTTTCAAGGATTTTACGAATGAGGCGTCATTTCTGTAATTTCGTCAAAATAGATAAATAATAAATTAAAGCAGAGGAAATTTTGTATAATTTATGTCTATACCATTTTTTGGTAAAATTAATAGTTTAGCTGTAGGAGCAAATTCTATTTGATCGAGATCGTGTCTGCATTAATATAAAATTAGCCAGGATTTGAAGGGACGATTTGGAGGGATCGGCGCTTCCTAAATAAAGATAACCATCCTATAACCATCCCATAAGGGAAAGAGTGCTATGTAATAAACATAATACCAAAATACGAAAGGGGGGGCAACTATCCCCCTTACCCCCCTCCCCGAGATACGCGTATGTATCTAAGTATGTTGAGTTTTAACTATGGACTACAACACCGCAGTTTTGTCGGCATTTCTCAACATATTTTGAAACATAGATGTATTTCCTAGTAGTTCATCCACAATTTGCAAGTTTCGGAGAAATACCAACTATAACTTCAAAATAGCAAATAGCAACCGACCATATGTTGCAATAAAACTCAAACTACAAACACATAATCCAAACCAACCATATATCGCCGCAGGTTCAGATGGAGTTCAAATGTTTCGAAATAACCGCGCATAAATTATTGCAGTAATGCAGTTTCGCGGACCAGAAGGATCCCAGTGAGCGTGGACTAGTCCTCGCCAGTTCTCGTATAGTTATAGCTCCGGCGAATCCATATTTTAATGGGAGGGTAATACAGGTACTGCGACGAACTTGGATCCGAACTACGGACCGTGTCGGTCCTCGCGTATTGTGTTATCATATAGCGGCATTCGCTAGCCGGTACTGATTTAAATATTAGCCGGTCGTTGGGCACCAATGGGATATATTCATCCTCCAGACGCCGCATATTAACTTCGGAATGAATTTTAATTAAGTTCTGAATGGTCTGCGAGGACATCTGCGCTAAATTGCATGTCTGTGGATATGTAGGTATTTCGAGTGCTTCATATGGCTGGATGCATCAAAACTTTATACTTAACGTAGGTTTATGGCTGCCATTGTCTGGATGCTTTTTGTGGAATAGAGTGTAGTAATTCTTGAAGGTTAAAGGGAGACAGAATGTTTTTAATTGAGGAATAGGGAGTCCTTGTATAAGAGAAAGAAATAAAATTGCGTCCAATTTGAAGCGCTGTTAAAATTATTGTAATTCTTAAAGTTACTATCCTGACTTGGGAGTGCGAAACAACAATTAGGTCAACACAAAACCCAAGTGACTGACTACCTAAGTTTATACTGAAAATTTCAGATTTGAAGGACCTTGAAAGGCAGTAACAGATAACCAACAAAAAATAGAAAACTATAATAAGAGAAAAAATGCTGGCCTAGCTTGGAACCTTGGATACTTCTATGGAAATGACAGCAAAGGCCCAAAATAAGCAGAAGGAATACAGAGAATTAAGTGTCTGTCAGATTATCTGGAAAGAACAACATAATAGACCACTTTTCCATATTTAGTATAACTTACAAAGGAGATACTGTGTTGTTTGGAAGACCTCGTTTTGGATACCATTGAATTAAGAAAAAAAAAATTTAAATCTAATCGGAATTAGCCACGTGAATTAATAGATTTCGTGACCAGGAATATACAACTTTTGAGTTCTGGTCAATCCTGAAAATATCCGCAAAAAAATACTCCTGGTTTAACACTGGTCGATGTTGATTTTGCTCTAAATGACAAACAGATATTGACAGGTTCCTTCAAAGGACTTTTCGTAGATTGCGATTCTGGAAGCTAACTGGATTTTCTCTTCATTGGTTTGAAATTTCAATGTTTAAGATTTTTTTCAGCCTACCTAGAAATTCAGTCATAAAGTGCAATACAATGTGGCGAGTCGTATTTGCTAACTGTCAAAAACTAGAACAGAGTTGATACGACGCTGTTGAACTACAAGACTTTACAGTGCTGTTACGCAGCATGTTTCACGCTGCATAGCATTGATATTCAAGCTATTATCTTTCATTTACGATTACTTAAAGAATTCTATCACAACTTGTTTTGGAGAAATGGCACATAATGTAAACAAACACATACATGAACTCTTTGATACCCTTCTTTAAAACTAACACGATCTCAATGGATTCTGTAAATATACATAATTGAAGGCAGTTTTGGCCCCGTTTTAACAATAAAAACAACACCGTCTCAAACAGAAAAAGATATGTGTCAATTCACATAGGTAGGCATAGGTTGCGTTGGTGCGGCGTTCTCGTCGCGAAAGTCGGAACTGAAAGTGGGAGTTCCTCAGGGATCGGTCTTGGGGCCGTTACTGTTCTTGATGGTTATGAACGATCTCTCAGAGTGCTTGTCTTTTGGTGACTTGTACCAATATGCGGATGACACTACGCTTATGGTTAAACATGAAAATCTATCAGACCTTTCGACGCTAGCGAACATGGCTATAGAGCATGCATATGTGGTGCCGTGCAACTGGAATGATTTTAAATCAGGCAAAAACAGCATTAGTACAGTTTTCTTTAGTGTCCCCAAGCCAATCCATACTGGTGAGGGCTGGTGGAAGATCAATGGCTCTGAGTGGGGAGGTTAAATTTCTGGGGGTGCTCTTGCAAGATAATCTAAAATGGGACAGTCAGATAAATAGTACTAGGAATAAACTGTCGAGTCTATACTATTCAATGTATAAATTGAGATCTGTTGTGGAATTGCATGTTTTAAGAACATTTTATCAGAGCTCGATTGAGTCGGTTCTGACCTACGGAATAATCCTCTGGGGATCATCACCTCAGCTAATAACAATGTTGCATCAAGCTGCAAAAAAAATTTATCAGATGCATGTTGCGCCTTGATTATCGTGAAACATGTAGACCACATTTTAAGGCGCAAAATATTCTAACTCTACCATGTTTATATTTATACCGTCTTCTCTGCTATTGCAAAAAGAATATTTCTGGCTTCACCAGAAATGCTGACTGGTCACGCCAGGACACGTCTCGTCGGTTTTTGAGAGGGGTCCTTATTACATGATGGTAAAAACCTACAATGCCTTGCCCCTCTCGATTGTTTCTGAAACCAGTTTTATAAGTTTTAAAACACGGCTCCGAAAATATCTGGTTGATGCAGCGTTTTATTCAGTTGATGAGTTTTTGGGTTTATGACTGCTAGTGTCCAAAGTGCGCAAATGTTTTTGAGTTTTGTTGTTGTGTACATACACTATTGTTGTGTGTGTCTGAATACATATATTATGTATGTATATGTGACTGTGTACACGCACAGTATGTATATTTTCTGTATATTATAGTCAGGCGGTTTTTTTGTTGTTATTTAAGGTTATCTGTATCATATTTATGTTTATGGATTCTAATGTTCACTGTAGTCATGAAATTGGTTTTGATTTTGCATATATTACGTTTATGTCTGTTTATACTGTACTTTTCTGTAAAATGTGACTATATCGATGTCTCTACGAGATCTTCATGACAATAAAGAAATTATTATTATTAGGTCCCCACGAGAGTCATTGCAATTTTACATTCCAATTGTGTTTTTTTTTTATTGCCATTGGATATTTACGCTGTGATTTTACAAGAATGTAGCCAGCATATTACACTAATTTTGATGCAATTTTTAATGATGTATGAGGTAGGTAATGCGTAATATTTTTTTATCAATCTTAATATAATTTCATGTGTAGGATGATAATAGAACTAGAATACATATCGATGTCATAGCTGCAATACAACGTGTCACCATCAAGGTGATACGTGGTATTGCAGCTCGGCCATCGATATGATACATATTAGGATGTATCGAAAAAACTAACTTTTCTTTTTCAAATACAAATAGTTTAACAAGGTGTGAAATTACCGTATACAAAAATATATTACTCTAATGCAACATTTAGATCACCAGCAGCTTATTTAGATTTGATACAACTTTTAGAAAAATGACCATTTTTGCATAATTTAAAAAATGTGCTAAAATATTGATAAAAGTTTGTCATTACATTTTTTAATTATGTCCGGACATATGGACTTTCAAAAAGAAAAACCACAGAATATTTCATTAAAAAAATATGAAAAAATTCGAATTTTTAAAGACAATCACATACATTTTAGGCCTCCTGTGGGAGACCTAAATGTTATTCAATTGGACCAATTTTTTTTTGTTGCGTATGTTGGTCCACAGTGACAACTTTCTAACAACCTGAAACATTAAATTTCGAAAACAAAAAACGTTTTTTCGATACACAAATAGATATACCTACACCAAGAAAGTTAGACAATAGAAAGATTTCACATTTTGTTTGGCTCTCCAAATTTACACAAGGTACATTGTATTTTTACAATTTTAAGGCATAACAACTTCCATTGTAATTTTACTTTAACAGATCGTTGTTTTTGAAATAAATCTGCAATATCGTCATATCACAAATCTGTAATATCACACAGATTTATAAAACAAATTGTAATTGCGTGAAATGTGTAGACTAGACCACATCTATTGTAATTTATATGTTGATTTATGGGTAATGTTAATCAACAACTATTTTTCTCATTATATAAAAAATATTTTTAAAATTACAATATGTTAATGAAACAACGTCTTATAGACCTATCTCCCAGATGCCCATCATGCCAAAAATCTTCGAAAAATTACTACTCAATAGACTGACGCCAATAATTGAGAGCAAAAGGCTTGTTTCAGACAATCAGTTCGGATTTCGGGATAAGCACTCTACTATTGATCAGATACACCGAATAACCAACATAATTGAAAAATCCTTAGAGGAAAAAAAGGTTTGTTCTGCAGTCTTCGTAGATGTGGCACAGGTTTTTGATAAAGTCTGGCATGAACGACTAAACAATAAATTAGGAAGTATTCTCCCAAAACAGTTTGCACAACTATTAAAATCGTACCTGACTGAGAGATACTTTAGGATCAAACAAGGTGATGTATGCTCTGTCCTTAAAAAAATAAAAGCAGGCGTGCCGCAAGGTAGTATTTTAGGGCAGGTCCTCCACCTACTCTAGACCAGCGACCTCCCAGCACTAGAAAATAATACTGTCGCAACTTTTGCAGACGACAGGGCTATCCTAGCTGTTGGGAACAGCAATGAAGAAACGACGAGAAATCTCCAAACAGCTCTTGGTCATTTTCAGGTCTGGACAAAGAAAAAAACAATCAAACTGAACGAACTCAAGTCAGTTGACTTCACGAACAATAAAATACAACACATCCCGGTTACAATTAAAAACCAAATAGTACCGTACGCAAACACAGCCAAATATCTCGGCATGACATTAGACGCCAGGCTCCGCTGAAAAGTCCATGTCAAAAAGAAAAGACAGGAACTAGGAATCCGTTAGAGAGAGATGTACTGTGGCTGCTAGGAAGAAACTCCACGCTGTCTGTACATAATAAGGTTCTCTTGTACCAGCAAATTCTAAAACCCGTGTGGACGTATGGTGCTCAACTCTGGGGTTGCACCAAAATAAGTAACATTAAAATTGTCCAGACCTTGCAAAATAAAGTATTGAGATACATTGTCAATGCGCCTTGGTACATAAGGAATGATGATCTCCAGAAGGACCTCAAAATGGAGTCTGTGTGCAAAGAAATCCAAAAAGTAGCACGAAGTCACGAGGAAAGGCTTCACAATTACGTAAACGTTGAGGCCATCTAGCTCCTCGACAACACCGAATTAATCCGAAGACTCAAAAGAAAGAAGCCTTTTGAGTTAGTGTGACTGTGAGTTAGTGGAAAAGCAGAGTAAGTGCTAGTCGTAGGTGATAGTTCTAAAAGCAGAGACAGTGTATCTCAATAGAATAGTGCGCAAGAAAAACGTGCCCAGTATACCAGAACTAACATCGATAGATGCCTATTAGGCTAAATTATACTAGTAAAATAAGTTAGAATTAAGTTACTCATTAGTCAATTATGACTAGATTGTAATGCACTTATTGAATAAAAAAAACATTATGTTAATAAAAAAAATCGCTCAAATGGGACTGTTAACGAGCTAACACCTATCTAATACCAACCAGAGTTTTATAAGTAGGTAGAAATGAATGCTGAAACTATGAATTTACGCAGGTTTTCAAATCTCACCCAACTATTCGACCCCAAACAATACTTTTTGTACAGTTGTCCAGTGATCCTGGAACATGATTTGATTTTGATTATATACTTATATAATAAATTGTTTACGTAGATATTTATATTATTCGTACCCTACTCATACCCTAAACATTAGGGGAAATAAAAGATATTTCTTAAAACAAGTCATATAAACACAATGCCTGAAATTTAGTGAAAATCTGAATACATCCCTCGGGTTGTAGGTACGTATACCGTTTATAGCACTCCACTATGTTTATCTACCGTAAATATAAAGACAAACTTTATTTTATTAAATTCTACTTACAAGGATAAATGCCAAGGCAGTCAATATTTAATTTATAAATCGTATATCGAAAACGATTGAGCAATAGGACCACTTTAACGTCCAGGACACTTGAGTATACATCAATATCCTTTCTATATGATAGAAAAGGTTATCCAGTTTGTATACCTTAAGGACCTAGAATAAAATGGCAGCCGAACATCCAGTTGTCTCTAAGGATTTTACAATTTCGTTTAAATGATTGTAGGTACCTGAAACGACTCACCAGACGTTTTATATTGATTGTATGAGTCTGCCAACGACACGAGCGAAGGTATGCGAGTGTGTATTTCGTCAGTGCTTACGGAATACGTAGAAAATTACCAGGCGAATTTCTATTACATACTCGGGCGCCAAAGTGGACGACTATTCACTCGACGGTGTGCTTGTTAAAAAATAATAAGACGGATCGCCGTGGAGCATAATTACGTTGAAATTCAGCAGTCTGGAGATGCTTGTAGTGGGATTCTTGCGCTGAGTGTTCTATTCGAGATGTTCAACGTGCTGCGGGGAAAATTAGGTGCAGCGGAAATTGACAAAAACAAGCACTTTAAAGGACGTCTAATAATTATTTCGGGTAATTAGCTTTTCATTACGCAAATACATATTTCTATTGCGGTGTCTCTATATTCTTCATTTGAGAATGCCACGTTTAATGTGAAATTGCCCCATTAGGTAGAAGCCAAGCATTGAATCATTTAAATGTGTGTCAAAATTAAAATATTAATATTTTGTTGTACTACCTTTTTATTAACTTTAAAATATTTAAAGTAAAATATTAGAATTCTTGAACAATTTCTTTATATTACTTTATAAATGATGATTCTTATTTTTGAGTTGCGGTTTATTGTAGATACAACTGACAACCTTATTCACATTATACTTCATTCTATTTACAATTTTTGATGCAGGATAATAGTTACAGGTATACATATTTAATATTAACATTAACATTAACGCAAACTGTGTCCGATCCAATTGACCGATGTTGACGGTTCAAACGCTAGCGGATGGGAAATTGGCCGAGGAATTCATTTCTGAAAGTCGCGAGAAAAACGCGATAAACCGCGGAAATTATAGTTTCCCATTTTGTGGCCAAACCGTACACGCTACGGGAAAACCGACCTCACCGTTGAATTAATAGTTTTGATTTTACTTATTTGGAACGGTTGGGCAGTTATTACGTTCCCAATTATCAAAAATGGTGCTAAAACACCCATTTTACTATGTTAGAAACTTTGAACGCATACTGTGTCCGATCCAATCGACCGATGTTGACGGTTCAAACGCTAGCGGATGGGAAATTGGCCGAGGACTTCATTTCTGTAAGCCGCGTTGCTCTAAGGTGCGCGGTTCGCGAGAAAAGCACGATAAACCGCGGAAATTATAGTTTCCCATTTTCTGGCCAAACCGTACACGCTACGGGAAAACCGACCTCACCGTTGAATTCAGCACATCCCAATGCATAAGCATGACTACATTAGAATGCTCTATCCCTCAAAAAGTTATAATTGTTTTTTCGGTCTAAATTTAGCACTTTTAGATAGAAAAAAATTGAACATTGCAACCGTTGGTGATATAAAGGTTTACCCACTACCAAATGATAGCTTTCGTTGAGTCTATCAAAAATATGTATACTTTTGTATGCCTAAGATTTACCGTTTTCATGTTATGTGGTCCATTTCGCTTATTTTTGTATTATTTGAAAAAACGTAATTTCAGCACAACTCGGTAACTAGTAGAGACTAAGACTTTTCCTATGTAAATTTGTAATCAGCGCACCCATTTTAGTAAGATAGCAAAGGTTTCATGTTGATCCGGGCCCTAGTTTTAGAGATAGGAGTGCCAGTTCAAAATTATAGTTTAAAATACATGATTTCTTACAAAATTTTAGCCAGTCGGCAAAAACCCAACTACCTTCAATCAAATTAAGGTTCTGGTTCTTGGTACAATTTTGGACGCTGATTACGCCGGTAAAATTTGATTTTACTTATTTGGAACGGTTGGGCAGTTATTACGTTCCCAATTATCAAAAATGGTGCTAAAACACCCATTTTACTATGTTAGAAACTTTGAACGCATACTGTGTCCGATCCAATCGACCGATGTTGACGGTTCAAACGCTAGCGGATGGGAAATTGGCCGAGGAATTCATTTCTGAAAGCCGCGTTGCTCTAAGGTGCGCGGTTCGCGAGAAAAACACGATAAACCGCGGAAATTATAGTTTCCCACTTTCTGGCCAAACCGTACACGCTACGGGAAAACCGACCTCACCGTTGCATTCAGCACATCCCAATGCATAAGCATGACTACATTAGAATGCTCAATCTCTCAAAAAGTTATAATTGTTTTTTCGGTCTAAATTTAGCACTTTTAGATAGAAAAAAATTGAACATTGCAATAGTTGGTGATATAAAGGTTTACCCACTACCAAATGATAGCTTTCGTTGAGTCTATCAAAAATATGTATACTTTTGTATGCCTAAGATTTACCGTTTTCATGTTATGTGGTCCATTTCGCTTATTTTTGTATTATTTGAAAAAACCTAATTTCAGCACAACTCGATAACTAGTAGAGACTAAGACTTTTCCTATGTAAATTTGTAATCAGCGCACCCATTTTAGTAAGATAGCAAAGGTTTCATGTTGATCCGGGCCCTAGTTTTAGAGATAAGAGTGCCAGTTCAAAATTATAGTTTAAAATACATGATTTCTTACAAAATTTTAGCCAGTCGGCAAAAACCCAACTACCTTCAATCAAATTAAGGTTCTGGTTCTTGGTACAATTTTGGACGCTGATTACGCCGGTAAAATTTGATTTTACTTATTTGGAACGGTTGGGCAGTTATTACGTTCCCAATTATCAAAAATGGTGCTAAAACACCCATTTTACTATGTTAGAAACTTTGAACGCATACTGTGTCCGATCCAATCGACCGATGTTGACGGTTCAAACGCTAGCGGATGGGAAATTGGCCGAGGAATTCATTTCTGAAAGCCGCGTTGCTCTAAGGTGCGCGGTTCGCGAGAAAAACACGATAAACCGCGGAAATTATAGTTTCCCACTTTCTGGCCAAACCGTACACGCTACGGGAAAACCGACCTCACCGTTGAATTCAGCACATCCCAATGCATAAGCATGACTACATTAGAATGCTCTATCTCTCAAAAAGTTATAATTGTTTTTTTGGTCTAAATTTAGCACTTTTAGATAGAAAAAAATTGAACATTGCAACCGTTGGTGATATAATGGTTTACCCACTACCAAATGATAGCTTTCGTTGAGTCTATCAAAAATATGTATACTTTTGTATGCCTGAGATTTACCGTTTTCATGTTATGTGGTCCATTTCGCTTATTTTTGTATTATTTGAAAAAACGTAATTTCAGCACAACTCGGTAACTAGTAGAGACTAAGACTTTTCCTATGTAAATTTGTAATCAGCGCACCCATTTTAGTAAGATAGCAAAGGTTTCATGTTGATCCGGGCCCTAGTTTTAGAGATAGGAGTGCCAGTTCAAAATTATAGTTTAAAATACATGATTTCTTACAAAATTTTAGCCAGTCGGCAAAAACCCAACTACCTTCAATCAAATTAAGGTTCTGGTTCTTGGTACAATTTTGGACGCTGATTACGCCGGTAAAATTTGATTTTACTTATTTGGAACGGTTGGGCAGTTATTACGTTCCCAATTATCAAAAATGGTGCTAAAACACCCATTTTACTATGTTAGAAACTTTGAACGCATACTGTGTCCGATCCAATCGACCGATGTTGACGGTTCAAACGCTAGCGGATGGGAAATTGGCCGAGGAATTCATTTCTGAACGCCGCGTTGCTCTAAGGTGCGCGGTTCGCGAGAAAAACACGATAAACCGCGGAAATTATAGTTTCCCACTTTCTGGCCAAACCGTACACGCTACGGGAAAACCGACCTCACCGTTGCATTCAGCACATCCCAATGCATAAGCATGACTACATTAGAATGCTCAATCTCTCAAAAAGTTATAATTGTTTTTTCGGTCTAAATTTAGCACTTTTAGATAGAAAAAAATTGAACATTGCAATAGTTGGTGATATAAAGGTTTACCCACTACCAAATGATAGCTTTCGTTGAGTCTATCAAAAATATGTATACTTTTGTATGCCTAAGATTTACCGTTTTCATGTTATGTGGTCCATTTCGCTTATTTTTGTATTATTTGAAAAAACCTAATTTCAGCACAACTCGATAACTAGTAGAGACTAAGACTTTTCCTATGTAAATTTGTAATCAGCGCATCCATTTTAGTAAGATAGCAAAGGTTTCATGTTGATCCGGGCCCTAGTTTTAGAGATAAGAGTGCCAGTTCAAAATTATAGTTTAAAATACATGATTTCTTACAAAATTTTAGCCAGTCGGCAAAAACCCAACTACCTTCAATCAAATTAAGGTTCTGGTTCTTGGTACAATTTTGGACGCTGATTACGCCGGTAAAATTTGATTTTACTTATTTGGAACGGTTGGGCAGTTATTACGTTCCCAATTATCAAAAATGGTGCTAAAACACCCATTTTACTATGTTAGAAACTTTGAACGCATACTGTGTCCGATCCAATCGACCGATGTTGACGGTTCAAACGCTAGCGGATGGGAAATTGGCCGAGGAATTCATTTCTGTAAGCCGCGTTGCTCTAAGATGCGCGGTTCGCGAGAAAAGCACGATAAACCGCGGAAATTATAGTTTCCCACTTTCTGGCCAAACCGTACACGCTACGGGAAAACCGACCTCACCGTTGAATTCAGCACATCCCAATGCATAAGCATGACTACATTAGAATGCTCTATCTCTCAAAAAGTTATAATTGTTTTTTCGGTCTAAATTTAGCACTTTTAGATAGAAAAAAATTGAACATTGCAACCGTTGGTGATATAATGGTTTACCCACTACCAAATGATAGCTTTCGTTGAGTCTATCAAAAATATGTATACTTTTGTATGCCTGAGATTTACCGTTTTCATGTTATGTGGTCCATTTCGCTTATTTTTGTATTATTTGAAAAAACGTAATTTCAGCACAACTCGGTAACTAGTAGAGACTAAGACTTTTCCTATGTAAATTTGTAATCAGCGCACCCATTTTAGTAAGATAGCAAAGGTTTCATGTTGATCCGGGCCCTAGTTTTAGAGATAGGAGTGCCAGTTCAAAATTATAGTTTAAAATACATGATTTCTTACAAAATTTTAGCCAGTCGGCAAAAACCCAACTACCTTCAATCAAATTAAGGTTCTGGTTCTTGGTACAATTTTGGACGCTGATTACGCCGGTAAAATTTGATTTTACTTATTTGGAACGGTTGGGCAGTTATTACGTTCCCAATTATCAAAAATGGTGCTAAAACACCCATTTTACTATGTTAGAAACTTTGAACGCATACTGTGTCCGATCCAATCGACCGATGTTGACGGTTCAAACGCTAGCGGATGGGAAATTGGCCGAGGAATTCATTTCTGAAAGCCGCGTTGCTCTAAGGTGCGCGGTTCGCGAGAAAAACACGATAAGCCGCGGAAATTATAGTTTCCCACTTTCTGGCCAAACCGTACACGCTACGGGAAAACCGACCTCACCGTTGCATTCAGCACATCCCAATGCATAAGCATGACTACATTAGAATGCTCAATCTCTCAAAAAGTTATAATTGTTTTTTCGGTCTAAATTTAGCACTTTTAGATAGAAAAAAATTGAACATTGCAATCGTTGGTGATATAAAGGTTTACCCACTACCAAATGATAGCTTTCGTTGAGTCTATCAAAAATATGTATACTTTTGTATGCCTAAGATTTACCGTTTTCATGTTATGTGGTCCATTTCGCTTATTTTTGTATTATTTGAAAAAACCTAATTTCAGCACAACTCGATAACTAGTAGAGACTAAGACTTTTCCTATGTAAATTTGTAATCAGCGCATCCATTTTAGTAAGATAGCAAAGGTTTCATGTTGATCCGGGCCCTAGTTTTAGAGATAAGAGTGCCAGTTCAAAATTATAGTTTAAAATACATGATTTCTTACAAAATTTTAGCCAGTCGGCAAAAACCCAACTACCTTCAATCAAATTAAGGTTCTGGTTCTTGGTACAATTTTGGACGCTGATTACGCCGGTAAAATTTGATTTTACTTATTTGGAACGGTTGGGCAGTTATTACGTTCCCAATTATCAAAAATGGTGCTAAAACACCCATTTTACTATGTTAGAAACTTTGAACGCATACTGTGTCCGATCCAATCGACCGATGTTGACGGTTCAAACGCTAGCGGATGGGAAATTGGCCGAGGAATTCATTTCTGTAAGCCGCGTTGCTCTAAGATGCGCGGTTCGCGAGAAAAGCACGATAAACCGCGGAAATTATAGTTTCCCACTTTCTGGCCAAACCGTACACGCTACGGGAAAACCGACCTCACCGTTGAATTCAGCACATCCCAATGCATAAGCATGACTACATTAGAATGCTCAATCTCTCAAAAAGTTATAATTGTTTTTTCGGTCTAAATTTAGCACTTTTAGATAGAAAAAAATTGAACATTGCAACCGTTGGTGATATAATGGTTTACCCACTACCAAATGATAGCTTTCGTTGAGTCTATCAAAAATATGTATACTTTTGTATGCCTGAGATTTACCGTTTTCATGTTATGTGGTCCATTTCGCTTATTTTTGTATTATTTGAAAAAACCTAATTTCAGCACAACTCGGTAACTAGTAGAGACTAAGACTTTTCCTATGTAAATTTGTAATCAGCGCACCCATTTTAGTAAGATAGCAAAGGTTTCATGTTGATCCGGGCCCTAGTTTTAGAGATAGGAGTGCCAGTTCAAAATTATAGTTTAAAATACATGATTTCTTACAAAATTTTAGCCAGTCGGCAAAAACCCAACTACCTTCAATCAAATTAAGGTTCTGGTTCTTGGTACAATTTTGGACGCTGATTACGCCGGTAAAATTTGATTTTACTTATTTGGAACGGTTGGGCAGTTATTACGTTCCCAATTATCAAAAATGGTGCTAAAACACCCATTTTACTATGTTAGAAACTTTGAACGCATACTGTGTCCGATCCAATCGACCGATGTTGACGGTTCAAACGCTAGCGGATGGGAAATTGGCCGAGGAATTCATTTCTGAAAGCCGCGTTGCTTTAAGGTGCGCGGTTCGCGAGAAAAACACGATAAACCGCGGAAATTATAGTTTCCCACTTTCTGGCCAAACCGTACACGCTACGGGAAAACCGACCTCACCGTTGCATTCAGCACATCCCAATGCATAAGCATGACTACATTAGAATGCTCAATCTCTCAAAAAGTTATAATTGTTTTTTCGGTCTAAATTTAGCACTTTTAGATAGAAAAAAATTGAACATTGCAACCGTTGGTGATATAATGGTTTACCCACTACCAAATGATAGCTTTCGTTGAGTCTATCAAAAATATGTATACTTTTGTATGCCTGAGATTTACCGTTTTCATGTTATGTGGTCCATTTCGCTTATTTTTGTATTATTTGAAAAAACCTAATTTCAGCACAACTCGGTAACTAGTAGAGACTAAGACTTTTCCTATGTAAATTTGTAATCAGCGCACCCATTTTAGTAAGATAGCAAAGGTTTCATGTTGATCCGGGCCCTAGTTTTAGAGATAGGAGTGCCAGTTCAAAATTATAGTTTAAAATACATGATTTCTTACAAAATTTTAGCCAGTCGGCAAAAACCCAACTACCTTCAATCAAATTAAGGTTCTGGTTCTTGGTACAATTTTGGACGCTGATTACGCCGGTAAAATTTGATTTTACTTATTTGGAACGGTTGGGCAGTTATTACGTTCCCAATTATCAAAAATGGTGCTAAAACACCCATTTTACTATGTTAGAAACTTTGAACGCATACTGTGTCCGATCCAATCGACCGATGTTGACGGTTCAAACGCTAGCGGATGGGAAATTGGCCGAGGAATTCATTTCTGAAAGCCGCGTTGCTCTAAGGTGCGCGGTTCGCGAGAAAAACACGATAAACCGCGGAAATTATAGTTTCCCACTTTCTGGCCAAACCGTACACGCTACGGGAAAACCGACCTCACCGTTGCATTCAGCACATCCCAATGCATAAGCATGACTACATTAGAATGCTCAATCTCTCAAAAAGTTATAATTGTTTTTTCGGTCTAAATTTAGCACTTTTAGATAGAAAAAAATTGAACATTGCAATCGTTGGTGATATAAAGGTTTACCCACTACCAAATGATAGCTTTCGTTGAGTCTATCAAAAATATGTATACTTTTGTATGACTAAGATTTACCGTTTTCATGTTATGTGGTCCATTTCGCTTATTTTTGTATTATTTGAAAAAACCTAATTTCAGCACAACTCGGTAACTAGTAGAGACTAAGACTTTTCCTATGTAAATTTGTAATCAGCGCATCCATTTTAGTAAGATAGCAAAGGTTTCATGTTGATCCGGGCCCTAGTTTTAGAGATAAGAGTGCCAGTTCAAAATTATAGTTTAAAATACATGATTTCTTACAAAATTTTAGCCAGTCGGCAAAAACCCAACTACCTTCAATCAAATTAAGGTTGTGGTTCTTGGTACAATTTTGGGCGCTGATTACGCCGGTAAAATTTGATTTTACTTATTTGGAACGGTTGGGCAGTTATTACGTTCCCAATTATCAAAAATGGTGCTAAAACACCCATTTTACTATGTTAGAAACTTTTAACGCATACTGTGTCCGATCCAATCGACCGATGTTGACGGTTCAAACACTAGCGGATGGGACATTGGCCGAGGAATTCATTTCTGAAAGCCGCGTTGCTCTAAGGTGCGCGGTTCGCGAGAAAAACACGATAAACCGCGGAAATTATAGTTTCCCAATTTCTGGCCAAACCGTACACGCTACGGGAAAACCGACCTCACCGTTGAATTCAGCACATCCCAATGCATAAGCATGACTACATTAGAATGCTCAATCTCTCAAAAAGTTATAATTGTTTTTTCGGTCTAAATTTAGCACTTTTAGATAGAAAAAAATTGAACATTGCAATCGTTGGTGATATAAAGGTTTACCCACTACCAAATGATAGCTTTCGTTGAGTCTATCAAAAATATGTATACTTTTGTATGACTAAGATTTACCGTTTTCATGTTATGTGGTCCATTTCGCTTATTTTTGTATTATTTGAAAAAACCTAATTTCAGCACAACTCGGTAACTAGTAGAGACTAAGACTTTTCCTATGTAAATTTGTAATCAGCGCATCCATTTTAGTAAGATAGCAAAGGTTACATGTTGATCCGGGCCCTAGTTTTAGAGATAAGAGTGCCAGTTCAAAATTATAGTTTAAAATACATGATTTCTTACAAAATTTTAGCCAGTCGGCAAAAACCCAACTACCTTCAATCAAATTAAGGTTGTGGTTCTTGGTACAATTTTGGGCGCTGATTACGCCGGTAAAATTTGATTTTACTTATTTGGAACGGTTGGGCAGTTATTACGTTCCCAATTATCAAAAATGGTGCTAAAACACCCATTTTACTATGTTAGAAACTTTTAACGCATACTGTGTCCGACCCAATCGACCGATGTTGACGGTTCAAACACTAGCGGATGGGACATTGGCCGAGGAATTCATTTCTGAAAGCCGCGTTGCTCTAAGGTGCGCGGTTCGCGAGAAAAACACGATAAACCGCGGAAATTATAGTTTCCCAATTTCTGGCCAAACCGTACACGCTACGGGAAAACCGACCTCACCGTTGAATTCAGCACATCCCAATGCATAAGCATGACTACATTAGAATGCTCTATCTCTCAAAAAGTTATAATTCGTTTTTCGGTCTAAATTTAGCACTTTTAGATAGAAAAAAATTGAACATTGCAACCGTTGGTGATATAAAGGTTTACCCACTACCAAATGATAGCTTTCGTTTAGTCTATCAAAAATATGTATACTTTTGTATGCCTAAGATTTACCGTTTTCATGTTATGTGGTCCATTTCGCTTATTTTTGTATTATTTGAAAAAACGTAATTTCAGCACAACTCGGTAACCAGTAGAAACTGAGACTTTTCCTATGTAAATTTGTAATCAGCGCACCCATTTTAGTAAGATAGCAAAGGTTTTATGTTGATCCGGGTCCTTGTTTTTGAGATAGGTGTGCTACTTCAAAATTATTGTTTAAAATATGTGATTTCTTACAAAATTTTAGCCAGTCGGCAAAAACCTAACTACCTTCAATCAAATTAAGGTTGTGGGTCTTGATACAATTTTTGACGCTGATTACGCCGGTATAATTTGATTTTACTTATTTGGAACGGTTCGGCAGTTATTACGTTCTTAATTATCAAAAATTGTGCTAAAAACACCCATTTTACTATGTTAGATACTTTGAACGCAAACTGTGTCGGATATATATCTATTTACACGCTACCAACAGGGAGACATAACCTTTCAAATAAGAAAACAATTAACCAAATCGCCCCCTGCGATACAAAATTCGCAAACATACAAAAAAAAACCTCCACTAGGGTTGCAGAAATTATTAATTTTAACGCAAATCACAAACCCAAAGATTTGTTTTTTCCCCTAAATGTTCATGGAATATTTGTTTAGTTAATCTAAATAGAGAACTACGGAAAATTAAAAATATAATACCGTGACTATAATACGAGCTGTTAGACATGAGGAGAGAAAAACGAAATTGGGCCAACGTTTCCATTCCACCGAAATAATTCTTCCGTGTCACATGCACACACTAACACACACACGAACACACACACACGTACACAGACACGTTTCAGTGATACCAATCTTCGCAGTGACACAATCGGCCATTCCTCCATCTCGCAAGGGCAGCCTACACGTCCCATTCGGTCGGTCCGGAGAGATTTATTGAAAAATAAAACGAACTCAGCACTAAGTTATCGCACGACAGGGGTGCCGCTGACTAAAGTGCCTACCAGCAGCTAGAATTATTAATCTACGGTAGTAAAGTTCGACTTAATTTGCATAGGAAAGTGGAGTAAGGAAAAAAAAAATGGAAAGAACTTGTGACGGTGGGGGGGTAGTATAAATTTTAAGGAGCCGGTAGTAAAGCAGATAACTGTTTCATTAAATGTCCTAGCGTTAGTTTAATGTTGGTAGTGCTGTCGTAAATGATGTCACGTGACGTTAATTGCGACCGCTATATTTCGATTTCAGGATTTTAGTATTGTATGGCGTCTACGTGCTAGGTAGGGTTGGTTGGGTAGGGAGGGGCGTGCTTGAAATTTATGTCTGAGAGCGGGCGGCATATTAATTTTTCTAGGGCGCTGGGCACTTGTACCTTGCCTCTTGTGTGTTGGATTTACCTCGCTGTAAAAATTCCTCAGCTGTGATCTTTTGTCTAGATAAAATGCATGACATTTGTGGCGAAAACAAGCATTTTAGCATATTATGTTTGTAGCGTAGATCTTTTAAGAATGTGTATTACGTATGTACTATCGTGGCCATATGTTATGTCCCTTCTTTTGACGTCCATTTTCTCGGAAACCTAGGGGCGAAAAAATTTGAAAAAATTCTGGTGCTGTCCTTGATTAATATGCTACAACTCATAAAAATTAGAAAGCTGTATGTGTTGGCGTTTTCCCGATTTGACAAATTAGGAAGAATTGGTGCTGTTTTTGCCACGTAAATTTTATTCGTTTAACTTTAGCAATTTATTACTCCGGAAATAATACATAGATTTGAATGAATGAAAAAGTGAAATCACCTGCGGAATGCTAGCTTTCAATGTGCATTTTTGTAAAATCATTGGATTAGTGGTTGACCCACAAAAAGCTATATTATGCAATGCCAGCCATTCTGTTATTAGAAGAGCTAGAATAATGAACTATAGACTATAGGCTACCCAATAATAATTTATAGATTTAAAGTTTATTACATAATCATTGTTTATCTTGCATTTTTCGTACCAAAGATCGTGCTGAAACTCCGCGTGAATTCCGACGCTCAAAGGTAGTAATTTTACCTAACAATTAAATTCTTAATATTTGCATAATTCTGAATATAATATGTGACCCAGTACGAGAGAAATCTCTTCTATCGATTGGCGTTTATGCTTTCTTCAGTTTTTATACAATAAGTTTGTAAACAAGATTTTGATGGAAGCGGATAGATCTAATACTATGGAGTTAGCAGATTTTCCGATTAGTGGTGAATACTAAATTAAACTTGCTTGATAAACCCAAAAAATATTTAAAAGGTATGCCCGATTTTGTTGTTATATTCAAACTATTATAACAGTTTCAACAGCTTATTTAATAATAATTGTTAAATACATGCACAAACAATATAAAATAAATACAACCCTTGATATATTACATATATTACAAATTTATACTGACCGTATAAAACTTAAAAATATCAAAAAACTTTTACAAATTTAGCATCGTAAATTTGTAGACACAGAATATTTTGCAGATCACTTATTAATTTTAAATGCTAAACCCGAAACCCGATTTCAATTGCCAAGAATTCCCATGGGACTTCCAAATGCCTGTTCGTGGTTCTGTCATCTTATTGACTTATTTTGCCATTATTTTTTTAATTCGGTAATCTGTCGCCGGATATCCAAATCTCTTTGGCGAGGCATAATCGCCGTGTCGTTTTATGTATTGTGTCCGTAAACACTAGTAACTATAGTAATGCACGTGCGATCCGCCACTACTGGCAGCGTCGCTGTCGATCCCTTTCCCCGCTCGCCCCAAGGACCGTAAAGCGCGGCGTCAACTGCAGCAATCATGAGATGCTTCAACTCGATCTTTTGTAGGGAAAATGCAAGATAAACCATGATTATATAATAAACTTTAAACCTATGAATTAGTGGGTAGCCTGTAGTCTATATTTCATTATTCTAGCTCTTCTAATAAAGGAATTGCTAGCATTCCATAATATAGCTTTTTGTGGGTCAAGCACTAATCCAGTGATTTTACAAAAATGCACATTGAAAGCTAGCATTCCGCAGGTGATTTTATTTTTTAATTCGTTCAAATCTATGGATTATTTCAGGAGTAATTAATTGCTAAAGTTAAAAGAATAAAATTTACGTGGCAAAAACAGCCCCAAATCTTCTTAATTTGGAAAAATCGGGAAAACCCCAACACATACAGCTTTCTAATTTTTATGAGTTGTAGCATATTAATCAAGTACAGCACCATAATTTTTTCAAATTTTTTCGCCCCTAGGTTTCCGAGAAAATGGACGTCAAAAGAAGGGACATAATATATGGCCACGATAGTACGTTAAGGTTGTACTTGTCTGGATAATTTTTATTTGTTGCATGCTCGACCCTCCCAATTTATTCTTTATATCCATACATAATAATACTGACTGCAAAAATTTTGAATTTTTTCTTTGTAGTTTTTATCACTGATTTCTCAAAAACTAAATTCAGAATGTCTGCCTTCAGATTCAGATTCTACGCAAAAAATGCTAGAAACAGTATTCACTTCTTTGATTTTGTTCACTTTTAACCAAGATAGTTACTTAAAAGTAAAATTATTTAAGTATAATATTTGTTATATTTATAAAGCCTTACTAAATTGCATACGTTCAAATTACAAAGAGGTGTTCAGATAACAATTTATTTTATATCACTTTTATAACATTTTCTATAAGACTATAAAATTTCACGATATCATATATGTATATGAATTAATTGTGTCATGTAGGTATATTATCAAAATACATTTCCGACCAACCATTCTTTTAATCTTGTGACATCGACATTAATTTATGTCAATGGTAACTCCCTATTTTTCTTATTGATTTTAGTAGGTCCATTAATTTTCCCCTAATGGTGACATAAATAAATTATGACCTGACAAAAGTATACTTAAGTGCAAAAGACAATTGATTATTACGAGCATTTCGAAACTCTGTAAATCATGGAATTAATGAATGGAATATGAGTGTTATGTATGTAATGGTATTAAAGCAATAGATAACCCTATATACAGGTTGTTTCAGAAATAACGGCTAACCTTCAAGGAGCATATGCCCAAGGACGTAATAAGGATGTTTTGTCAAATAAATAACATATTATGGCCACACTTAACGCATTGCTGAGAAAATAAATAAAGACGGAGTCCGTCCCTGACCAGCGGAAGAAAATCGACAACACTCCACTACAGTTGTATTGCAGCTGGTGACAAATCAACGCCACTGGGAACATATGGGTTTCTTTCACTCCGGCCTCTCTCCCTGAGGGTACACAAGAGTGTTCACGGTAAGCTGTTTGTTGGTTTATCAACAATAAAAATCACTTTGATAGTGGAATCTTATTGTGGATGTATTTGTGTAGTGTTTTGTGTAGTACCAGAGATGGATGAATTGCAATTCTATGGCTAGAATGCGACATAACTTTGATCGGCCGGGACGCGTAGTTGCTGTGTTGAGTCGGTTTGTTTTGTTCGACGGATATCGCTTAGTAATCACAATGTTTGTAAATCCGCATCACATTTCTGGATTTGGTACGAAGTAATCTCTCTAATTTTCAATTAATAAATGTTTGTACGGAAGTTTGCAATCGTAAACGTGTTTTTGTTAGTATATATACCATTTATTAATAGTTATAAATGTATTTTTAAAATAACTGCCTGCAAAGAACTGTTTGCAAAAGGTGCTTCTTATTTTGCCATAAAAACTTTCTTGCCTTCAAAATGTTATATGACCAGAAAAACAATTAGTATCGTTTTTTTCTTTTCTACAACTGACTGTCAAAGTTAAGAAACACAAGATACATTAGAGTTTAAAAAAGAAATAACCTATGATTTTTTGAGTTTAGGTGTCAGAGCAGTTCACAGATTTCCACTTACCTACTTCATTTGTCAAAAATGCATCATAAAGATGAAAATCCATCGAATCTGAATCTGATGGCAGACATATCGAATTGTATCTTATTTTTAGAAGATAAAAACGCGTACTCTTGCATTTCCTTTCAAACTGACATCAAAATTTTCCTAAAATTCACAATTTCTGCTTTCGGATTCAGATTTTACGAAACAAAAATACTCCAGAATTAGTTGTCACTTATTGGACTGCTTTAGTTATCGGTTAGAGTAATCATTTAGTAATAAATTATTGCATTCTTTATAAATTAAGTAATTTTACAACTCAAAAGTTTATGGATTCCAGTCAATTCCGCTCAATCGGGACAGCCGCTTATTAGGGACAAATCCTAAAGAATGAAAACCAAACCGAGGAAATAACACAAATCTCTCACATCAGTCACTTCTGAAGTGGGTACGATTTTATAAATTAAACAATAACTGTAGAAATTGCACTAAACATAGTCATAGATTTACAACTCCGCAAATATCCTAAGAAATTTGATAAAACTTTCGAGAATCGATAAAAGGAAACTAATAATCAATATAAAGAACGTAGTAACTCACATCAGTCACTTGTGAAGTCGGTACGATTCTTTAAATTAAACAATAACTGTAAAAATTGCACTAAACATAATCATAGATTCACAACACCGAAAATATGCTAAAAAATTTGATAAAACTTTTTAGAATTGATAAAAGGAAACTAATAATCATTATAAAGAACGTAATAACTCACATCAGTCACTTGTGAAGTCTGTACGATTCTTTAAATTAAACAATAAGTGGAAAAATTGCATTAAACATAGTCATAGATTCACAACTCAGGAAATATCCTAAGAATTTTGATAAAACTTTGTAGAATTGATAAAAGGAAACTAATAATCATTATAAAGAACGTAGTAACTCACATCAGTCACTTGTGAAGTCAGTACGATTCTTTAAATTAAAGAATAACTGTAAAAATTGCAGTAAACATAGTCATAAATTCACAACTCCGGAAATATCCAATGAAATTTGATACAAATTTCCATAAGTGATAGAAGAAACCTAATAATCAATATAAAGAACGTAGTAACTCACATCAGTCACGTGTGGAGTCGGTACGATTCTTTAAATTAAACAATAAGTGGAAAAATTGCATTAAACATAGTCATAGATTCACATCTCCGGAAATATCCTAAGAAATTTGCAAAAAATTTCCAGACGTGATAGAAGAAACCTAATAATCAATATAAAGAACGTAGTAACTCACATCAGTCACTTGTGAAGTCGGTACGATTCCTTAAATTAAACAATAACTGTAAAAATTGCAGTAAACGTAGTCATAAATTCACAACTCTGGAAATATCCTAAGAAATTTGATAAAAATTTCCAGAAGTGATAGAGGAAACCTAATAATCAATATAAAGAACGTAGTAACTCACATCAGTCTGTAAAAATTGCATTAAACATAGTCATAGATTCACAACTTCAGAAATATCCTAAGAAATTTCATAAAACTTTCCAGAATTGATAAAAGGAAACTAATAATCAATATAAAGAACGTAGTAACTCATATCAGTCAGTTGTGAAGTCGATACGATTCTTTAAATTAAACAATAACTGTAAAAATTGCCATCCATATTCATTTACCTGCAGTTGCTTTAGTCATAGGTTAGCTGCGCGGTACTTTGAAGTCGGGTTTCTAATATTTTCGTTGTGCAGTAGTTTTAAATATGGTTTGTTTAAATATAAATATAAGGCAATTATAATAATTATTTTAAAATCGTAAAATCAAAAAAAAGAAGCATTTGTGAGTTTTTGTCCCATTTTGGCCTGTTTTTTGTCGACCTCCGTTACTACCAACACTCTCAAGAGGGCAAAAGTGCTCGGCTTTAGCTTCAACTTTAAGTAAGCTCTCGAACGCAGTAATGTAACTGATGTTGTTTGATACCGTTCGGTGCCGTGAAGGTGGCGCTGCGAGCCGCGCCGGTAATTGTCTTAATATTGACTTTTGCGATAACGGCTCCGGCCACTTATCATTTTTATGGGCGGTCTTATCATCCGGCCGGCTCATTTAAAACTATTTATGGCCGGTTTATTAAAACGTTATTTGTCGGATGTAGCGTGCTCCCGTTCGCGCATCTAGAGATAACGAATCTTCTGGGGTTGAAATTTTTTGGGGGCGAGCGATGGCTCGGATGGAGATGTCGAGTGCGTAATTCAGATTGCTATCTTAAGTAGTACTCTTCTTTCAGAGGGTTGTTTTAAACGTTTCGTGGGCGAAAGTTAACTTGGTAATTATATTGCTGGAGTAGGGGTCTCTTCTTATGTTTCGTGTATCTTGAAACAATCTTATCTGTCAAGAGAGAACTTATTGAAGAAGTGATACGGTGAGTCGTGAAAGCACTTCTATTACATTATATTTTTAAATTAAGTTCATTAATAATAACTACATTTTTTATTAGTATTGCATGAAAAATAGTATGTGCAAGAAGACAATGAAAAAGTCCTCAAATGGTTAAAAATTTAGAAAAAGGCATCTGCTTTCTGAATGATATTTAAAATAGGAGTAATGCCTTCTGAAGTCAGTCATATTCAACTATGATTATATTTTTAATTTTTGTGTATACTTATGGTTAATTTGAAAATGTAAACAAATTGCCAACATCAGCTTGTATAGGGTGTATATTTTTTTACATCAGCATGAACCTAATGGTTCATGGTTATTATATTACAGCCTCGTCTCATAAATAATACATTGTAGTGCCTTCTATTCTTGTACTGAATCACACGTTTAGAGTAAAAAACTGAAAAAACTACCTGCTCCGCCGGCTGCGGGCAATGCCTGATTCACTATTTCATTCTTCGTTCGTGTGCTGAATCGTACGTATCGTCTCGCTCAGTGCGTATTTAATATAATTATATTTAATATAATTTAATACAATCTAGTGTATTTAAAAATGCCTAAACAATCTCAAAAACGGCATAGGAAGATAGTGACAGTGACTATTCGATGGACCGAAAAACTTAAAGTTAAAGAAGAAGCTGGCAAAATTAAATGGAAAGAAAGGAAACGGCATTTTCCAACTCAGAGGGCGAAGAGGTCAGTGCAAGAATGGACTTGGTTGTGAACACAAGACCGTCAATAGAATACAAATTATCAGTAGATAATTTTAAAACCTGCTTGTTACAGCAGTATTTGCAATAGTTTGCAATTAGCTTGCTTATGTTAGCAATGCCCGTATTATAGGTATATAATACAATATCTTACCATTAGATAAGAAAAAGTTGCTTGTGACAGCAGTATTTGCAATAGTTTGCAATTAGCTTGCTTATTTTAGCAATGCTCGTATTATAGGTATATAATACAATATCTTATCTTTAGATAAGAAAAACTTGCTTGTCACAGCAGTATTTGCAATGGTTTGCAATTAGCTTGCTTATGTTAGCAATGCCCGTATTATAGGTATATAATACAATATCTTATCATTAGATAAGAAAAACTTGCTTGTGACAGCAGTATTTGCAATAGTTTGCAATTAGCTTGCTTATTTTAGCAATGCTCGTATTATAGGTATATAATACAATATCTTATCATTAGATAAGAAAAACTTGCTTGTGACAGCAGTATTTGCAATGGTTTGCAATTAGCTTGCTTATGTTAGCAATGCCCGTATTATAGGTATATAATACAAAATCTTATCCTTAGATAAGAAGAACTTGCTTGTGACAGCATAGTTGGCAATTACCTTCGCTTGATAGCAATATTGTGATATATTGCTTTAAGAGTTTCTCAATGTCGTTTCTGTCCGGCTGTCTTGTCTCGTGTACATGTTTACAAGAATTTTAAATGTTTATAGTTTGCAGTTTGGATGATTGTAAGCGCTTACTCCGATAACTTGACCATTCAGGCTGATGATGGCTCAACCTTGAGTCGAAACCGGTACCTATTGAGATAAATAAACCCATCAAAGGATTAAGAGGTCTTTTTCAATATCCCAATATAGCAATATTATAAGGTATGTATATAATATAATAAATTATCATTAGATAATAAAAACTTGCTGGTGACAGCATAGTTGGTAATTAGGTTGCTTGGGAGAGCAATATTATATATGTATATAATACAACATATTATCGTAGATAATATAAACCTGCTTGTGACAGCATGGTGTGCACTTAGCTTGCATGTGATAGCAATGCTCATAAAATATAGGTATTTATATATATATTGTATAACATATTATCGTAGACAATAATATAAACTTGCTTGTGACAGCATAGTTGACAAATAGCTTACTTGTGATATCAATGCTCATAATTAATATTCATATATATATATTGAATAATAGATTATCATTAGATATTATAAACCTGCTTGTGACAGCATGGACTGCTTTTGCATATATCATAATATGTATAGGGCTGTGTTTGTGAACACAGACCTCCAGTAACCGTAATATGCTTATGACAGCATAGTTTGCAAATAGCTTGCTTGTGATAGTAATGCTCATCATATATTTACGTACAATATATAACCGAATAGAAAAAGGGACAACAATATATAACATATCTTTGATGAAAGTTAAGAATAAAATATAATACGTTATCATTATAATAGAAGCTTGCTTGTGACAGCATACTTGGGAATTAGCTTGTTTGCTCATATTATACGAGTATATGTTATGATATTCTTTACATATAACAAAAACACTCACGTTTTTTTTTAGAACGCTTTTGTTTGCATGAATAATACAATCCGCTATTATAATTGTTTTCCAAAGAAAGGAGGAGAAATATTGTCGCAGGTACTAATGGCGCCTACTAGCAGGTGTCAGTTACCGCGGGCTCAAAGCCAAATCCAGTAGCTACTGCTGGAATCTCGCGAGTTCATATCAAATGAGACAATAGATGACAATCTAATTTGACTCAAAGTGGAGACAGCTCTGTTCAGCTATATGTAGGGTGTTAACAGCAAGGTTGCAAAAGGAGAGGGTGTAGAATCCACTCAACGTTTTATAAAGGGTTTGAGCGATTCAAAAACAAAATCAGACGTGAGCTTGCGGCTTACAATTTAAGCAAGGGTTTTAATGTGGCCATAATGAAAGCCCCCACAAATTAATGGTAATTTGACGTGATTTTTTCACCGAAGAATACCAAAAATTAGTATGAAAAGAATGGTCAAAGAAGTTAAATATCAGGGGTCCGTCTCAGACAAAGTCTAAAGGACCAGATCAGAGCGAACAGCGTGAGCAATCAAAGACTCTCTACACAAGAACCAGTACCTACGCAGGGTACAGGTCGCACCCAACGCAATGAACGGATAGGGGCGAAGAATATTAAGTAAATGTACAGGTTTGAAAAACTGCTAGACTTTGAGCTTTTCTTACAGTCGTTGATGTAACGTTACTAAAATTACGATGGAAAATTAGCTCGGATGTTGGGTAAATTTGGTTTTTGTAACATGTCCCGTCCAAAATATTGTGCCTACAAGGGTAGAATTGGTTAATATTAACTATTCTCAAATGTATAAAAGATGCTGATATTCCGGAGGGATGAAGATTTTAAATAAATTACAGCGATAACCTGGAAATTACTCAGGGACTATTGCGTAGCTGCGCAATGCTCTAACAAACTGAGCTGTCATTCTCAGTTTTTTATTAAATTGGTAAAAATTACTAAATGGCAACTTTAGACACCAGTCGCTGTAAGAGAATCGGATAAAAAATATCTAGATTTAGATTTAACAATGTACCTTATCAATGTCATTGTATGCCGCTTATATTATCCTTTGGTTACCTATTATTTTATCAAAATAATGAAATGGTGGTGAAAGATTAGATTTTTTTTTGTCGGTTAGTTACCTGAATGATTCTTTGCTATAAAATAAAACAGCAAAGAATTGTCAGAAAAAGTTAACGATACAATTAAGCTGCTAGAATATTTGAGAAATGGAATTAACTATCATAAACGTAAACTACATAGTGTATATTATGCACTAAGGAAGAAATAATTTTAGGTTGCATTCGTTATTCCGTTACAATAGCAATTTCGTTCTCAAATTGTCTTACCGTAACACACTCAAGAAATAAATATGTTCAAAATACGTGAATTTACAAGATTCTTAGGTGTAAAGACTTCAGCCGGTGCCGCTGGACGCTATGATGACTCTTTATGAAACATTTCGATTGAATTTTGTTAAATTGAGGCTTTAATGCTGTAATAAACATCTCTAATAATCTTTCGAAGGGCGTCACTGGTGGGTACAAAATATCCCCAAAACAATTCGAAAAAATCCACAAAACTTTATATTATTCAGATGCGTTATAAAATCGGTTGGGGTATTAGGAGACAGAAAAATTAGAACAGAGTTTTCTAGAAATTTATTTAGAATTACTGGCTCTATTTTTTAAGTACAGATTTTTAAGTAGGTTTTCCAATAACACATCAAACTGTAATATTATATGTAGTGTTGATAATACGACACCCTTATCTTTGATCATCTGTAGGGACAGTAATTTACCATCTAGTTAGGTTGGCCAGGGAGACTTGGAGATGGTGCAAAGCAAAAATATTTACTCACAGGCATCAGTACTACAGGCATCTTTAGACAAACATGAGACAGAGTTCAGTCGAGGATGGGATATAACGGTACAAAAGGGGAGTTAAGCTGCTACTTTTGGGATATGTTAGTTAAGTTTGAAAAGCCAAAAATTGATATTTCGCATTTCGGACGAACACAAATTGTAGAATTATTTTGTGCTTGAAATATCCGGAAACTTTTGTTGGTTTGATGATCTTGTCAATTGGAATAGTGGTCCTTCTTTGGCCCTCACAGCTGTCGTACAAGTCATTGTAGAAAGCTGGACACCTGGAGTGTCTTAGATTTCGATGTTTCAATGTTAGAATCGAACGGTATTTGTTTTGGAATTTTCAATAATTAATGTTTGACTATCAGCCATATTGCAAATTTTGGTGATTAGCAGAAGGTTTTAGATTTATTTATTTTTATTAAAGGCGCGTTTGGGTTACGACTGAGTTTGTCAAAATATAACGTTACCTGGGAATCGAAGATAGTCCCAGGGTAGACGCGGGCCATAATAATGATAATTCGGGCCTGCCGATGCCCCCGTAGTGGCGAAAGCTGTTGGGGGATGTTAAATAAAAGCAATGAACTTGCATTGTCTTAAAAAATGGCAAGCGGATAATAACATCCGGGCCAATCAGACGGCCTACTCTGAAACTGCCACATTTCCTTCAAAATGCAATATATGTGCAGCAACTGCTGGTGGACAGTATTGTAATAAAACTAAATATTACAAAAATTCCTAGAGGATAATAATAAAAGTGGATTGAGATGTAAACATTTCCGTCTCACATTACAACCCAGGCGCCTCCACATTACCCGCTGCTGAACTTACCGCTTAATTACAGTAAGATTAACAAGGAGACGGATAGATAACTCTAATACTTTTGTAAATTTTAGATAAGTCACCAAAAGTTATAGTCGGCAGTTTCTGGTTTTTTCGGAAACAATTAAAAATAAATTAGTTAATAATGTTAACATACGTAGAAGATAGTTTAATATTAGCTTTATTAGGATCATAGGAAGCTAATTTGGAGTTAATAATTTGGATTATCGTTTGTTGAAACAAACCTTCTTATGTGGGAGAAATAAAATTTTGCTGTTTATATCTCTAAACATCTACAATGTATTATTTATGAGACGAGGCTGTAATATAATTACAAGATCAAACGAACTTACCTAAGTGAAGTTCGATCTTGATTATATGGAAGCCTCGTCGAAATAAATAATCACCCACCACTCCCTAATAGCCCCTTAAGTAACAGCAAACATTTTTTTCCCAGACTCTGAAGAAATGAAATAGTGAATCAGGCATTGCCCGCAGCCGGCGGAGCAGGTAGTTTTTTCAGTTTTTTACTCTAAACGTGTGATTCAGTACAAGAATAGAAGGCACTACAATGTATTATTTATTTCGACGAGGCTTCCATATAATCAAGATCGAACTTCACTTAGGTAAGTTCGTTTGATCTTGTAATTATCTGCCAACGTTTAAAGACAGTATCGTGGTGGAAAATTTTAAATCTTTCTCTCAGTTGCCTAAAAGCGAAGTGTAGCAGTTAAGCGTTGATGGACAGATATATCAGTTCTCATTTGTGTCATTAATTTTGGCCTTTGGGTATTAGCACTACCATAAAATAGAGCATTCAATCACTTTATTTGTTAACTACGGTGAAAATCGAGCCTTGAATCATTCAACAGTGTTTTAAAATTCAAATATGAATATTGTGTATTTTATAATAATAATGATGTTTATTTAGTTAAAAAAACTAATAATTACAATAAATTTGGTTTCTGTAGTACTCAACTTATCAACTACATAAAATTAGCCAATACATAAACCCGACATAATATTTTAATAACACTTAGCGAACTACTGTTTTTATATCACTTGGTAGGCTGTTAAACATCTTCAGTGCTTTATAATAAAATCAATTTTGCGTACTGCTTTTTGTATATTTTGGTAATCTGAAGTGGTTCTTTTGCCGAGTATTGTGTTAATGCTGCTGACTATTGTATGTTAAATAAATACTCATATAAGTTGGAAGTTTATAATTTATGCATTTATATACCAAGATCAGTGCCTGATATACCGTTCCTTGTTTAATATTCAAGAAATTTAATTTACTCAACATTGACTCGATACTGGTTAACCTGGAGCTTTGTAATAAAATTCTGAGTGCCCGATTTTGATGTATTTGAATTTTTGAATGTCTTTGTCTCTACACAAAAATAGCATACTGCTGCAATAGTTAAAGTATGGTTCTATAATCGTATGGTACAAAGATATTCTAGCTTTTAATGTAAGTTTATTAGATATTATTCCTAATTAGCTAATCTTTCGGCTCACCTTTTTAACTATATACTCCATATTACTCGTAAATTTCAAAGTATTGTCTAAAATGACACCTAGATATCTAAATTTGTCCACTATCTCAACAACTGTGTAATGGATCACTATTTCAGGTGTAGGGCTTACCGAAATTCTATTTCCCAATATCATAGCTTTTGTTTTCAATACATTCAAACATAGCTTATTTTCTTTATACCAATTTGATATCGAAACCAGTTCAGAGTTCAATGTCGCGATTACATCAGGTAAAGTATCTCCTGGAATTGATATTAGTGTATCGTCTGCAAATAGGAGCATATCACAAGATTTAAATACTGACCATTGACGCAACATCGTTTATACAATATAAATTAAACAAAACTGGCCCCAGAACAGAACCTTGTGGTACCCCTAAGCTGTTTATTAATTCACTTGACTCATTTTCTCCAATCCTAACCATCTGTCTCCTGTTTGTTAAATAGTTTTCAAACCATTTCAATTCTTTTCCTCTGATTCAGTAAGTTTCCAATTTCTCTAATAACTTTTGACGACAAATAGTCTCGAAATCTGTTTTCAAGTCTATAAAACTGCAACTATCGTTTTATCGTCTTCTAATTCTCCTTTCCAATTTTTCAAATACTATTTAATTACAAAATAATTAATTGGGATTCGTCAGCAGTTTTATTGGTTTATAGTAGAAACAGGTGAATGTCACTTTAATACAACCACATTAAGAGAAAGAAAAAAAAATATTAATTGCATATACCCACTTAAATGATCTTAATACATAAACCAGAGTTCAAGATTTAAAAAGACTCAGCAAATTATTGTTTTTAAATCAGACGGTAAACATCTTCAATATTTTGTAATAAACTGAATTTTGAGTACTGATTTTGTATATTTTGGTAATCTAAAGCAGTCCTTTTGCCGAGTGTTGTATTCATGCTGCTGACTATTGTATGTTAAATAATTACTCATTACAATTTTTTCTAAACATTCTCATAATGACTGCATTTTAGAAGTGAATTGACATGAGTAAAAACTAAGATATAGGTTTCTGAATTTACCTACATAGCTATAAAAAATTATCTCAATCAACGTGAAAAATAAAAAAAACTCGTTGAATTATTGTATATAGCTCTTCTTTTATGAGATCAATCCCAATCCATGAATCGATTTTGCCCCGTTTTACAGCAGTGCACTAATTTTGTCCAGGAAGTTAGTACAAATGACCTTAATCCAAAACTGCTCAAAATATTTCCATTAATTTTCGAATTTTTAGTGTGTTCCTAAAATCAATTTATCGTTTTGCGATATCTTATCCTAATATAATCTTTTGTATCAACGGGACCTACGGCCAATTATACTTAAATCGCGAGAAGTTTGCGTTGTTATGAAGAAGTTAGTTCGAATGTCTTCTGCGAATAAACTTTGCCAAACAAAACAAGTCCCGTTTGAAAGTTTACGTTTTCTTCTTTTTAAGCAAAACCACAAAGTTATACTCAGAAGAGCAATCTCGAACACAACACATCATTTCGCGATTACAAAACTTTGATTAAAATTAATTAAAAACTTCATTAATCTGAAAGTGGACTCGCGTTTCTCTTTCACATCTTCGTGTTTCACGTTCAAACACACACAAACACACACACACATACACACACTCACACTCACACCAATACAAATACTGGGTGACTTGGCTTTGTGCCTTGCCCATTTGTCCACATTAGATTTTAGATTTCTTAAGCGATAACTCGCGCAACCCCAAAGTGGAACACGTGTTACCAACACGGAACAATAATTGCCCCGGTTATATTTTATAAACTCGAGTTTGCCCCACGAACGGTGCTCGTAACCAACGGCAAAAATAAAACTCCCACGAGAGCAAAATTGCTCGGATGTACCTTCTGCTTGTAGTAAGCTCTCGAAAGCACACGGATAAAATTATTATCTGAGTGGGCCAAATTTTAGGAGGGGTTTATAGCTTCAATATTTATCAACTTTACAATATTCACTGTTGTAAGAGGAATCACTAGAGTCTTGTTGGAATATAGCGTACTAGACTGCATGTAGATAACATGGATAGGAGCTTTTTAGGGAATCACAGCACTCCTAAACCGACGACAAATGGTATTTTAGATATTTCTTTGTTCATAATATTCCAAAAGTTAGTTTTGTGAACAAGACATCTTGAACGACAGTTCGACTTCAACATTTATCCGCCTGCTTGTTATTTTTTCTATGATTTCACTGTGGGCGATTTAAAGAATGAGAAGCTACATTAGATTTAAAAAATTATAAAATATAATAACATATAAAATATATAAAAATGTGTATATTACATATACATAATAATTTTAAATAAAACAAAGATATTTTTTTTTGTTAATTTACGTTGTTTTAAGCCAGCTACAAACGCAACGATTTAACTGTGCAGACCGAACTGCGCAGTTCTATCAAACGAGTGTAAGGCAAATCGTACAGATAAATCGTTACAGATTTTCTTCCTGACTCTACCGTAATAACAATTGTTTCTAAAAAACATTTGCTCAACATATAGAGTGTTCCAATAGAAATGATCTATGCAAATTGTAATTCTGGATTTTAAAACAACACCTCCTAAATACCTATAAAGTCCAAATTACAAACGTAAATCAGTCAGTTGCTACAGAAAAATGTCTATAACTTTTCCAAAAATGGTTGCATAAATTTCTATCTTACCTCAAATTGTAGGTAATTAAAAGATCTAGTAGCCATGTAACGCCCGGAGTTTTGCTACATCGCCAACACTACCTAAATAACGATTAAGTCCGTTCGAATTACAAACGTAAATCAGTCAGTTGCTACAGAAAAATGCCTATAACTTTTTGAAAAATGTTTGCATAAATTTCTATCATACCTCAAATTGTAGGTAATTAAAAGATCTACAATATTATGACGTTGTATCGTAAACGTTGTCATTGGAAGTTAAATCCAAACATTTAATAACATTAATAACATTTAATAAATAATAATTTTATAATAATAATAATAATTTTAATAGATTGCAGGCATAAAAAAGCTAATGGGTAATATTTTTTTTTCAAGAGTAGTTGAAAGTTTGCGCGCAATGATTGAATAACAAGGTTGTTATGCATGTAGAAGATGACGATCGGAGAAATATTGAGTGTGAGAAACTTTTTCAAAACCAAAATTTGTTACGTAAGTACCTATAGGTATATTGAAAATCATTTTCACCACTTACAATTTGCAATAAAAAGCTTCGAAAATCAAAATTTGTGTTTAACGGCCGGAATGACAAAACTAACCTTTAAACTCAACAAAAAACTAACTCAGATGAGATCGGCGATCAATTATAAAAAAAATAGAAGCATATTTGATTCAAATCGAGAATTACCAACATTGAAATAATTTTGTATAAATCCTATGAAAAATAAATTTTGACGATATTTTTATCATCCTTCTACAAGTAGTGTGGACGTAGAGAGATCATTTTCTTTATATAGTGAGTTTAATTGAACCAAAAAGCAAGCACAGGTTACACATATTATACTTTTTTCATGACACACATTTCTTTTTATTGGAAAAACAATATTTTGTGAATTTATGGATTGATTTATTATTGAAATAAAGTAGTAGTCATTACGTAACTTAGTTTACTATTTTAATCAGAGGAAGATGTTATATAATTAATTATATACACGGTGCCCAGTTGTATGAGCATTTTTTTTCAATAGTTATAGTTTTAACCTGAGTAAAAATTTTTTCGATACCCTAAAAAGTTACGTTCGCTGGAAATATTAACAAACCCGAATATTAAACTGCTCTAACATCTCAGGAAATTTAAAACCTCAAATAGTCCATATGCAACTATTTTCTCTGCACAATATTTACTTTTATAAAATCGGAAAAAATGGGATATCCTGTATAATAGTTTTTTTGCGTATTGGGGTTCCATCGGGTTAAGAAACGCTGGCCTGAACAAGCCATTGTCTATAGTCGTAAATCAAAGAAAACTGAATATGCCAGACTGAAAAAATCAGACCAAAAATCTTCAAAAAGAATCCGAACTTAGCCTGCAATAAATGGACCGGCCTGTATACACATCTATAGAATTATTTCCCCCTAAGGGTTGAAATTAACAAAAGGGTTAATAAACGGATTTTGATCAATCGCAAACGCCCGTAAATCACAAACGAAAAAAAGAACATAAATTTCCGCATAAAATCGTATTAACTTGCCATGCAGATGACGTGTATAGATCAAATATTTCACGCCACGATTCAAATCAGTGGACATATATTAACGGTTTAATATAAAACCTGAAAAAGGACATAATTAAGGATTGCGAGTAGCCAGACATTATTACATATTTAATGAGCGTTCGTGTTATTTCTTTTCCCATCGAAGTTTCGCATCGATTTTTAGATCGAAACGGAGTAATACAGACCTTTGTTCTACAGATATAATCGTGTATTCTTTAAATGGAATTAATATCGACTAGATCGTAAAGTTGAATATATCAGAGCTCAATGGAGGTCACTAGCTAGAAGCAATTGCCACGTGTTTTATTGATTTATGATTTATTCATGGCATGTATATTTAAGTGCGCACTAGCGATAGCTTTATTGGCATCATAGCCAGCAGGCAAAATTGCAATTATTATTGACCTTTTATTGTTGAGAATTTAATGATCTTTAATTTATTTAACGTTAACGATTTTCGTAAAATTAATGAATGAACAGTTTCAAGAAATAAACTGTCGGTTAATCAAATATGTACACCAAGTTTAATTACTTTCGACTTGTTGGCTGGGCTAAAACCCCTTTTATTAAGAATTTTGTTGTTGTCATGAAACCGCCCTCTTTTTCCCTTTCCTTGATGAAAACAAGATGGAAAGTAAAAGAAACAAAAAATAGAATAAATATATAGTCAATTAAGGTAAAAGTCCCAAATTCGGACACTGTCCTTAATTCCGGCACATTTCTGTTTAGTCGAATAAAATAAGAAATCTACATCATTGAACTTTATTTTAGGACATCCGGTTTGTTGATTTGACATTGCACTTATCAACCCACAGTCGTTTCTTATTCTACCAATATTCTAACGGTCAGAATATAAACTAAAAGTTTGACAGATCTTGATAATTGAATGTTATGCTAAAAGATGATTTTTCGTTATAAGGTAACAGCAATTCGACTACTTTTTACATCGCTACAGGATAACAGTAATTAAGAAACTTCTAATATCTATTGGGGCTGACTAAAAATGCTTTATATTTTCATAATAATATGGTGTACTACTCTTTTAACTAGTATTATTTACAAATTTAGGGGTGACGGAATTAGATACATGTAAATATAGCACGTCCTTAAATCAAATATGTGTGTCGGAATTGTGTACATATGTACATATTTGTTAGAAGTAATACATATGGCTCTATTGCTGTCGTTAAACAAGAAAATAACATATTTTACATCGTTTGCTATGTCTGGAGGCATGATAATAATATCAATATTGCAAGGTGGAATATTTAGTAAATAAACAAAATACCTACTCTGTTAGGTCCTAAACAACATACTAAAAGTCTTAAAACATCCTGGGTGTACGTCTTGCCTTTTTGAGGTATTCTACCCTAAACTCCCCACCCTCACTTTTCTGAAATCGCCCCTGAAAACTCCTTCAAACGTGGCATTTAGGTGTTTTGAAGTAAGCTGAATCTGAATATAGTATGAAATTTCAGAATTAAAATGGCAGAACCTAATTGGGAAACTAAAAGAAATCTTCGGCCAAATGTAGTTTCGCAATTTTATTTGTTTTTAACGACGCTGAATGAATCAAAATATGGCATTACTCAAACGGCAGATCCGAAAAGTTAAATTGAGCGAGAATTCCAATTTTTATTAACATATTACAGCATTTTTGATTTTATTTAGTGACGACATTATGCAATTAATTGATTCCAAATTTGGTACACATATTTACCAACACTTCCGGTGTTTCACAAATATGTCTTTTTCATTGAAAACTAGGCCCGCAAACCTCCCTCAACCATGACGCTGCGTGGAAATCCGCGGTCTTCGGTTGACATGATTTCACCACTAAAGGTGGTCTGAAGTGAAAATATCAAATGCCGTTGTATTCTGAAGACAAATAAGTAGTTACCGCTTATTAAACCAGAAATAAAATTATTTCTATTTGAGGAATTGGCGACTTGTCATAGCAAAATTATTGATAAACCACGCAAAATCGCAAAAATTTAGGGTTCTGGTTCCACCAAGCGATAAAGCAATGTTTGTTGAACATGCGTACAGATTTCAAGTTGATCTGTCCACTAGTTTTTGTGTTATTATTGCACAAATAGGTATCCGACAATATATGACGATCTCCTAAATTTTAATTGCAAAATCCTATAAAACAATGCTTAAGACAAAATGTTAAGACAACCTCATAATGCAAATACACTAAACATACCCTTAATTTTTATTTTCTAGTCCGCTATTATGGATCGGATATATTTTTTTACTTTATTTTTAAATTGTTTCATTCTGTGTGGGTATCGAGTTATGTATTTTTCCTTAGTATTCACATTGATTGAATTTTATTTAATATATAACAGCTAATTAAATAAAAACACTAAGCATAACTAGATAAACCTTTTTACCTTGCAATCTTTTACTAAAAAATATATTCAAAGCAATATATACTATAAAAATTATTGAACCTAGAGCAGAGATAAAATAAAATTCCTTCATTTATCGTTGAACGATAATGTAGATGACAGCAAGTCAATTTCCATAAGTCAATCGTCCAAACATATTTCACAATTAGTAATAAATTCCCCGATGATACTACAATCGATAGGAAAAATTCACAACTTCTACTTCATGTCCTTGCACTTTCGTGGATCTCCATCTTCCTTAAGCTTGCTTCCCGTGCCATCAGACGATTTCTCATTCTTTCCTCCTGTGCCATCAGATGATTTCTCATTCTTCCCTCCAGTACCATCTGATGATTTCTCATTCCTTCCCTCGCGTCCATCATCTCGGCCATCACTTGGTATACCTAATTCCTCATCGGTCCACTTCGACGCTTTGGGGAAAGGAAATTCTCCAAAGACGTGACCAGGCTCGGTGACCAAATGCCATAAAACCCACCACCATGTGAAACCCATTATGCCTTCTGCTAGGGTATATAAGATTTTTGGGTTATCGTCAGTTGACTTTCTATAGTACCAGCGGTGATGGCTATTCCTGACACTGATCTTACTCGCATATGGTCTTTGAGTGAGTAGTTTAGAGAATCTTTTATAAAATTGCATTGTCTATTAACTTTGGATTGATTGATATGTAGAGGAAGGTTTTTGACGTTTGCAACGGATGATGTGTGATGTGACAGCACTGACATGATATTGTTCATGCAGTCATGGATGCTAGGATTTAATAGACTTACCAAAGTTCGCAAACACTGAAGCATACCAAAGATTTTGATAATGATATAAAACAAATCAAACATGAGAAAAACAATGATCCTATATAAATTTAAGGACCAAATGACCGAAACTTAAATTTTTTGGTCGTTTAACATATATCATGGTTCTTTTTGTGTCAGATAACTATTTCAAAGTTTAGTTTTATGTATTACGTATTGTGTATGTGTTGACCACGTTGCGTTTTAATATTTTTTTCTAATGAATTAATGGGACGAGGATTTCTTTTTAAATTGTTTGCTTCAGATATACCCGGATATTACTAAATTATTTAGTCTTACATGTGTCATTAAATTTCTCGAGAAAATTCGATTATTTACAAAGCGTTTTTGTTGCTAAGAGTCCAGTCAGAATTTTGATCTAATACACATTTACTGTGGTAGGATATATTCATTAAAATGTTATTTCTATACGTCCGCATAATTTTTTTTACTCAGAATGACATTTACTTTTGTAAAAATGATTTTGACATGGATTTTTTTGTTTCTTCATTTGTTTATTCAATTTATTTTTATAATTTTGATTTTTTTACTTAAGTTTATTTACTTTTATTGTCGTTATGGGTATTTATTGTGTTTGTTCGTTTTCGTATTGTTTGATAAGTATATTTTTTATCATACTGCGTATGTTAAAGATCGATTTTAGCGGAAATTTGTCCTTTTGGGTCCCCTGAACATATATCACCAAGGTACAAAAAAGGACTGTGTGTGTGTTTGCCTTTTTTTGTGGCGATTATTCCTGAGAAACTACAAAAGGTATCGGGACAAAACATCATATTTAGAAGTTTCATGACCAATCTTAGAGCTGAAAAGTTTTTTGTTCAAAAGGGTCCAAAGGAACTGGATGTTTACCCTAAGCATTTTTGAACGATTTTGCAAATGAGCAGCTATTTCTGTGATTTCGTCAAAACAATTAAATAATAAATTAAACTAGAGATAATTTTGTATAATTTATGGGTATGGCATTTTTTGGTAAATAAATAGTTTGGCTGCATGAGCAAATTTTATTAGACTGAGATCGGTCGTGTCTGCATTAATATAAAACTAGTTAGCCAGGATATGACAGATATTTTCATTCTAATGAACCTACTGTCAAACGCTGATGTTTTGACAATACCCACTGTTAATAGAATCAAAATATCTCTCAAATCTTTTTGATCGGACATTCTGTGAATATTTTTGATCAGCTTTGAAACCTGAATCGATATTTATTTATTTATCCGATATTTATCCGTTTCATCAGATTTATTTTATAATCTGAAAAAACTACAAAAGTACGGAAAATGTGAACATGTAGGATATCGGCCAGAAAATATTTTGTAAAAATGGCTGGAAGTAGTTTTGCAGGCTTAAAAAGAACTGCTTTTTCTCAGCTTAGGCTTCAAACATGTGATGATTTGATTTCTATTATTGTAAGTTAACACGTTCAATTAATATTCTATCTAACTATGGCTGTTGAGTTTTTAGGATATCCAATACTCATACTCTTATAAAAATGAGTATTTATAAACAAAATCAAATATAATATTTATTTTTTAGCGCGCATCTGATTAGTAATTATTATTAAATACAATTACTTACTTCGTTTACGTTCGGTACATTTTTTGGGTTGTGTTTTCTACTTTGCTAATTTAACAATTGACTTGACATATTAGGATAAACAATCCTATTCAAAACTTTAACAACGTCAACTAATATGATTTATCTATCAGTACACATTCATATTATATCAGTTGATCACTTCAACGCCACGATAGCAAATTTCAAAAAGATGTTTTCTGTTTCGTTTATAATAAATTGTGATGTGCTATTAACTGAAATTTTTGTTTCTGAATAATTGTTCACGTTATTTTATTATCCAACACTTGTTCACACTAACTTAATTACTTAAGTAGGCTATTCCAATCGTTTCACGATAACATTTTGTCTGGCTTAAACACAGCCTCCTTCTACTAACTATCGTAGTGATGTTGCGTATTAGACTATAAACAGGCCTTTAGGGTGTAGTCTCGACGTAACAATGCCTCGAACGGCGGCGTCGGCCCCCGGAATGGGCACAAAAGGAAAACGCAGACCGTACAAGAGAGACGCGGTAGCCGAAGACCAACTCGCGCATATTACAAAAGTTTTTATTGGCCGGCTAGAGCGGCACCAGCTAGCTGGCAGTAGCACCAGCAGCAGCAGCACGCGATGTATTAAAAATGCAGCTTTTAAAACTTGTTCCTTTTTACAAGGGAAATTAATAATGGAAGCACCAGGTCTCTGGAATTATTGCCATTCCTCTCCCTATATCCGGCGCCCCCTTTCTCATTTCCTCTCTTCTGATGCAATTTCTTTTGTAAATCTTGGTGTCGGAGACTTCTAGCTGTAATTGCTCAAATATTGAAATAGACGTGATGAGTATTGTAGTCGTAGATTTTGATTGGGTGGTGTTGAAGGTTGGAAACCTTTGCAGTGTCTGATTATACGACTTCTGGACTGACTTATTAAGTTTCAAAATGTATCTGCCATGTTCAATTTATATGGTAGGAATAAAATATTGCTTTGAAAGTGTCATTTAGGTGTAATTAAAATCTTATATGTGGTACCCTGGTAAGAAACAACATCACTTTTTGTGGGTTTTTGTTCTAATCATTTAGTTAAACATTTATGTTTAACCATTTTTAATGAAACAGAGTATAAAGTAAGTCCTTAGTCTTATTCAGTCTGCCCTCTCTCCCTCATCTGTATGTTAATGTTTCTGGTACCTGGAGTTTTTAGGGGTTTTCTTGGCGCATCTTTTTATTCTTTTTCTTTTTCGCTTCCTTTCTTATTTTTCTAGAATGATTTTCTTTTGTACTTTCTTCTTTGTTATTAACAAATATTCTCTCCAAGCATTAGACAATAATGTTACAGAAGAATAGTTTCGTTTTATTTTATTTGGGTGTTTCAGGTAAGAAAATTTGTTTGTTAATGGAGATGGCATGAGTTCGACTGTTATCCCCAAAGGTGGTTTACCTTAGTACACTCTTCTAAGTAGGCAAAAAATAAAGCACAACCATGATTTTAAAATTTCAACAGACACTCTGATAAGTCTTAGCAAACTGACATTTTTCCTGAAAGTCACTTGTAGATTTCTTATCTAAAATAGCATAATATTTAAATTTTATTAGGTATTGACAGATCCTGATTGCAAGTTTCTTTAATATAAATATAAAACAAACGATAAAATTTAGTTCTAAAGGAAGAATAAAGACAATTTGTTTCTTTTTTATTTATTTACACTTTAGATTAGTGCCAGTAAGTAGATTCGTCACAATCAGTGACAACATATTTGTCAAATGCATTTTGGGGGCTATCATAGGAAACCAGGAACATGATAGATAAGACAAACTACAAATATTAGGAAAAAAAAAGAGATAAAGGGACGGAAAAGTCAATTTATTTGTTATTTGAACGACCTGAAGATTTATAGTTCAAAAACACTGAATGCGGAATATTCGGTTTTCTATTTATCAATTTATTTTTTAACTAAAATAACAACAATATTGGTTAAACGTTGACAGTATATGTTACAGATTTTGGTAAATATATTTCGGAATTTAGCACTTTTTGTGTGATATTTTGTTTTGTATGGAAAAATGTATAATCTAACTATGTTATATTTTTGTTGTTCCATATACAGTGTAAATTGGAAAAATGTGTAGCTTTAGGAGGGGAACATCTGGAATAATGTTTTGTTAAATTACTTTGTTAAAAATAAAGAAAATATACAACATTGAAATTTGATATGTGGGCATAAATTTAAATATAAAACAACATTTACCTATAGTATTTTTGTTCTAATTCGGAAAAACCGATAATTTACTCTTCGGCCAACTTAACATTTTCGTGTTTTCTAATCATCCTGTATGTTAAATCAAAATATTAATAATGGCTTTCGACTTCTTAGGAGATCTAAAACTCTTTATAAAGTATGAGATTTATCCGAAAATTTTTAAATTACGTCCATTATAGGTATAGTTAGTGACACACTGTATTAGTACTGTATAAAGTACTGTATAATAAAATATTACACAGCTAGCACGGTATTTCTTTTTACCTCATACATATGATGATATGCCATCTCTATCTCTCTTCCCAAAATCAGACGTGCGCCAAACGGTAACGATGTTTATTAATCATTGTGATACGGAATTGATTTCAATATATCAAACGCTGCTAACACAATATGTGGGCAAAACTGGGTAAAATTTAGATCTGTTTGAGATTATCACGGAAACTATCATACCAGAAATTTAACATATCAACAAGATGATGGTTATCAACTTGTAATTAACTATAGAAAATTAACTATAGAAAAGATTGTACGCCCTTCTTTATACAACTAAACCTTTTATAGATATAGTATGTGAATGTACTGTGATGAGAAATGGGCTTTATTTTGATGTTTTAAATAATATCTCAAAATTCCCAATCAATTGTACCACCACTAAACAAATTATAGAGTGGAAAAGGTAACAGAATTCAGTGTAATAATTTCTGTTAGTTGTATAAAGAAACGTACAATCTTTTGGCACCATACATTTAATAACTAAAAGTTTTATAACCATAATTTTATACATTACAACGCGGGTAGTTTCCTCGATAATCGAAAAAGAAAACTTAACGTTATAGTATTACCATTTTAGACTTAAATTAGACCGGACTTTTGTTGGTATTTATCTTGTTAGAAAGTTTATGTTGAAATATACTTTTTTTGGATCTGATGCCAATCGAGAAACCTCACGTTTATTTATTTAGTTCCTTTCTCTGAGACTTATCATTAATTTATTAGTTTTCAGTGAACAGGATTCAATTCTCATAAGTTAAATACAAAGTTGACAACAATTTATTTACTAAAGGGTTTCTTGTATTGTATTAATCGATTTACTTTATAGAAAGTTTAGGTATATAAATATGCACACAAATTTGACAGTTGTATTTTACGAATATGTGCCGTGTAATAAAGAAATGCCGTTAAAAAATTTCGACAGAATCAGATATCTCTTCTATTGGCTGCCTGATTTCTGGGACATCTCTTCATTACAAACCGCGTATTTGAATAGTATGTATAAACAGGCCTTTACCGCTAAGAAATACACCCGAGTAGAACACAAACTCTAGCGTAGCTTAGCAATGCGACAGCAAACTGCAACTGTACGGTTTTCGGGCGCACGATCTACGAGTATCGTAAACATTCGATGTTCATTATAGCGGACCGTAGGTGGAACACAAGCGCCACCTGCATTTCCGCGAAATTACACCAATGGGCCCTGCAGCCCATTGCACAGTTGCCGCCGACGTTCGATTCTCGAGTTTGCCCGTAATCGAAACAACTGCAGCGCTCCGCTAACTCACGCGGATAAACTCGACATGGTGATACTTATTTGTCGGTAGCGTAACAACAAATTTCGAAATACAATTAATATCGAATTATGGTTCGATTTTCTTGTATAAATTGGATTAAGTTTGATAAAAAACATTTCTGTGGTACTCAAAATCTGTAGATTGATAAGATCTGGGTTGTTTATCTACCAGGATTACGGAGAAATTCACATTTTATCCTTTGGTGGAGGCGCCGGAAGACAACAATTTTTTTAAAATTTTACGTATATTTTTATAGTATTAACAGAGGTCAACATAATCGTAAATAAACAATAAACAGTTGTCAATTGTTTTGATGACAGTCCAGAAAAAAATATACTCACCACCACAATGCGAATGGAAACATTAAACGACACTTACCTGAAACAAAAATAGAGTATTAGAATGTATATTTGCATCTGCATAATCAAATTTCATGCATGCACCAACAAATTTATACGATAATAAATCCTATGAAATGGATCTATATCAAATAGGTACACCAAACACAAAAATTTTGCAAAAAACGTTATTTAATTATTTGATTTTAAATATAAACATAGACCTAACTTCCTATTAAAATGCTTAATGTAACCGCTGATCATTTGGTTACAATAGACTTATAGTTATAATGTGGTGTTTCGCCTATTCTATCTAATTACAGTTATAAGTAAGTCCACTTAGCTAGTCCCACGTCTATTATTACTAACAGCGTGAAAGTAATCGGAGACATATTTGGGCGAATATTTCGGCCGAAAAGGATATGATCGGACTTTTGGTTTATAATTCCCGACCGGTTATCGTCGATTCCCATCGGTTATTTTAACCATTTCGTCTTCAAAATTCGCTAAAATCGGTTGTAATTTTTGAGTGTACCTCTAGAAACGTCAGAAAATTTGTCAAATCGGTCGGTAACAAAACGACCGTTGCTGACACACACAGACATCATAGAAGCGACAGCGAGCTGCGGGAGTCAGCGGAGCCTTTTCGGTGTGCACCGAAAAGACGTTGAAACGAATAATAACATTTGAATATATGGTAAGTTTACTAAAACGACACGTGACATGGCCTTGTCTATCCAATTGTATCGTCAGACCAATCACTAATAGCTTACTCGCTATAATATTTATTGATTATAAAGGCAGTTTGGTATATTATGGTATATTATCGGTGTTTAATGATCATGAAACACCAAAATGTCATAATAAAACACCGAATTTTGAAGAACGGAAATTAAACAATAAATTGACGACGAATGTTTGAAGTTGAATATTATAGGAAACAAATGACAACCTTAGAAATTCCAGAATATACTTCATGGAGTTAGCATGGAGTTTATATTCAACAAAAAAAAGCGCCACACAGCTAAGACATAATAAAATTGACCCACTTTTAGGTTATTAGTAGTGAATCTTCCCAGTTGCTTAACATTGGCGAGGTCTCGACATTATAAAAGCTGTGTTAAAAATATGACAAACGCAGTTGATAAGTAGAATATTTTCAGCACCCGTTTTTGCCTTACCATCAACGCTTAACACCCAAATACGAATCGACAGAATTTCAGGCGGGCTTAGCTAACGACACGTCAAATAGAAATCACGAAAAAGGAAGGAAAAAAGCTCGCGAGGGCGCTACATAAAATACAGCCCAATTATTCGACAGTTTGACTGGGTAAACAACCAATTTGCGCGTGAGTTCCTTTTTTCTCTTTTGGTTCCGCGTTGTTTTGCCGATAGCCTATAGCTGAAACGCCTCATATCCGGGCTGCGCTCGTCCTGAAAAAAACATCCAGGACCGTTTCCACAATTATCCCCAGAATATCGGAGGCGCTCACGCAGTTTTACCCCCACCACACAGTGGGCCTCCGCTGTATACAAGAGGACAAAAATGGTTTTCACCGAGTACTTCTTACAGAGTAGAAATTGTTCTTATAATAAAGTAGATAGATTGAAATTTGATTATTAGTTTTATGTGACCATGTTAAAAGTAATAAAGAAACATACAATATATAAAATTAATAGTTTAGCTGCATGAGATTCTATTTGTTCGAGATCGATCGTGTCTGCATTAAAATAAAACAAGTTGGCCAGGATTTGACAAATATTTTGATAATATTGACAGTAGGTATTGTCAAAAAATCCGCGTTTGACACTACCTACTGTCATTAGAATGAAAATAATTGTCAAATCGTGGTTAACTAGTTTTAATGCAGACACGATCTCGATCAAATAGAATTTGCTCATACAGCTAAACTAATAATTGTACAAAAAATGTTAATTTATTATTTAACTATTTTGACGAAATTACAGAAATGGCAGCTCATTTGCAAAATCCTTGAAAAATACTTAGAGGAAACATCCAGTTTCTTTGGACCCTTTGAACCAAGCGCTTTTCAGCTATAAGTTTAATCATAAAACTTCTAAATATGAACGTTCGTCCCGATACCGTTAGTAGTTTCTCCAGAATCGTAGCCACAAAAATCGGGTACACACATACACATACACACACAGAGAGACATTTTATTTTACCTTATTTCCGGTATTTCTGCTAAAATCTCATTTTTTTGTCGGAACGATTACAATACTTTATGATACTGCGTATGATAAAGTAAAAAGTATGACTAAGGTTTGATCTTTCCTTTTGATAGCTTTTTTTATCTAGGTATATAATGCTATAAGGTTTATTCTGAACTTAGTTGCATAACTTATTAACTTAACGTTTTCGACGAGATTTGGTTTTGATAATAGACAACGTCGTCAAGTTGGCGGAAATAGCAATGACAGCATTACTGCAAGAAAGTTTTTTCCAATTCCAGTTGAACCTCTGAAATAACAGGAGTTGATAACGAAGGGATAAAAAGATTCCATGTTATACTTCAAAGTATGTTTTGTGGAAAGAAAATTGCTGGAAAAAAATTTTGGATTTACAAAGTTCTTATCAATGAAGAGAATATAATTAGATACCACCCAGTTTTACCTCTTGGACAGCAATATGAAGATGTACAAGAAGCTAGAATTTAAGATTATAAACAGTTTAGACTTCATCATTATAGGAAATGTTCTAGATCAGCGACCAATGAAGCTATTTTTCATCATTTGCTGTGCACATCAGATCCATTTATAACGATCTTTAGAAACCAATCTTCACAAAACACATAGATGTCGATGATAGCAGTTCTAGATTTACTGGAGGATTTAAATTATTTTCTTATTTATTTATTATTATCGTTATTCAATTATTTACGTTTTTGCAGCATTTCTTATATCATTTATATGATAATCGTAAAATTAATTAAATTTTCTGTTTTGCTTCAACGTCACGCTAAGAAATACATTTTGCATTACATTTTGGATTTTTAGTACGCAAAGTTTCATTATAATTGGCACCAAAGCAAGCTTGTGGTTCAAAACATTCTTATTTGTTATTTTATAATAAAGAAATTAACAACATTTTAAAGTTTTTTATATACCGCCCACATTTAATGTGGTGAGGGTATATTAAGTTTGCCAAAAATCTCCGCCTGTGTACACGATAATCGCCGTAATTTTAAAGTAATTGATCAGAAATTTGATAGGTATACAAGCTTATCTCTTAAAAATTAAAATTACTGTGTGGGTATTTTGACTTCAGCACGGCTGAAAATAATTTTCTTACTAGTATTTTTTACTCAGATTAAAGCTTAGAACTTTCATGTTAGGCAATACTAAATTTCATAAGAATTCATAAAAAAATAACAGGATTGCAGAATTTTGTCCCAGAAAAGTCATATTTGCCCCACTGTGCGTTTCCACAATTATCCCCAGAATATCGGAGGGGCTCACGCAGTTTTTCTCCCACCGCCCCCGCTTCGGTAAACTGTTCCGGCCGTGCTAGGCATGAAAGATTGCGGTTTATGTAAAACGCCATCTATCGGCGGCAGCCGTTAACTTTGTCAATTTCGACCCCGTGCCTTCTCTCTGCTCTCTCTACCCTTCCGGGTTTCGTTTCGCGTAACGCACTAAGAAATGCTTAAGGGAAACTTTTCAAAATTACAGAGTTAGGGTGAAAGTCATCCCGCCGCTTTCCGCTGCGCCCCCGGGGTGGATTTTTGTGTAACAAGGGTAACTTTGTCCGCAGGGAAATTGATTGAAATACGTCATGGAGAGATCTCGTTTGGTGGTTTGGTTTTGCGCAAGATGTGAGATCGTTGAAGGATTTGAATGTTTTTTCTTAAGATTAGATCAACGGTTTAGATTTGAAGGTTTGAAAATAGAACGGTTTTTATAAACTTTAGCAATGAGAAGTTTTTTTGCACAAGTTTACCGTAGTTTATCCTTTATAGAATGAATAATCAAAAATAAGTATTAGGAACCAGTACCCGGAAAGTATTTAAATTCAGTATTTCAGACAGAATTCAGTCATGAAATTAGCCAAAAACTTTAAAATAATTATCATGAATGGAAATATGTAAAACGCCAAAAGCAGAAACAAATTTTTACAATACCTACTGTCAATAGTATAAACATATCTGTCAAATCCTGTCCAACTAGTTTTATTTTAATACAGACACGACCGATCTCGCTCAAATCTCATGGAGCTAAGCTATTAATTTTATATTTAGTATGATAAAGTCATGTGCCTGGCTACATCAGATTTTTACATCAGATAAAAGTGCCGTAAAGACGAAACGAGCAAAGTACAAAAAAAAGGAGAAAAAGGACGTACAGGAAAAAAATCATTTTCGTCCTCAGCGTCGTTTTTACCAATTTTGTCAATTTCGTCTATTACTGCGAGTTTATTTTGTTCGCTATTTACGTTGGAGTTTTGGTGTTTGCTGGCGTTTTCGCGCAATTTGTAATTCTCTTGAAATTTGTCCTTGTCGTCCTTTATATCTCTTTCGTTCATATTTATTGGTTTAGTTTGCTTTATTTTATACATATGGATAAAACGTAGGAAATATGGACGACAAGTATATTAAAGGATTAAAAGAACAAAAATAATGAAAAGGACAGAATTAAGAAAACTCAAATTAGGATGTAAAATGACAAAAAAATAAAATCAACAGCACTAACTAAGGCTATATTGCTCTGTTAGTTCTTTTAGTCCCTTTTTAGTTTTTATCATGTCAGTTATTTTTTATGTCTAATTGTAAAATCTTTGTAAATTTTGTCTATATCGTCCAATTATTACCAATTTGCCTTTATCGTTATTTTTTTGTTTACAACATTTTTACTTATTGTGTTCCTGTATTTTTTATTCTTGACGCCGTTCTTCACTTTCTTTTGTCTTTCGCGTTATTATTTTGTCCTTTACGACCACCTTTACGATGTGTTTGTCCATTTCATATTTGATTATTTCGCCCTTGGAGTCTATTTTTCCTTTTCGTCCTTTAATTCCATTGCCTTGCCATATTTTTTAAAATGATAGCTATTTTTGCATCATTTTCGTCCTTTTTATACTTTAAGTGTTTTTTGTTTGTTACGCTGCTTTTGTATTTTTTTTTGCTTTCTTCCAATTTTATCCTTATTGCGATGAGAATTTGTTAACGTAACAGCAGAAAAATACGAACATGTTACAGTTATAAAACTGTAAATGTTGGCCTTTTCCCGAATTCTCCAAATCAAGAAGAATTGGCGCTGTTTTTGCCTCGTAAATTTCATTCGTTTAAATTTAGCAATTAATTACTCCGAAAATAATCCATCGATTTCAACGAATTAAAAAGTAAAATCACATGCGGAATGCTAGCTTTCAATGTGAATTTTTGTAAATTGATAGGATTAGTGGTTGACCCCTAAAAAAACTATATTATGCAATGCCAGCAATTCCGTTATTAGAAGAGCTAGAACAATGAAATATAGACTATAGGCTACCCAAAAATTCATAGGTTTAAAGTTTATTACATAATCATTGGTTATCTTGCATTTTCCATACAAAAGACCGTGCTGAAACGACGAGTGAATTCCGATGCTCTACGGTCTTTGGTGTGGTGCCGGGAAGGGAGTCGTCAGCGGTGCTGTCGATAGTAAGAGAACCGCGGACAGCTGATTATATCAGTAAACAAAAAGAACGATAATTTGTCACGGTAGTAATTTTAACTAACAGTGCCAATTCTTCTAAATTTGGAGAAATCGAGTAAACGCCAACGTATACAGCTTTGTAATTTTTACGAGTTCTAGAATATGAATCAAGGACATAATATATGGTTACGATAGTACATAACAAATTTTCAAATGGTACAAAATTATTGCATACAATTCCGAGACTGCGCCTTATTATTAAAATTAATCCATATTAAGCACTATCTCTGTCCACAAACGTTCTGACAGGGCCAACGATCTGAAGTAACATGTTTTAATTACGTAATTGCAAAGAGAGACAAAATTACATCACGAGAACGTGATAATAACTCACGGCATATCTGATAACATACCGAGTTAATAGCCTTTCTGACGTTGACGAATGTAGTTTTAATTTAATCTATTTTAGAACATACATAACTATTTACAACTTCGGTTTAAGTTTTTTTGGCTAAACTCCTTTATTTAAAATTCATGATCCATTTTCCAGAATATTATTTTCAGTTTTATTAGTTCTTGAGTTTGAGACACAAAATGTTCTTGAAACTCAGACTGCTAGCCCAGCTAGATTAGATTTCTTCTTGTATAGTAGACCAGTCAAAAAATCCATAGCAATGTCTCCATTCCAGCTGGTAAAATCCACCCCTAATTTCGAAACTCAATTATCCTGCACGTACGAATCACAAGCGACCAAGATAAACTTGCTGTTGTTGTTCTTAAGAGTCGCGTTTAAGATTTTACACCGAAACTAAACTCAGCATCAATATTTACTCGGATTTAATTAAATTCACTGCGGTACTATTGTTGCACCGCTCCCTCTTCCCCCACCGCGTGCCTCCCAACAGGATAACCGGACGGTACCCGGAGTCCTGGACAAACATCCTCCGGGTGTACCGTTTCATAATTATGCGAGGAAGAGCCCTGAGGGTGGTTCCAAGATATGAATTGCAAAGCTGACGGACGCTGGAAGGGTATTCAGCACCACCCTTCGGACGAAATCCTTTGCGCATCTTTCTGGGCCAGTGCAAATACTGCAAATCCTGTGCGAATTCGAAATGGGTCGTCCATTAATTGTTTACGGTTCGTAGGTAGCCAGGATTTATACGGTTTTGTAATTACTGCACGTAAACAAAACTGATGAATGTCGTTGTTGAATGGAGAAATGTGAGCGGGATATAATCGGTTGTGAAATTGGAATTTCATGTATAGTTACGCAATTTTGAGTTAATTTATTAGTAATAAATGAATGTTTCTTCATAAACAGTGTGCCTCTAGATGGATTTAACTATACCTGTAATGGACCAACATTTTTATGTCTAGAGAGTCATTCTTTATACAGAGTTTTGGATCATAAAATGTTCAGTCATCATATCATGTTGCAAAAGAAGTTGTAAACTTTGCTCAAGAATACAGTTTTTCACAATTAAGGGGAGATTCTTATTTAATCGATCGGAAAAAAATATTTTTTTTTTTCATTCTTATTTCGAAACCTTGACCTGTATAAAATAAGTTACTGAAACAGTTTTTTTTATTCTCGCAAACTTTACTGTTTCATAGCCTATAGGGTTCTCCGGTCAACATTTTCTGCATTATAGCGACGCAAAATATGCGTTTACTCAAATGATAATTTTCTAGGTGCTAGGTGCTAAGTTTCCAGGTTTCTAGGTGCATATGTTGAGTAAATTATTATATTTCAATAAATTCATATAGAAAAGGAGTTTTAAAAAGTGCGAAGTATCTACCTTCTCTTGTAGAGTTTATTACACCGACATAACCGACGCATTTTTCTAGAAACACGAGCTTTCAAACTGGCCTGCGCGATTACTTTTGAATCGTTAAACAGAGGCTGAACCTCATAATAAGTGAGTTTTAAATAATTATATTATTTATAACGATTTAAAACCGAAAAAAGGTGTAAAAAATAGATCTTAAAATTCAAACAGCCGCATTTTGTCGATTTTAGATTTTTGAACTAAATGTTTGTTTAGCCTCCAACTAACTTCACCTAGTTTTACAGCGTTTTTGAATTGTCGATTTCCGTTCTTTTTTGTAGGAGCTATCATGCACGTCGTTAAGACAAGAGCGTCGCGCAGAACCTGATACTTCCTACAACAGTGTCCACTTCTTGCATATAGTTTTTTTATGGCACAATTTCTTTTTGTACACTAAAGTATAATAAATATATAGCAAAACAAAAAATATTGATTTCTCTTATAATTTATTTGAAAAACAGTCCCAAAGTTGAGCTTCTTTTTAGGTCTCTACATGAGAACCTCCCCTTAAATGTATAATGTATTTGGGATCATTTTATGGCAAATTTCAATTTTACTACTTAAACATTTTTTATCGTTTGTTCTTAGCTTATCGTTTGATCTTAAGTGAATATTATTATTACCGACACATTATGACCACTGCTTTCAAAACCCAATAAAAAACATTAAAAAACAAAAATGAGACAGACAATTACCTTTATCGTTAATTTGGTGTATGTTCTGTACATTATTTTAGATTACTTTGAAGTGTTTGAGTTATTTAGAGAGCTTTTCCATATTTTTAAATTTTGCAAATTCCCTTGAAGAAATTGATAGCTTGTGTGCATCACATGCAAAATGTATATTACAAAAAATATTATTGGGACATGCCGCTGCACAGATTTGCCCTGACCTAGATGGAGATCTGGATTTTAGACGTCCTAGTTTGATATTTAAGCAGAAAATTATTACATATAAAACCACAATTTCTAAAGAATTCTTTTAGTTAAATGTGAAAATTGGAAAATTTGGTTGATAGCTTATTCTTAAAAAACTTTAACAAAATTTAATTCAGATTTAACTGTAAATTATGACTCCGGAGCATTTAGAAAATAATTTCCAATAATTTTATAACATGATGATGATATATTTCTCAGCAGGGTTGTTATAAAAAACGTTTTCTTTTATTTTAATTTGGAACAAACATGCTTTTTTTATAATATAATGTTTTTTAACGAAACAATGTTCACACCTTGCAAAAAAATGTTATGGACTTGAAAAAAAAAACATGTTTTAAATGGCTCAAAAAACATGTTAAAGAATCAAATTGTTGTAAACATGGTTTAAATCACGCAATTGTTTTACTTGTAAACATTTTGATCATGTAAACATTGTGAATGACATTTTCTTGTTTTGTCTTCACACTTGTTGAGAATGTTGACGCACGGACCATCAGCCATATATCTATTTATGTACTACAGGAGAAATTTTGTTAACAACAAGTTTAAATCTTGAAACAATGTTTTAAAACAAATGTTTTAAAACATAACAACCTTGTTTTTCAGCCATTTCTAAATAGATTTCCATATAATCATTGGGGCTGAAAGTGGAAAGACCATAAAAAATTTTAAATTTTAAGAAATCTTCACTTGGTTCTTTTACTGGGGATAAGTAAAGTACAATTACTAAAATTACAACTTCAGTTATTAACAGTAATAATTTCAAATTGTGGTAAAAATTACTAAAAATATATAGATTCCATCATTACAAGACGAAAGTCAGGATGCCAAACAATACATAAAAATTCCGAAATATATTATTTTTTTTATTATTATTTATTTAATTTAATTTTGTTGGATTTACTGAAATTTTGGTTCCCTCGCTATCTGGTTTTATTTTTTCAATATTTGAGGCTATAATATGATACTTCTCATAGGGTTGGCATCTCGTATATTTCACATGAGTGTCATACATTTCTAAAATATCTCAAACTGCATATGAAAATATGAAAATCTCATATATTGCTCCACAGACACGTTTAGAGAATATTATTTTCTGTTGTTGTTTGAAACTTGTAACAACTTTGTGACCTTTTACTTATTTTAAGGTTGCTTTGCTTATTTTAATTCAGTGAATAGCTTGGGCATAAACTTCTGAAGACAATAATTAAAAAAATACTGATATGAATGCTTAAAAATGAAACGCCATGATTGTAAAATAGGCAATTACGTTGCGTCGTTATATTGGAATTGTTAAATCAATGATAGATAGCCTTCGATAGCTTTTAAAATAATCCTTGACGTAATATATCTATTCAACAATTTATTGAAAGTATTCATTTCGATAAAACGCGTAAATTTTTAAAGAACTAAATAAATGAATAAATGTCGGTAACAGTTGAAAATTCAGTAACAATTTATTACCATATTTTAAGAAAAACATAAAAAATATATAGTTAAATAACAAGCTCTTAAATATGTCGGTACGTTTTGTAATATATTTCATTCAATTGATTACGTAATTAAACTTACCTAAACTACTTACGTAAAACAAATATTTATGTTACGTATTTAAGATACTTGGGCATCTTTATGCTACCGAATCGATTTAGTATGGTGTCCATTAGACTTGATTAAAAATATCCTAAAACCAGACACATATATCTTACAGCAAATTCCAAACAAAAGAGGGTAACTAGCGAGAAAATAAAAGATAGCCATTAGCAGCTTCAACTGTTACACAAACAAATTACCGATGCAAATTCTACAAAATAAACGATCACGTTGCCGACGAGCAAGCGCCATTTATACGGTAATAATTGCGCGATAAAAGCGAATAAATGACTTTTATCCACGGTTCCATCTGCACTAAATACACACATTGCCCTCGTTTTCGTTATTTTTTGTTAATGTTTTTCCGTTGTTGTTTCATATTCCGCCGTATAGTGATCAATATCCAATTGACAGCCCAATTTATTTCGGCAAAGCTCCGGCACAGTTTTCCACTCGCCTGTCAAACTAACATATTGCCAAGCGCAACCCTTTTAAAATATTTATATTTTTACTATATTTACAAAGCATTCGTCCAAAGAGTGGATTTGTCATAATTATTAGTTTCGCTCAAACTAAATATAAAATAAAGCTCCTGGTATTCCATAACATTTTCCACTCCATTCTCAAACAAAATGCAATATAATAGAAATTCGATTGTTTCTTTGTCACTTCGTTAGTTTCTAAAATATTATGAATTGTTTTTGGAATACTTATCCAAATGCTTGAATTGTTTCAAGTGGTAAACAAGGTTCAACAAACAAAGCGAATATTTAAGATTCTTGTTTATACAGCAATGCCCCTCGTATATCTCGAGTTTGGTAGAAATTATTTAAGCCTAACTAAAAAAATCTGATGTGGCCAGGCACATGACTTTATCATACCATATATTAATAGTTTAGCTGGATGAGATTCTATTTGATCGAGATCGGCCACGTCTGCATTAACATAAAACTACTAGAAGTAGACAGATATTTTGATTATATTTACAGTATGTAATGTCAAAACATCAGCATTTGACACTACGTACTGTCATTAGAATCACAATATCTCACAAATTCTGGCTAACTAGTTTTAATACTATAGTGTTTTAATGCAGTACGAGCGATCTTGATGAAATAGAATTTGCTCATGCGGCTAAACTATTTATTTTTCATAGTCATAAATTATTCAGAATTTCCTCTACATTAATTTATTATTTATTATTTATTATTTATTATGTCATACTACGTATGATAAAGTAAAAAGGTTGTTGATTCTGATGATTACTATATTATATTGGCTTCTAGCATACTATATTTTCGGGTATTACCACGTCTTCAGAGCTAACTACAAAAGATCATAAAGAATTATGCTCAATATTCCAAATAAGTTTTAAGGTTAACATATCGTCTTACAATCTTTTTTGCATTTATTCGCGAAAATATTGCTATCCTCAGTTGAAATACACATTGTTTTGAACACGTGCGCGCGTGTTTGATCGCATTCTCCATACATTTGCGTGTTGAATTGACGTTTCGCAACCGCTGACGTTCTGAATATTGTCAAAAGTTCAAAATATCCTGGCTACCTACTATTAATGCAGATACGATTTCAATCAAATAGAATTTACTCTTGCAGCTAAACTATTAATTTTACCAAAAAATGTTATAGACATAAATTATCCAAAATTTCCTCTACTTTAATTTATTATTTATCTATTTTGACGAAATTACAGAAATGGCGGCTCATTTGCAAAATCGTTGCAAAATGCTAAGAGTAAATACCCAGTTCCTTTGGACCCTTTTGAACCAAAAGCTTTTCAGCTCTAAGTCTAGTTATGAAACTTCTAAATATGAACTTTCGTCCCGATACCTTCAGTAGTTGCTCCGGAATCGTCTCCACAAAAAACGGGTACACACACACACACACACACACACACACACACACACACACACACACACACACACACACACACAGACATTTTTTGTACCTTGGTCAAAAATGTTCAGGGGACCCAAAAAGAGCTATTTCCGCTAAAATCTCAATTTTTTTTTCGGCACGATTACAATACTTTATAATACTGCGTATGATAAAGTAAAAAAATGCTTCTTTTTCAATGCTACGATTTGGAATTTGCAAATGCATTTTTCCAAACTGTACCCTCTGAGAAGACATACAAAAGTATAGAAGTTTCATCTCATTAAAATCGTACCGCCTTAATATCAAATTTAGCAGAACGATTTGAATTAATTTTAAATTCCAATCGTATTCGAGATGTAAAGTTGAAATGTATTAATTTAACTTCATTGAACTTATATAATTTATACTGTCCAGAAGTCCTACATTTGTTGATTTTCTTGACAGATTTATAAATTAGTAAATCATTCATTTTCAAGTAGATACAACCCAAAATATTTTATTATAATTCTAAGATACGGTCTTTTTGACACACTTCTTCTTTTGTATTAAGAAATATTCTCTCCAAGCATTAGGTAATAATCTTACAGAAGAACAGTTTATTACTTTATCATACGCAGTAAGATAAAGTATTGTAATCATGCCGAAAAAAAAATTGAGATTTTAGCGGAAATAGGTCTTTTTGGGTCCCCTGAACATTTTTGACCAAGGTACAAAAAAATGTCTGTGTGTGTGTGTGTGTGTGTGTGTGTGTGTGTGTATGTCTGTGTGTAAACGATTTTTTGTGACGACGATTCCGGAGAAACTACTAAAGGTATCGGAACGAAAGTTTATATTTAGAAGTTTTGTTACCAAACTTAGAGCTGAAAAGCTTTTGGTTGAAAGGGGTCCAAAGGAACTGGTAGTTTATTCTAAGCCTTTTTGAAAGATTTTTCAAATGAGCCGCCATTTCTGTAATTTTGACAAAATAGTTAATTAATAAATTAAAGTAGAAGAAATTTTGTATAATTTATGCCTATGACATTTTTTGGTATAATTAATAGTTTAGCTTCAAGAGCAAATTCTATTTGATCGAGATCGGTCGCATCTGCATTGATATGAAATTACATAGTAGCCAGGATTTTGACAAATATTTTTTTTGTGTTGTCACATTCGAAAACAGCTGATCTCATCAGAGGTTGGAGAACCACTATGGAACGTTGCCGCTGTAGTGCGGCAAATTATAAAATACAAATTTCAAATAAAATAAGATCACCAATTTGATTGTTTGTTGATAAGAAATATCAACCCGTCTTTATATCTAATTCTAAAAACGATAAATTGCGAAAATTATAAATAAAGTATAGCGATGAGTGTAGTTTTATTGTAGTATGTTGGTAGGGATGTGTCATGAACAAATATAAATCTGTCAGAATTTGAATTACCTTTTTAAGGTGCCTTTTCATTAGTGATAATGGCAGTGGTAGCAGACGCCGTTATAGTATTTCCAATAGAAAATTGCTAGTGACTCATGTTTATGTACATGCAAACTAATGTGTCATTATCACGATATGTAAGAAATACTATAATTTCGTATTCTACCACCGCCATTAGCTACCATTACCTACCAATCGGAACGCACCTTTAAACTTGACGTTTCGTCAAAGTGGTACCAGCCTAGCATTTACTATACAGAAATCATTTATTTATTTTTTTTAAATACGTATTTCTTAAAAAGCAACACAATAAACGTTGATGTCGCTCCTGTCAAAAACTAGATAGCGCGACTCGCTCACATGCGACGGCGACACTCCGCCTTCGGTGACGCGCCGCATCACCGCTCGTCGCGCTATTCCGTACTTTCGGCATTTGTGACATAAATAACTATTATTCTAATGATGTAGTGTAGGTAGTGTCAAATGCTGATGCTTTGACAATACCTACGATTTATCTTAATAGAATAGATTCTCATGCAGCTAAACTATTAATTTTATATATTGTATGATAAAGTCATGTGCCTGGCCACATCAGATTTTTTTTACTTTATTTGGGTGTTTCAGGCCAGAAAATAATATTTCAATGCAATACTAATTAGGGATTATTGATTAAATTCCGACACACGTGTCAGAATTTGAACAAAATGCGTAAAATTAATTGTAATATAGCAAACGATGTAAAATATGTTATTTTCTTGTGTACAGACAGCAATTGAGCCATATGTATTACTTCTAACCATGTACACAATTCCGACACACATATCTGATTTGAGGACGTGATATATTTATATGTACCTAATTCCGACAAACCTAAATTTGTAAATAATAGTGGCTAAAAACACCGTACTATTTTGGAGATATAAAGCATTTTTAGTCAGTCTAAATAGATATTATTAGAATTTTCTTAATTACTGTTATCTGTAGCGATGCAAAAAGAAGTCGCATTGCAGTTACCTTATAAGAAAAATCAACTTTTAGAATAACACTCAATTATCAAGATCAGTCACACTTTTAGGTTATATTCTGACCGTTAGAACATTGGTAGAATAAGAAACGATTGTCGGTTGATAAGTGTAATGTCAAATCAAGAAACCAGATGTCCCAAAATAAAGTTCAATGTTGAAGATTTTTTATTTTATCCAACTAAATTTGGAACGTTTATCTTACTAGCTTTGTGAAAGCCTTGAGAATTTTCATTTAGTCAACTCTTGAAACCTTCGTGAAGAAGGATTCATAGTAGATTTTTTGATTTTTTTAAACCCGATTAGTTTTGAGAGAAACGTGGAAAAATAGCATAATATTAAAGAAAACACTAGAATAGAGACGATAGTAGTTGTTAGATAGCATATTTTTTAGAGTTCTATTATGGAACACTATGTATCCTTTTTTTGTAATAAACAGCAATGACTTATTTTGAACATTTTCCAAATAGTCCTGAATTTTTACAGTGAAATTGAAAGAAGTATTAGAATTTTAAAAAATCTCTAAATATGTAGTCAAAAGTTGGCGGTTTTTAGAAGAACATCTATCTTCAGAAGACACAGTGCTTACTATAAGTACCTGCGTTGTTTTCTATGTATTTTTCCAAAACCAGCATTAATTACTTATTAGATTTAAGAACATAGTTACACTATATAGTTATGGTGCATTTTGGCAAAAATAATCAAGTTGAGTATTACATTCATCATTTTCTGATCAATAGAAGAAAGCAAGATATTGTACAAATAGTACTATCATTTCTTCGTAATTTGTAATAATTTTTGTCAAAGATATATAAAAATAATCTTATATTGAACTGTTTCGCCAAATATCTAGGGTTAGGTGAAATTTAGTCAACTGCAAATGCTTTTTTAAATAAAATATAAATTGAAATCTACTAATTATCTAAAACATTCTTGCAACCTTGTGATTTACGTGCCGTGATATTCCAACGATTTTTCTCGAAAAGCTACCGGATTCGTATTCAGCATAATAAACAATCAATTTTTTCTACTCCTATTGAGGAATGCATTCATTATCATGGCAATTTATGATAAGTAATACTAATCATTCCCCACACACATGACAAATTTTTCATTCCTGGCTCCTCATACCCCGCCAGTAGTGAGAAATATTTCATTCCTCACGGCTTTAGAACCAATCGCAGCTCTGGATTTTTCATTTCCAAATTGTTGATACTCTGCTTAGCGACATTGTCAAGGCATTGACAACGTCGCTAAGTGACAAGGCGCACCAAACAATTTTAATCTGTCAAAATCCTGTAAACCGTCATAGTGACATACAGCTGTCCCTATATGTACAAAAATTAATTTATAAAATTTCGTTGCATGGTCGTAGAAAAAGTATAGTATTCCATTCGCAAGTAATGGCAATTTCTCACTCGAACGCTTTGCAGCACTCGCCTACGGCTCGTGCTGCAAACTTCGTTCTCGTGAGAAATTGCTTACATTACTTGCTCATAGAATAATATACTATTATTTACTACAATTAAGAAATTATGTTCAGCTGACTGTTTTTAATATTTTACGATTTTTAATTGTGATTTTCTCGAAAATTGATTTAGATTTAGAAAACAATGCTGTCCTTATTCTCACAGTAAAAATATACCATTTTGATTTAAAATATAGCTTAGTCTTTTAAACTGAAATAAGTAAACAAAAATTGTAAAAGTTGCACCAGAATTGCCCAAAATACTGTTATCTAAACATGTTTGTATAAAACAATAATTAAAAAAGTTACAGCAATTATATCATTGCATTTTTTTTAGTAGGATAAGTCTATCCTAAGATAATCCAAACAAAACACAAAAGAAAACTAAAAAATCAATATGCATCATTAAAATCGTTAACTAAGTATATAATACAAAATACAGAAACGTACATTTTTCCATATTGTAATATTATTCCATTCACTCCATATATAATTTCGCGTTGTTTATGCGATGAATAAACATACAGTGAATTTGATGTTCCTCTTTTTTTGCAGACAACCCCATGTTCTCGTTTTACAGAGTCGACAAAACACAAAATCGGAGAGAGGTAGCTTTTCGAGATATTACGGAATAAAATATATTTTTTTTCATCAAACAAACATTTCACCTATCATACGATTTCATAAACACCCCGTAATATTTTTTCTCATTTTAATTACTGGCGTGTACTATTTGTCCAACGGTATTTTGTTACGCAAACAAACAGAATCCCGTGTATTACTTTTTATATGATGTACTATTGTGTATTTATTTGTTCTATTCGTTATGAAAAATGTAGGTATATATGAATATTCTATTCGGTTTCATTTGAATTACAGAGTAGAAAGGTAATTAATAAATTAAGAAGGGGCACACAATTTACAGAAAGACTTACGGCTATATTCAGACGGTCGTTTATGAATCTTTAAAATGTCCATGCATATTAAAGTTAGCGAAGTGTTTTTTGAAGTTCAATTTCATTTTCACGATATACTTTCGGAATTGTTTGTTGTGAGGGTAAAGTGGATTCCCTCATCATTCTATTAAGAAAAGGGAAAATCTTTTTACTAATTATAAATTAACACTATATCTATATGTATTATCTATATGTATATCTATATTTAAAAAATTAACATTCAAGAGTGATATAATCGGTAAAGTATTGCTTACGGCATATTGTTCCCACATCAAATATAACTAAAAGACAAAAAAACAAGTTTTAGATTTAATACACAATACCAAAAACTCTAAATATTATACAGAGAACATATATGAATTTAATCACATATTTCTGTAAATTGTTTCGAGCAGTGTACAATGTACATTATAAATGGAATAATTAGTTTTGAAACGAGCATGAAATGAGTTGATTGAAATCCGTATATTTACCATTTCCGGGAATAACCATCAAACTCGATATGAAAAATGCAATAAATCGAATATTATATTCAATATTCAATCTGGAAACAACTAATTGCAGAAAAAAGCTAATAAAAATGGAATGCGATGAGTTCTTTTTCAACAAATAAAAATGCTATCACACGTTATAAAAACATCCACTGCTTTATTTGTTATCTTTTCACATTCGGCGAATTCACTTTTAAATAAATAGGGTTATACCAAAAGTTATGCTAAAAAACCATAAAGACAAATAGCAGTGAAATAAATCATCAGGTATTTTTGGGAATCTTTCTAAATTACAAATTACTCAAAGCAAGAATATTAACGTGAATCCATTAAACCCATATATGTATATAAAAAAATTGGGCACCAATTAACCTTACAGAAAGTTGTACAACATCAAAAATTTTTAAATCAAAATCGTAAAAGATAACAACCGTATTAGCTTCAAGTGGGACTGATTCTATAAATATCAGTAGGAAATATATAACATTCCCTCTTTAAAAAGCTACATTTTCTTACTCATTTGTAATATTTGGTATACTGCCTATGAATACTGGCCAATTTTATCTAAAAATAAATTGAACTAATCGTTTATAGAATTCAGATATAAATCTAAAAAACAATTTTTAAATATATCTTCATAAAATAAATGAAATACTGTAACATAATTAAAAATTTTTAATTCAGTTTCAAATTTATGTTTATTGTCAGAAATATATGGAATATATGTTTAAATTATCAAGGGTGGTATTTGTACTTTTTGAGAAAAGAATAGGTGTAAAAAGGATTTGTAATGCATTTTTCATTTCTATTGTACTTAAAACTTTGAAGTAGATATCGTTGGTAACACATGAGTAGCTATTACTCTTTCGACCACTTTGTGGATGATCTGGTTATTTAGAAATAAATATAATAATAATTAATTGTTAAATTATATCAATGTTTTAACCACATTTTAACCAACCTTTCAAAGCGAACTATAAAATAAAAGAGAAATATACAAATCTAAATTAACTTTTTTTCCAGCACAACATCATATCATACAAATAACCAGTACGTTTAAAATATTTATAATTTATACATTACGCTATGTATTTCCACTAGGTACATTAAAAGTATTACTATCAATATTTTGTCCATTAATATTTCCAACTAGCTAATAAGTTTTAACGACCGTATAAAAGCGGCTTTAAAAGGGTATTGGCGATGTTTAGCGGAGGATATCGGAAAAACTAAAGGATACCATACCGGCTTCCCCGTATCCTTTATCTCCTGTCCCAGGACGAACCCAAAATATGAAATTTCAACGCCTGCTATCTCAACCGTTTCAGCAAAGTCGTCTTCTGCCGACTCTATCTATGTATGTGTGCAATATATATATAAAACAATCTTCCATTGAGACGGTGGCGTGCATGTAGTAGATAGCCAGATTATGGTCCTTGCCACCAGAGGACGCCGGTATAACTCTTTCGTCGCAAATGTTTTCGTTTCGGTTTTATTATGGGTTTATTTCAGTGAGTATGGCCTAGGAAGGGTGTTTGAGTCTGTATGTGTGAAGTATATAGATGGGCAATGTATTTTTTTAAGATATAATATACGTTACAGATTACCATTATGACAGAAATTATGTTCAGATTCGATTATGTCTGAGAATTAATTTGTGTACGTAAATCAGCAATATACTCTTAGAATGGGTTTTGAATATACAAACCTAGAAAGGACGTTTTATCACACATATATTATGTACCAGAATATTTGACGAAATTCATTCATGAGAAATAATTAATGTACTGAGAATAAAATCCGACAGATGTTACTCGGATCAGCCGCAGCGTGAGTTGTGATCGATAAATTCTCATCATTTATTTATCCGTTTCGCGGCAGTGACCTGAATCCTATGGAAAGAATTGCTTCCAAGTTCACACAATTTGATATTATCAATTTGATACAGCCTACAGCTTCTATTAGGATATTGCATTAAAAACCTGCACAAGAGAACGCAACAAAACTGTGGCCACTAGAGGGCGTTAAATAATTTCCGTTTTTATTTATATATTTAATTTTTATCGCAAAAAAAGTACCATCAAAATAATTTCACTCTGCTGCTGCTCGCTTAAGCGCGAAACTATGATGTGATTATGATGTTATTACTTGAATTTTCTTTTATTTCCAATTCGTCATAATAAAAACGGTTAGCAGCAAGAAAGGTAGACCTGCAAACCCTCAGCACATTTTTTATTTAGTGAAATTATTAAAAAATATCTAACAAATATACAAAAAAACGTGTATGGAACGTCAAAGGCGACTAAAATAATAATTATAATTTCATATTTAACGCCTTCTAATAATTTGAAATAGGTACATTTTCAAATAATTTAATCTTGCATACTTTTAAAGATGAAGGTACTTTCCTCTTACGTCTTTTTTATTCCTTTGGCAATACGTGGTGTATGCGGAGAAGGTCATTATAATTTGGTATTTTTAAATTTTTGCATAACTTTGAACATAAAGGTGCTTTACTCTTTAGCGCTTTTGGTAAAATCCGGTGCATGAAATGAAATACCTGCATTCTAACATTTGCGTTTCAGGTTTCAGACAATTTTATGACGAATATAATTATCTGAGAAATTAATAACAAAAATGTTAATTGTTATGTTGTAATGAAACAAAACGTTCAGGAAATTGGAAAACTAGAAATACAAACTATAATTTTGTATTTGATGATCTCTAATACTTCTAAACACTTTTTCCAATATCATTTTGGTATAGCTTTTAAGGAGCAGGTACTTTACTGTTAAGGGTTTTTCGTAGTTTTGGTAATACCCTAAACAGCAGATAATTCAAATATTTGCATTTAGGTTTCAGACAATACAGAAACGTCTTACAGACATAGAATTGCTGAAAAATTGATAGCGTTTTTCCCATGTCTCCAGCCGGACTGTATATGTAGGTCAATTAATTTGGGGTATATATATATATAGGCCCGACAAAATAGGTATTCTCAACGACAATTGTTAACACGACAGAGTATGTATTCAGCACGACAAATTAGGGATTCTTACCGACAGCTTAATTGACTAGCACGACAGATTATGTAATTTTTTAAGCTGTTTGCGAAAACTATTGGTAATAATGATTTGATTTTTGAGTTTTAATGATTTAATTTTGGTTTTATAAAACTTAATTAACAGTTGTAGTGTGGGGTATGCAAAAATTTAATAAATATACAAATGAAACTTATACTATTGTATTTTAATAAAGACAAATCCGTACATTCTATAAAAAAATAAACAAACATTTTAATTATTGTCTTGAATTATTGTATTTTTGAATATTTTTATCTTTTGATTTAGTAGAACTTGTGTAATATTTAGTACCCACTTCGAGACGTTTTTTATTTAATTGTAGCTATTCATATGCTTCGGGCCAGTCCTTAATAAAGTTGTTTGGTGTGGGTAAAATTGTTCATAGTTAGGTGACAATGCATCTTGATATCTCAGCATTTTATTTATTTACTGTATTTAAATTGTCAAAAATACAATGGTCGAAGCTAAGTGACTATCCTGGCCTACAATGAACAAAATCGAGCAAGTAAAAACAATTTTTGGTATGGTTTTCTCCATAGACTGTTCGATCGTGTTTATTGATTGCACTTAGCTTAGGTTATAATCAAAAATACAATAATTATTGTATTTTTGAGAAATTGAGTATCTACTAGGAAATATGTGAAGTGCTCTGACTCGTTCATTGATTATTATTTTTCGTATGTAAATTTGTTGTAGTAAATAAACAATGTGCCTTTTGGGATATGGATTAATGTACTGTATTGATCGATCTCAAATTTCACAGGAATTAAATATTGATATAAATGAACAAATTGAGTCCTGCATAAAAATAACAGTACAAAAAATAATCACCACCCTAATTAACATTACAGGGTAAAAAACATGTTATTATTATACGGTAGCTTCACCTGTAAAAAAAGTACTAAAAGTTGAACTTTTGCTACTGACAAATATTTTACTTAAAAAGAAAAGATCATGTCTATCAAACAAGCATTTGCCTACAACTGTTCGATTTCTAGTTGTATTTCGTTATCCATATTATCTCTAACTCAAATCATATATAATTTATAATTATAATGTACCTGAGACTGACTGAACAACAATAATTATACAAAGAATAATTTTCAATTATTTCCACGTCCTTCTACGGTAGCATACTGTACGAGTATGAAAGAAGTACTTGTCATACTGCTGTCATTTATGGTCTTTGAGGTAAAATCACATAGTTCGCTGTTTTTATTGTTTAAATACAAATATTGTCGTTCATTTACATTTGTGTCTTTAAAACATATTATGTCTTTTGTTTACATTTTCTGTCGTTAAAACACATATTTTGTCGTTCAAATGCATATTTTGTCGTTAAGGTATTGAAATTTGTCGTGCGAACCCCTAATTTGTCGGGCCGAAAAATGTCATCCAATTAATTTACATTTATTGTTAGCAACTCGCATAAGTCGACTCACTACTAAACTATACCATTTGATAGTTGATAGGTACACAAATAGTAACAAAATATAAATAGGAAACTTTAAAGTCATTTTTCTGAGAATTGTGATTTTGTAAACGTAGTAACAAATATAAAAATAGCTAAGCCGGCCGGTAGGTAAGGAAGATTCTTCTATTACTTTCATTTGGCAACTTTCTTTCTTTTTAGCTGTTTTTTTTTTTCATTTTAACTTTAATGTTCTCCATTTTTATGCTGAATAAAATTTAATTTTTACTTATATTTCCAGACAATTTTGTTTTTATTTTATATCACCCCAGAGCGAGAAAGCTACCTTCTAAAGGGAAATATAAAATGATGTTCTAGTACATATCTATTCGACGCACGACGAGCGTTACAAAGCAAATTTCCAGTTGATTAAACGTCAATAATTCCCATCATAATGTAAAACAAACTAGCTTCTGATAAATGTGACAAAAAATTAAACTACCATATAATCTATTGTATCTATTCGTCAAGACTTTTAATCAAAGAGCAATAGTTGTTTTATTCATAAAGATATGAATGTATATCTTTTTTTATGAATAATATACTATCGTGGCCATATATTATGTCCCTTCCTTTGACGTCCATTTTCTCGGAAACCTAGGGGCGAAAAAATTTGAAAAAATTCACGTGCTGTCCTTGATTAATATGCTACAACTGATAAAAATTAGAAAGCTGTATATGCTGGCGTTTTCCCTATTTTTCCAAATTAAGAAGAATTGGCGCTGTTTTTGCCACGTAAATTTTATTCGTTTAACTTTAGCAATTAATTACTCCGGAAATAATACATAGATTTGAACGAATTAAAAAGTAAAGTCACCTGCTTTCAATGTGCATTTTTGTAAAAACATTGGATTAGTGGTTGACCCACAGAAAGCTATATTATGCAATGCAGGCCATTCCGTTATTAGAAGTGCTAGAATAATGAAATATAGACAGTAGGCTACCCAATAATTCATAGGTTTAAAGTTTATTACATAATGATTGTTTATCTTGCATTTTTCATACAAAAGATCGCGCTGAAACTCCGCGTGAATTCCGACGCTCTACGGTCTTTGGGGTACTGCGGGGAAAGGAGGCGTTAGCGGTGCAGTCATGTCGGAGAGAACCGACACAACTGGGAGAACCGGGGCAGCTTATTATCAATACACCAAAAGAACCATAACTTGACAAGGTAGTAATTTTAACTAACAATTAAATTCTTAATATTTGCATAATTTTGATTATAATATAGTGACCCGGTACGAGAGAAATCTTTTCTATCGATTGGCGCTTATGTTTTCTTCAGTTTTTATACAATAAGGTTGTAAACAAGATTTTGATGGAAGCGGATAGATCTTATAATACGGTGTTAGCAGATTTTCCTGTTAGTGGTGAATACTAAATTAAGCTTGCTTGATAAACCCAAAAAATATTTAAAAGGTATGCCCGATTTTGTTATATAAATATTCAAACTATTATAACAGTTTCAACAGCTTATTTATTAATAATAAAATACATGCAGAAACAATATAAAATAAATACAACTCTTGATATATTACATATATTACAAACGTTAGCTCTGACCGTAGAAAACTTTAAAAATATCAAAAAACTTTTACAAATTTAGCATCGTAAATTTGTAGACACATAGAATATTTTGCAGATCACTCATTAATTTTAAATGTTAAACCCGAAACCCGATTTAAATTGCCAAGAATTCCCATGGGACTTCCAAATGCCTGTTCGTGGTTCTGTTATCTTATTGACTTATTTTGCCATTATTTTTTAATTCGGTAATCTATCGCCGTCTTTCTTTGGCGAGGCATAATCGCCGTGTCGTTTTATGTATTGTGTCCGTAAACACTAGTAACTATAGTAATGCACGTGCGATTCGCCACTACTGGCAGCGTCGCTGTCGATCCCTTTCCCCGCTCGCCCCAAGGACCGTAGAGCGCCGCGTCAACTGCAGCAATCATGAGAGCCTTCAACTCGATCCTTTGTAGGGAAAATGCAAGATAAACCATGATTATGTAATAAACTTGAAACCTATGAATTAGTGGGTAGCCTATAGTCTATATTTCATTATTCTAGCGCTTCTAATAAAGGAATTGCCGGCATTGCATAATATAGCTTTTTGTGGGTCAAGCACTAATCCAATGATTTTCCAAAAATGCACATTGAAAGCTAGCATTCCGCAGGTGATTTTACTTTCCAATTCGTTCAAATCTATGTATTATTATCGGAGTAATTAATTGCTAAAGTTAACCGAATAAAATTTGCGTGGCAAAAACAGTCCCGATTCTTCTTAATCTGGAAAAATCGGGAAAACGCCAGGACATACAGCTTTCTAATTTTTATCAGTTGTAGCGTATTAATCAAGGACAGCACGAGAATTTTTTCAAATTTTTTCGCCCCTAGGTTTCGAAGGAAAATGGACGTCAAAAGAAGGGACATAATATATGGCCACGATAGTACATACATATCCAACCAGTATGATTAAAATTTCTCCGGTGCTACAATAACCTAGTGTGAGTTCGTAAAACACATGAACTTAAACTCCATTGTTCTTTTCATATGTACACACTTAGTAGTAACTCTAACAATAGCACACTAAAAAGTTACGACATCAGCACACCCGCGAACGAAATCTTGACGTTCGCCATATCCAGAAGAAACATAAAACATATTACTACGTTCCACTGCATAAATAACAGCAAATTCATATTAAAACTTCGCAAACAGACGCAATTTACAGTTCATTTAAATCTTATTCCGTCAACTTTTGGCGCTTTGTTGCGCTGCAGCAACGGACCTGCATAATTTACCACTACAGTCGGCCGTCGTTCGGGAGAGCGGAAATTAAACAAAACCGAATGCCGTTCCATCAATTCCGGCAGATCCGTGACGCGTCACAGAAGCTTGTGGCGGCGATGGTGAGGCGGCGCGGGACGTGACAGCGCCGATCCAGTAATAACAAAGCGCCAGAAAGAGTTAAAGTGACTTTGTGTGTACCCGGAAAGGGCACGTCCGCAACAAAAACACGTTAAAATTTGTTTTGCAAACTCGCACAGCGAAAAAAGGGATAATACGTTTATAATGATGGATATAATAAAGTATACAGGGATATCTAATATGTATGTACATTTAATGGAAGCTTTAATCGAAAGTATTGTAATAAGGAAACAAGTATGTGTGAAAAAGTTAAGTTCTTTAAGTATATTAATTGCCTTTCTAGGCTAATTTAACACTTTTATTTTTTAGTTAAATGTCGAAATATGTCATTAATAGTTGAAAAGAAAACCGGTATTTTCTGTTCAAGTATTATTTTAAGTGGTGATACTATTCTTGCACTTTGACGTATTGTTTTGGTACTGTGTCACATTTTGGGGTGCTTAAAAAGTAGTATATCAATACAATGCGCAGTACTTGGGACTGAGTCATTTTTGCTGATGTACTGTGAGTGTTTTAGTTTTTGATATTATAATTTTAATAAAAAATCGTCCTTAGTGAATAATCATAATGGAGAATAAGCGATTAGCAACGTTAAGTAAATGGAATAAATTACTTCTGATATTGACAAGACAAATAAAATCGATAAAAATGATGTCACTTAAGATGAACCGATGAACAAAACTTTACAAATCTGCAATTATAATAAACACATGTATAAAATCAATTTTAATTTCTAGCTATTCCTTATTATCTTGTTATTATTCTATAAGTTTATAAACAGAAAATAATAAAATTTAACTTATAAAAACAGAAACATAATGGAAGGATGAAAGGAACTGGAGGTTTAAATAAGAAATTAAAGTAGAGTACATTTTGTATAATTTATGTCTATGACATTTTTTGGTAAAATTAATAGTTTATCTGCAAGAGCAAACTTTAACTTTGAAAGTAGGCATAGCAGTTGACTCTGTCGGTCGCTCAGCGCTCTGTGCAGTTTTAATTCGAACCAACGGTAATCCGTCTACAAACATTAAACATTCTATTTGATCGAGATCACGAGATTTCTCGAACCTGCATTAAAACTAGTTTGCCAGGATTTGAGAGATAGTTTGATTATATTGAGAGTATTGTCAGTATTGACACTGCTGTATAGCACGATAAAGTCATGTGCCTGGCCACATCAGAGTTTGTGGTAAAATTCATAGTTTAGCTGCATGAGCGAATTCTATTTGATCAAGATCGGTCGTGCCTGCATTAATATAAAACTAGTTAGCTAGGATTTGACAGATATGTTCATCCTAATGACAATACGTATTGTCAAACGCTGATGTTTTGAATATACCTACTGTCAATAGAATCAAAATATCTGTCAAATCCTGGCAACAAGTTCTATTTTAATGCAGACACGACCGATCTACATAAAGTAAAATCTCATGCAGCTACACTATTAATTTTATATACACGGTGGGCCAAAGAAAAGGTACAAATTTTTGATCACTCGTATTTACTATCATATTTTGTCAATTGAAATATTTCTTTTAAAAACGAATTGCCTGTAGTGTGAAGATTGAAACCGTACCATATTCGCAATAACAGGACGTTTCAATCCACAGTTATGTTGCTTTGTGTTTGGCTATGCAACATTCCTGATAACATCGTGTCAATTTAATGTGAAATGCAAGCTGTAATAAAATTAGTAGGTAATGAATTTTTTATCCTTTGGTCAAAAGGGACAGCAGAGATTTTATTGCATCGAATACAGGGTGATTTTTTTGCATACAGTGTGAAATTTTGAAACATCGTTTTTTGCTGTTTTTACTGAAAAAGAAGAAGTGGAATTGCGAATATGGTATGTTTTCAATCCTCACAACATAAGCAATTAGTCCTTCAAAGAAATGCTTGCTTTAATTTACTTAAAATCTTTGGAAATAGAAGTAATTGAACATTTGTACCGTTTTTTTTTGGTCCACAGTGTATAGTCCTGTGTCTGGCTACATCAGATATTTTAATATATAACGCATTATTTTTGAGTTATGAGCAATTAATCAAACCACCTGAAGTTAAAATTAAGAAAATTTTACCACATACATACACATTTATTTGAATGTGGCAGTTTGAACTTTTAATTTATTTCTATTTAATTCTGTTGTTATTTTCTCATGGGTTATTACTTTTTATCAGTTTCGTTAAAATAAATGTTTTGTTAGAGTTTTGAGTAATTGCTTACTCAAAAATAATGCATTTTATAAACAAATATATTGTACATAAAATTATTAGAAATATAAAATGTAAAAAAATTTGAAACGTTTTTTTGATATTTTGCGGTTTGGGAATTATTTATGTGTACCGGTAATTGTGGGTATTTTTTGTTAAGACACAGTTCAACCTCTCCTAAAACGCGTTTTCAAATAAAAACGTTCAAAGTTTATGAAAGTTTCAATGTAACTAACTTCTTAGATAAATAACGAGTTCGGCAGGACGAAAAATAATTTTTTGTAAAGATAGAATTTAATTTTACTTCTACATCTTTGGCTTTTTTCAAATTTAAAACATCTAGCCCATCTCATGATACAAAAATTGATTTTTTATTTAAGTACCTACATTTTTAACCCAAACCCCAGAACTTTGTTTATTTTGCCTATATTACTGCTACCAGGTGTAGACAGCCGACGTCAGGAGCTTTAAACACTGGCTATAACTGGTGACTACGGATTAACGTTGGTGGGGGGCAGGGTGGCCACTCCCAGCAAAAAAAATAACATCGCAACGAAATATTTCGTTGTGGAGTTGTGATGTTTTGAAACAGAGCCTTAATATCTTCTAATTAATAAATGACGAATTTTATAAAAATATTCCTATAAAAAATTCTTAGAACTAAACTTAGTATTAATAAGTATAAAAGTATATCGGGTGTTCTATATAAAAATGAGAAATGTTACTACATTTCCATAATAAAATGAATATTAAAAATATATTTAGGCGATAGCAAAAAGCTTTTCTTTGCCATTTATTTTAATCGTTAATATATTTATTTCATTTTAATTATTAGTCTTATTTGTTACTACTAACAAAGAAACAAAAAGTGTTCACAACAATAAACAAAAACAAAATAAAAGTAACAGATAAATACAATTATTATTATTAAGGGTAATAAATATTAGATACGCAACATTATTTTGTTAAAACCAATGATTCAATTTTTCCTGAAAACTTATTTTAAGCTTGCTTACATATATTAACACTGTGTGTAAAAGGTATCATACAAGTGACAATGAAATACAGTACGTATGTAAGCACCCATTACATGCGTTAGACAGCGTGAAGATGCTATTTAAACTGATTAAACCATTAACTATACGTATAACCAAACAACAACTTGAGCGTCACCTTAAGAATTACCCTACAAACCTCGATAATCGAACTTTGTTCCAAATTTCATTAAAGTTCTCCACATAGCGAGGACAAACTAGAGAACGTCACAGTCGATACTGGCGTCGAAGACTGGCCGAAGTACCGAAAATCCGGTTGAACAATACCACCATACTACATGTATCCGTAGATAGCTATGTGCAGTCCTCCATTCTCTTCGAGAATAAAGGTACAGCAAGCTTGAGGGGAAGTTACATTGGAGTTAGTCTGAGACTAAAGCTAGTACGACAAATCCAACCGGCAAGATTGAAGAGTGAAAGCTTAACATTAACTTTGGGATTTATGCGAGAAGTTCTATTCAGTGCTTAGTGAATATATTGAAAGGAGACAATGCATACATTGTTTCTAGGTAATTAGTAAGTTTAAGCAGTAATTGCTTAAAAGGACTACTTGCTAGGTGTTTTGCAGATATCTCCTCATTGAGTTAAATGATAACCAAATATGTACAGAGGTAAATATCCCAACGAGGATCAACTTTACTGTGCGGTCCATAGTTACGTCACTATGTCCTGTAAGATTTTTCCAACTGCTTAAATAGACAATACAGGGTCCTGCAACTAAGCTCCCGTCTTCTGTAGCTCATTTACTCATTAAGCTAAGAGTTTGACATTTTGCAAGCGTACCCTGTACTTCAAGGTATAATTCAAGAAATTATTTTTTTATTATACAGCGTGTTCTAAAAACTTGCAACGCCATGGTAATATATTTTTTTAAATTGCATGCTATACATTTTTCTACACATTTGGAAGCCTTTTATGAATGCCTACATATTACCAAAATTTTATTGAAATCGGTTGAGTGACCGCAGCGGAAAAGAATAAAAACAAAAAAAAAATATTTTGCATCGTAGGCTTTAAAAATCAATAAAAACCACATAATGCACCTCGCTAATAAAATTTTGCGACGTGCTTATTAAGTTAGATGTAGTCTCGTTAACCAAGTGACATTGATCCAAATTATACAGGGTGACCAAAATCGAGTGTCAAACTGGTCAAACTTCAAAGCGTGTTATTGTTCTTATTTTAAATTGGAACCCATATTTTTTTTTTATCTGAAATGATGCAGAATTAAAAAATAAACAGTGTTTTTAAATACAACCCCATAACAATTCCCAATATTTTAAAACTTATTCGCCAAAAACACATTATTCAACGTTTCCAACGGCAATTTTAGATAATAAATATCGTACGTGGCTTTGAAAAACAATTTATTTTATAAAAAATAATAGACGTATTTTAGATTTGAGTGCACTTAATTAAGTAGTTATTCAAATGCTAAATTTACTGCATAATTTACCTATAGCGGTAAGGACGGGAATGTGGCTATAGGTAAATTTTGCAGTAATTTTAGCAATTGAATAACTACTTAATTAAGTACAGTAAAATCTAAAATACCTCTCTGCGTTATATTTTATGTAATAAATTGTTTTTCAACGCCACGTACGATATTTGTTACCTAAAACAGCCGTTGGAAACGTTGAAAAAGTTTGACACTCGATTTTGGTCAGCCTGTATAATTTGGATCAATGTCACTTGGTTAACGAGACTATTACATCTAACTTAATAAGCACGTCGCAAAATTTTATTAACAAGGTGCATTTTGTGGTTTTTATTGATTTTTAAAGCCTACGATGCAAAATCATTTTTTTTTGTTTTTAATTTTTTCCGCAACGGTCACTCAACCGACTTCAATAAAATTTGGGTGATATGTAGGCAACCATAAAAGGCTTCCAAATGTGTAGAAAAATGTATAGCATGCAATTTAAAAAAATATATTACCGTGGCGTTGCACATTTTTGGAACATCCTGTATAATAAAAAATAATTTCTTGAATTGTACCTTGCAGTACAGGGTAAGCCTGAAAAATGTCAAACTCTTAGCTTAATCAGTAAGTAAACTACAGAAGACGGGAGCTTAGTTGCAGGGCCCTGTATATGTATTAAAAGAATTATTAGATATAAATAGTTTTGAACTTTTGAATTTCTAATCTAGTAAGATTTTCCACAAAAAATCGCATTATTTGTTAATTTCTCATTATATGGCCGCAGCATGCTCGTTCGAACAGTGTTAGTTTTATTGTGATATCTACATGGGTAATTAACGTTTTTCTATACACGCAAAAATCAGTCGAAACTAATTAGTCGACGGAGCCACTCGACCCCATGAAATATCAAGTTTTTCAATATAATTTGATCTCTAACCCGATCCTACTTTATGTCTTTTACAATCCATTATCCATTATTCCACTGCTAACAATTTATTATGCTTCCATTTCTTTCCTCATTAATAACAAATCTATTAACTTTGAAATAGTCCAGCTTTAAAATTAAGCTTAATAAGTAACGGTTCACTTCACCGAAAATCTATCGCCTGAGCTAGGAAAATAAATTGCAGACAGCTCTAAAAGGGCGGAGATTTCTAGAACTGCGGATAGCCAGTTCTTGGAGTCGGTCCAAGATCTCCTAAGTGACCGCGCACATTATTCAACCGAGAGATAGAGAAATATATAGCGGCGATACACATTACTTTTGTTTCTGAATAACGGGCATCGAAATATGATTGATTAATAGTGCCCCACGCATTTGCGGCGGTAAAGATGCAGAATCATGGTCGGGATGACGGATGGAACATCGATCTTCGAACGTCGAATAATTTATCTTCTTCTTCTTGCTCTGTCTGTGGATTGCTGCGCTACGTCGAGGTTCTTTTTCGTCCCGGGATCGAGGGGAGATTAAAAAGGAGGGAGCGGGGGAATTCGATCGTGCGAAATTAATTGTAATTTATTTATTTTGTATGGAGCGGCGATGAATGAATTCGATTTGGTATTTTCACAGCAATAATGACGTATTACTGGGGAGAATATCAAGTGAGATGGCTTGATGTTACGTAGCTCGTCGTTGGGATGGGTCCAGGCCAGGGTGGATGTAAATAAAACACGGATGTATAAAATACAATCTCCCGTGATACTCCGCTATGCTGCTACTTATATGAATTGTCCCTACCATTAATTAGGTGTTTGATTTTTGTGCAAACCCGCGTCTGGAACTCATACTTGGGAATTCCAAGTATTGAGCGATTCGGGTCTTTGGCTTTGTTCTTTTATAAGTCTATTCTAACATAATGATAAACTCGTCTTAACTTACTTCGCAACAATATTTTATCGTTAAAATCATCAAACATAAGTAAATAAGTATACAAGTAAAGCACTCGGTAATCCTAAACAATTGTGCTACCGAGGTCAGTTGAAATTGATGGTTATTATACATTTAGTTTTCTTTTAATTATCAAAAGAATAGCAGAGTATTGAGAACGAGATTGCAGCTGCGGCAACAAAACCGGACATCGACATCTGGCTTTTAAACTACAAAACGAAATATGAAAATACTATGTTTTTCTATCGAGGGCAGCGTATTATTTTCCATTTCCAATCTGTTCTTCTGTTTTATACTTAGAGTTGAATTATTTATTTATTTTATAGTTGTACTTAGTTTGAAAATCCTGCAATTAATCGTTTGCTAGCTTAGTTTGGCAATACTTTCACGTTCGTTAAGAAAGGGGAAGTGGTTTGCAATTTCTGCTCGCGAAATCTACTTATTCGTAATAAACAATGTCTTCTGGCGCATAAAAAACAAAAAAACACACGGAAAATGTCACAGGAACATAAAATAAAAACTTTTTTGATGATCTATGTAAAACATTTATTTCTGCTAATATACCTTTCACAAAAGTTACCAATCCCGTTTTTAAAAAATTCATCAAGAAGTATACTGGACGAGAGTTACCCGATGAATCCACAATTAGAAAATATTACGTACAAGGGCAATATGACAAAACAATTTCTACAAGTCAAAACTACAGATGAAACTACGGATATGAACGGTAGATGTGTGGTCAACGTCGTTGTTGGATTCCTGGACCAGCAAGACTTTTATAAACCTTATTTAATATCTACTCAGTTTCGCTGTACCGTCAAAGTTAAAAAGTAGGAATCACAGACGCTACCAAAGTATTACTGTTTGTCTGACGCTGCTGCGATTATGTTAAAAGTTGGAAAATTACTTAAACAACATATTTCAAATATTCTTCGCTTGACATGTTTTGCACACGCTATTCATAGAATTTGTGATATTTATTAGGGAAGAATTTCCAGACGTGAATACACTAATAAGAACAGGCAACATTTTTTTATTGAAAGGTCCTTCCAGATTCTCTTTACAAGGAAAAGTGCCCTAATCTACCTTTGCCACCACAACCAGTTATTACGAGATGGCGTACAAAAGTAATTTTGCTGGTCTAAAAAAGTCTATACGTAAAAATAGAAAAATAGCGTCCATTTTTCACACCCACGAAAAAAAAACGCGGAACCTCTAACTACTTCTCTAAGTAGGGCAAAAAGAAAACTTGATTACCTTAAAAAGGCTATTCTTCACAACTTCACAGAGCAGTCATATGGTTTTTCATTCTTAACCATAAAGAGTTTCAGAGTTTTATATCAACCACAAGACTTTTATTTATAACGTATTATTTTTTTGGAGCACTAAAAAGGATTTTTAAATAGAGCAATCTCTTCACTTTACTTGATTTTATTCACGTTGTTAGATGCATTGTTAAATATTATGTAATACATAGGTGGGTAAGTCCATATTTTGATCATATTTTTCGTCATATTTCTTGTAGTTTTTTTCAATTTGCGAATTTGATATTTAATAGAGTATAATTGTATTGGACCATTCAATTAAATAACGAAACATTAATTTAGATAAAAAAATTAATGACTTCCAAACAATCAATATGTTCATCCCGTCTCGCCGATTAGTCCGAATATCGAAAACCCAATCGAATAATCAGAAATATCAGGGAACACATATCATGAATAAATTACGAATGCAAATAGGCGCATCCCTGTATATGTATGGCATGTATATGTTCGATGGTATATATATACATATAACCAAGGGCGCCACGCCCTGCTACACCTCGCTCAATTTCCAGTAATGACATAATTTAAATTCACGTGCATGTAAAACACTTGCAATATAATAAAATTAAAATCCCCGGTGTCATTATGCGCGGGTATCATGCACGGCAACATTATAGCGCTGGGCGACGCCATGGCACCAATATACTCCCCGCCTCGACTAAGGTCGCAATATCACGACATACTTCTTCGGAAATATGCCGTTATCTTAGTTAATATTGGAGATCGAGGCGTACGAATATTTATCGCTAAATAACTGTATTATCTTGGATAGCGAAATTGGTCGCCGGGGTTCTATTTTTCAATAAGAATATGCACTTTGTCTAAAACTCATGTTGCAGTTAAGATTATGTATACGATTAATTATTATTGAGGTTCTAAAGCAGGTTGATTCAAATTCTATGTTTTTAGATTAGTCTCATCTTAGCAATCATTGATTAAATTTTGATGAATTTGGTTCTCTTGTACATGGTGGGCCAAATTCGATGTTACTATAGGAGATCTCGGTAACTATAAGAGACATCGAAAAAGGACTAAGGTTGTTGTTTCGTCTTCTTTTGAGAGAGACTCAATGGTGAAAACCAAAATTCGCTATTGTCTTTTGTTTTCGAGTTATAACACAAAACTCGATTTTTAGCTATTTTGATACTTGTCGTTATCTTTGTTGTTTGATAAATCAGACGAATAATATTTGCACGTTTTTTCAGGCACTTTTCCGTTTAGAATTCAGTGGAATTCACAGATTTTAAATATCTCTAATAGTTTAGTAGATATAACAGAAAGTTTCCTCATAAAATTCTTTATATTACATGTTACATGTTGTTTCAATAATGTCCAGTAGTGTAACAACTTTTACATGAATTAAAAAGTCTATTGAAAAACATTATTTCAAAATTTTAGATGTTAAGAACCTATTGAAGAAAATTTTAACATAATTAATGAAATAAACGAACGGTGAATTTTACTTTTAACAAATTATTCAAACCACAATGTAAAAAAAATTTTAATATTAATGAATACATGTCAATTATAGTTATTTATTTACCATGGGCATTACGTGGATGTTTATGCCCGTGGGTGACCGTTTAAACAGCTCAAGGGCCAATAGGGCCAAGCGCTTTAATTACTAAATAAACCTTAGTTTTGAAAAGTAGATTTTAAAAACATTGTCACTTTATCGTTTATTGGGATAAAGATCTGATGCTTTGATACTGGAAATACTGTGTCCCACTATGCATTTGTTACTCAAGATTGACTAATATGAATTTTTGTGTCAAATTTTCATGTATCTGACATATAAACCATAGGAACACTTAATGCCCGAGCGGGCATTAAGAATCCTTAATGCCCGAGCAGCCATTAAGAATCCTTAATGCCCGCGAGGGCATAAAATAGTAGTTTTCGCCCCAGTATTGATGATGTAAAATATCACTTTATGATCATGTAGGACATAAAATTGTTTGTCTATTTGTCATATTATTATAGGTAAGTGTTTGACGTACACTATTTAATTTATTATTGTATCTCTTTTTATTATCATTTAGAAGAGCCTGATGATGTTAAAAAGAAAACAGATTGCTCCAAAAAGCAAAAATAAAATAAATAAAAAATTAGTAACATTTTTGTAATGGTTGTTGTTTTACTGCTTGAGCACTTGAGTTATCAATTCAGAGCCGAGCAGAGTTCGGGCAATTCAAGTTTTTTCGGGGTTATTCCAGTGGCGGGTAGACCGAGAAGTGACTAGGGTCACGCGCGCAACCACAGCGGTCCTATTCGCTGTTTTCTTTCTTTTCGATGCTGGTTATTGTACGTTTAGCCGTTAATAGTATGAAATATTTATATCGCATATTAAATTATGTAGAATAAAAGCTTTGTGCAAAAACCTTGCAACAATTACATATATTTTTATATATGAATTATAGAATGCAAAGAATTATTAAAAAAAACCTTGCCTTAAAGAGCAACTGGAATTTATTCATAGCAATTATTCATTTCTAATTGCAGACATTAAATATTTCGAAGGGCATAACATCAAAGTGAGAGAATCGATAGCAAAATTTACTAAAATAGTAAATAAATTGAAATCGGTTCCGGGAGAAATGTGTGAACTTTTAACTAATAAAGTTGACGTTATATTAGATAGAAATCCCGATCTCAGAATAGTTCAAGAATTTTGTATGACAAATAATTTTACAAATTGCGAAAAATATCAATTACATGCTCATTGCTTTAATTATGCCCCATTAATAAGCTGTGACGTTGTGAGAAGCTTTTCGACTTTTAATAGTTATTTAACCAACAAGTATATTAAAAAGAGCGATTAATGATCGAGACTGTTTAACGCTCGAGCGTTAATTGTTGAGATCATTAATTGCCGTTTAATATTCGAGTTGGCTACAAAATTTTTTCGTCGATTGTATTCTTCTAGCGTCGTCTACATAGATTTCCCTTCGCCAATGTCTTTTTAGGTTATATGGTAATTTATGTAATTTGACAGTGACAGTTCTACAGCGCGGTATGTTTTGATTGGAAGGTTTTATTTCACATATGTTCGATTGGCCAATCAAACGACGTCTTTACGTCGTGTGATTGGCTATAACAAATCATGCAAATCTTTTTAATATACTTATTGGTTAAATAACTATTAACTTCTAAAAGAACATCATTGACTACCGAAAATTTGGAGAAAGTAGTAATAGCAAATGTTAACAGTAATATCTTGTTAAATAAATAATTATTATTAATACAAATTATTGCTAAAATTATTTGATATTATAGGGACAAGTTATTTACGCACTATCCGTCCGTCGAGTATAGTATAAAACAAAGCGTACGTCACTGTCGTCGCTGTACTTGGTCGCCTGAGTCATGCCTGTGTATTCGATCGTTGAATCGCCGAGACTTTTACAGTCATTCTTTCTCGTGGCGGCATATCGAATTATTTCATGGGCCAATGTTACTACGGTTTCGAGGTAAGCGCACTTCATTGGAGTACGGTGTTATATACGAAGGTGCTATTGCTGGACAAACGCCGCTCCATGCCTCAGGTGTCACCAGTTGCCCAAGTTCTGCTCGGCTTTGGACTTGTGGAGAAAAGATTGTGGAGAAACCACTGCCATGTTAATATGTTAATTTTAGTTCCGGAACACTTACAAAATAGCCATAGAAGTAACAAATATCCTTAAAAAGTCTCAAAATGAAACATGGCCATGGGAAAGCTAACACTTTGCTATGGTTTCGTTGCAAACGTATATCTGCTTCTTCGTGTAAAAACAGTAAAAAAAGAGGTTTAAACATTTCAAGCTTACCAATAACAAAATAAATCAGCCTGTATAAGATGCTTCTTGATCTAAACTAAACAGATGTCATTACTTACTAATTTTAATACCGGATAATTATCAGTAATAATAACATAATACTGATATTAATACATTAAATTATTGCGAATATGGAAAGTTTTCAAACCACGAAAGCATGTTGTAAAATTTAAACCGTTTTTGCGTAAAAAGTGCGTAAAATCCCTCTCAGTGTTTATTCATTATAATTACGAAACGAGCCCAATATTATTACCAGGGCCGGCCCGAGGCGGGTTCAGCGCGTTCCCCGGAACCCGGCCCCGCGCTTTGGACGGCCCCGCACTTTTGCCAGTGCCGCGAACTGCCTCGCAGGTTACAAGTTAACCCCTTCCTCAGACTGAGGCGATTTTGTCGCCGCAACAGCGATCAGATAATTTTGCTATGTATATCAAAAGAGTGGTTATGATACCACACAACGATTTGCGACAAAAACGATGCAACTCAGTCTGGGGGAGGCTTTACAGTCTTACCGCGGGGAACAATGTTCTGTTGGCGCCATCTGTACATGAGTAGAGATATTACAACCAGGGATGTCAAACCGTAATTTACCGCGTAAATTACTAAATTAATTACCGTAATTAATGGTAATTTACCGATTTTTAATTACGGTAATTTACGGCTTAAAAAACCGATGGTAATTTGCGTCAATTTAAATTACCGTTGGTAATTTACCAGTAATTTACCAATAATTTTAATTACTGTTGTTAATTTACCGGAATTTCCAAATTAATTTCAAAAACCTTCCACCAGTACTTGCGTGAATGTACCGCACCACTCCTAAGCAGTCGACAAGTGCTGTAAGAGCGTAATTTATCGGGTAAATTACTAAATTAATTACTTAATTCAGTGGAGCCAATAACGCACATTTTAAATCAGCACCCATCTACCTACTATCAAATTCATAATTCATGATATAAAGAAATTTCTGATGATCTGGATAAAATATGATCATTGTTTATGAAACCGGGCGTTGTCGTTTTGTGAGTCGGTATAATAAATTACAGTATTTTATTCTATAATTATGAGGTTAGACTGACCATTTTATAAATTGCTGGTATAAATAGTTATTTAACTAACAAGTATATTAAGAAGAGCGTTTAAGATCGAGACTGTTTAACGCGCGAGCGATTAGCGAGCGCGTTAAACAGTGGTCTAATTACTACAGATAACAAAAACAAGGATTGCTTTGGTAGAAATAAGGTGTCCTGTACAAATCCTAATATTTCTGTAACTATAACACAATGTCAGTAATACTTTCATAAGAATAAATAATTAAATAAATGGATTATTGTAAGCTGAATAAACAATAATTATTTCGGTACGATTGTCAATAGTGCATAGGTTAATGCGCAAATTTTCGGTGGAAATATTACATTGTCCATGGTTTCCATAAAACTATTTTGAAAACGCCACCTTTTTATATTCTTCATGTTCGGCTATCATAGTTGCAAAATCTCCTTGAATGTCTACCTCCAGAGGCTTAAAAGAGGCGACCTAATTTTCAAAAAACGTTGACGTATAACGAACAAATTAATGTATTTGATAAATATTATTTAAACTATTTTAGACTGGTACATAAATTACTAATTCTCTTGACTTTGAAGAAAATCAATATCACAAATTATCAGTTGGTGTAATTCAAAATTACAGAATATACATTAAAATATTTGCTATTAAAAAAAAAACTAAACTAAACTAACTTAAGTTTGTGAGATTGTTAAATTTTGCCGAACCGTCTGGATATGTAATATATAATTAATTTATAAATTATTAAATTATTAAGTTACAAATAATATCGAATTAGATCCTTAATACATTTTAAGCTGTTGACGATAGACCTATAGAGTTAAGATATGCAGGGTGTTCCGTTACAAATCTATTGACATTTAGCAAATCTGCAGTTATTCGGGATAAGTCATATTAGAATCGCTAACCAATAATAACTGTTGAAAAGTGCGATATTTTTACTATCCAAAATGAATTCTTTTCTATCTTTATCCTTACGTCAGAATATTTTTTGAAAAATGAATGTTTTGACATTAATTGCAATTTTTGCCTCGCGCATTTGGAACCCGGCCCCGCGCAATTGTTGGAACCCGGCCCCGCAAAAGCTTGGGCCGGCCCTGATTATTACGTACCTCGGCATCAATACAATACCTCAAAGTCCGCATTCTGATGACACAACTAAGCCATTTAAATTCCCAACTTTGCACAATGGGAGAGAGAAGCGAGACCATCAAAATTGAACGACTCGCGACTGTTGCCAACTCCGGGCGGGCGGCGGCGTTCGCGTCTGTTGGATAATGCCTCGCGAATCGTGTCCCCATTCTACCCAGTCCGAATTCAATGAGTTATGGCTCAAGTCATAACTGGAGCAATGCACCGGACAATCGGAGCGTAATTCATTCGGAGATAGTCCGGGCTAACCGGTTCGAGGAAATTGGGCGTCTACATACTCGGAGCCACTTTTGGGATTATCCGTCGAGGCACGCGGAGTGCTCCCGGAACTTCCTTCGTTCCGAATTTCATCAAACTTCTGTACCGTTGCGAGCAGGACCAATGCCAGGACTACTCCGCTACCGTCTACAAATGTTTACAACTCCGCAAGTCTGGCTGCCAGAAACCGACAATCCGTTTTAACAATGTAACAATATACGTACTAGGTGAACCATTTGAAGAAACATGGTCAAGGATATTGTATACAAAAGTTAACAGGATCCAACTTTGAAACTATCTTTGGTAACATTATAGGGGAAGTAGGTTGTGTGAGGCATCATTGGGTAGATTGGGTAAACCTCGATAAATATCTTTAGTGACTTCTATGTAATTAACGTCATTAAAGAGAATTAATGGAAATCTGGTGTAAATCTGCAGCATATGACAACCGATTCTTTTTTTTGTAGAATCTTAATCAGATTATGAAGACAAATAACAAAAAAAAAATACGGGATTTGCCCATTTTATGTACTGATATTCTCAAACATAATTCATCATATCTGCTTTCAGCTCATATTTCACATAATGGGACTAGCCTGAGGATTGTATGACTTGTTATTCAACTAGTTTTTGGACAAGAAGTCATACTTTCATGTGTACACCTGAGTACCTATTCACACACGCATACGTTCATGTGGGTCTATTTAATCATAGAACATAGTTTGAATTAAGTGCAATAATACCAAGTTGTAATTTAACCAATAAACTAAATTTGTCTATTTTGGTTGAAACAGCAATTGTATTGCCTTGATGAAATATGTTTGATGCTAATGATTGTCATTGATTTTTCCCTGCTTTAAACGACATTACCACGCTATCAATTTTCGCAGAATATCAAGTATTTGGGATCATTGCAGTCGGAAAAATGTTTTCTATATAACCACATAAATTTTTTCGATGATGACATCATTTCCGGAAAAACCGGAAGTCATATTTAAATCATAAACATTCCAGAAAATGACATTTTTCTGTTTCAACTATTCTAAGGGTAGAACACAATAATAAATTATTGCAAACTTTGCATGGAATGATTGCAAAACAATAGAACACATTATTATTTAAGATTACAGTGATTGAATAGAACATTTACTATGAAAAATTAGTCTGTGGTGGGGAAATTAATGAACCCACGTATTTTTAGCAAATCAATTAATATGCATAGATAGAAAATTTTGTTTAATTCAAATAAATAAGCATTGACTCAAAGCAATCTGGTGTTTATTATACACGCAAAGAATATTACTTTGCGGATAAAAATGCATTTGTTGGAAATATTTGTTTGGTAGAAAGAACGTTTCTTGTGTGAAACTACATTTTGTAGTACTTTTTAGGCAAATTTTAGTATTTTCAAAGGTAATCCTGAGGCAGAAGATGGTAACCAATTCTAATAATATTCTATATACAATCTAATGATTTTGGCACCCTTTTCTTCCTGTGCCCGCTATAAATCAGATAGTTTCCTTTTTTCCATACAATCGTGGCCCATCTTAGTATTCAATGAAGTAAATACTGTTGCCGCCAAAGAAATATGTTTTGATCCAAAAGCATAAGTTCAAAAGAATATATTTCTTATAAACAATAAACCTTTTCACTATAGAATTCCGTTTGGCATGCTTATAGTTTTACATTGGTTCTGAAAATTTACATATTGAGCAAGACCATTAGTCGCCGTTTCACGATAAATATACAGCATTTTCATTCACTGGATTCCATCTTCACAGCTTTAAGTTCAAACCTCAAACTTTTATTTCGGTTATTTCATTAGTATGTATGCATTATTATTCTTGAGTGATTCAATTATTATCAAAAAATTATTATTTTGAAGTATCAAAATTAAGAATTTGAGTATTTTTTTCACAAATGTGATATGATGGGATTTCTAGATTTGTATCAAAAAAATAACTTTAGTGTTGAGCAATAACTTACTAAAATTTTAACAAGTTAAGGTGGCATTCGAAATAATAGGCAACCAAATATACCTCATAAATTTTGAGGTCAGTATTTCGTGGTATTTCGCCGAAATGATAGGTATTGCCATTCAAATTATACGCCGAACAGAACTTGAAACCTTTGCCGATAATACAAAAAATATCCGGCTCAATTCTGTCGGGTCTAGGTGACGGATTTTACGATTGTTGACGGCTATGTCGTAGTCTTCTTACGTTCAACAAAAAATCTGACGAGGCCAGGCACATGACTTTATCATACAATATATAAAATTAATAGTTTAGCTGCATGAGATTCTATCGAGATCGATCGTGTTTGCATTAAAATAGAACGAATTAGCCAGGATTTGACAGATATTGACAGTAGGTATTGTCAAAAAATCACTACCTACTGTCATTAGAATAAAAATATCTTGCAAATCCTATATTAATGCAAACACGATCTCGATCAAACAGAATTTGCTCCTACAGCTAAACTATTAATTTTACCAAAAAATGTCATAGACATAAATTATATAAAATTTCTTCTACTTTAATTTATTATTTAAACTATTTTTACGAAATTACAGAAATGGCGGCTCATTTGCAAAATCCTTGAAAGATGCATAACAATATTGCTATCCGCAATCTGCACTTGAAATACACATTGACTTTGTAAACACCATGGACACACCAAGCTGTTTCAATATTGTTTCACATAGCGTACGTGTGCGCGTGTTTCTCCTCATCATCACATTCTCCATGCATCTGCGTGTTGAATTGACGTTTCGCAACCGCTGGCTACCTACTATTAATGTAGACACGATTTCGATCAAATAGAATTTGCTCCTGCAGCTAAACTATTAACTTTACCAAAAAATGTTATAGACATAAATTATACAAAATGTCCTCTACTTTAATTTATTATTTATCTATTTTGACGAAATTACAGAAATGACGGCTTATTTGCAAAATCGTTGAAAAATGCTAAGAGTAAATAGCCAGTTTCTTTGGACCCTTTTGAAGCAAAAGCTTTTCAGCACTACGTTTGGTCATAAAACTTCTAAATATCGGTAAAGGTTTCAAGTTGTTCGACGTATAATTTATATGGAAATACCTAATCATTCGCTGAACAGCTCAGAATAATATTATGTAGTATTTTTGGTTGCCTACTCATTTCGAACCCCATCTTAATCCACCCTAACATGCTCGTACAAATTACTGACGGCTATTGTTCTAAATGTTCTTTGACGTAAAATACGTAAAATATTATGACCTCATTGTATCGCGTATTTTGAATAAATACTACCTTGAAATAATTTAAAAAAAAACAAGACGATTTGCATTGAATTTCTCGGGGTAAACAATGTCTCATACATTAAAGTTACTAATATATTGTGTGCCAATATTATTATCACGTATACCAATCGCTCAGCAACATTACCAATCTATATAATGAACGATTTGTCGGGTACACAGATTCGGTAATTATCGAGAATAAATTACTAATTTAAATTACAATTGAGAGCGATCGTCTGCGCTCGCCCGCCCCCCAAATTAAAACTAATTTCGGAGAATACCGGCATATCGACCGGGAATACGCTCCTGACCTGATTGGTTTGTATTAATCCCAGCTGTTCTGCCAACCTCCGGACCTGTCAGCACACGGTAAATACATACCTATAGATACCACAAATCGAAACTTCACCCCCTATTAGTATATTTATTCGAGAAATTAATACCAGCAAAACAATTATACTGACTAATTATAATGTATTTTGACGATTTAATTTATGTCGAACTTGTTCAATTGGTTTGCTATGAATGTCTCCATTTCCATCAGAAGTAATATGTATATAATAAATGGCCACTCAAAGTCTGATGTGTGTTTGTTTATTCGATATTTTGCAGGTCCGGATTTCGGGTTAATCCGTCTTCAGTGCAAACTGTACGTAACAATAAGTAAAAATACAGTATACAAATGGCTAATTAACCCACCGTCTAATTGTAAATTTGTCATAAAATTCTTTATACTTCATAATAAGTTATAGCGATTGTTGCGTCAAATGTTGCCTGTTCGCGATATGTACGCGGTTTCTGTTCCGTATTATACATACTATCCTACCTATTATGCCTGCTGCACACTATAATATAATAAAAAATTAAATAAACGATCTGAATCACAATTATCACTTGAAAACTCTTTTAGATGGTTGAGGTTATGATTAAGTTAAAATTTAGAAAAAACTAACTGTCGGGTGCTTCAACATTTTCTGCAAATGTGTTCATGGTTATAAAACTAATTTACATAACATAAAAATACCTGACGTGTCTAACAGTTTGATTTCCACAATATACCATATAAGTAGTGATAACTGCATGGGAGTGGAAATATAATCATAATATAGGTCGTGTCATCGCACAGATATTTTAGTACGAAACAACATCTGGTTGATTGTAAGTCCTTTAAGTCAGTTTTGGATAGTCAACTGTCCAAAAAAATAAGTTTTGTCCATAATCCAGTAAGATATGGTTTATTTCGTAGACCATATGATTGAGTAAGATTTCTTTCCAACAAAAGATGAGTGCAGATATAACTACTTCCGGTACATTCCGGAAATGAAAATTGTTATAATTAACGTCTTCTGGATTTCAGTGGTAGGGTAGAACACTACTTTGACAATAATTATTTTTAAATAATAATCTTTTTTCGTTTCTGGCTATTGATCATGATAGACTTATTTTCGTTTTAATTAATACGCTTATAACAGAAAATAATAAAATTTTGGTCACAAAAAGAAAAGAGCATATTGTGAGTTTGTTTGACACTTTCGATAATTGTGTCGGTGAACTTTATTAATACTATAGTATATATTATACAGGGTCTCTCACGAGGAGCAGCCCTTAGAAGTATGTATAAGGAGAAGCATATGAAATGAGAGATTGAAAATTTGTGGACTTATATTGTTGGACACGATCGTCTCAACTAAAATATTTTGAGTGTTTGGTTACTTCCGGTTACACCGGAAATGGTGTCAACTTAATGGAAAAACCTGTATTTTATAGCATTTCTGAAATCTGGTTTAAATTTTAGATCAATTTTATGTTACATTCCCTATACCTAACATGTGTTATTTTAAGGACGCCACCAACAATAATATGTTAAAAATAAATGAAGCATGTTTAGGGGAAAACGGAAATGTTATTGAACAGTTAGTGAAATAGAATTAAGCAATTTTTTCCATTTACTTTACAATTTTGTATTATTTTTTATGTACTACATGATCATAAAGTGACATTTTGCATCTTAGATACCGGAGCAAACTGCTTCTTAACGCCCGCGAGGGCGTTAAGAGTTGCCATTGTTATATATTGTATCAATTATATCAAATATTTGTCATTCAAAATTAAATTTTAAATCGCCAATGTCAATTATTGGCGATTAAGGTTATAAGTTTGGCAATTAATTGACTGTATTGTCACTCGTCAATGTCAATTATTGACGATTAAGGTTATAAGTTTGACAATTTATAGTCTGTATTGTCAGTCAACTCCGAATTGTTTGTATTGTTATTCAACTCCGTAGATACGGAGGAACAAAACCATTGTAGGATATAAAACTGTGTATGCACCTCGGGCATTACTTGATGTTTATACTCTTGAGCGACTTAAAAAGCTCGAGGGCCGATAGGCCCGAGGGCATAAACATCCGTGTAATGCCCTTGGTACATAAATAACTATAATATAGTGTTTTATTGTAGGCTTATAATTTTATAAATACAAAATTAATTATAATGAAAAATGAAATAAACAAAACTTGTTCAATAAAGTTCTGTTTATTCAAAATTGTTCAGTTGTTATCAAACGCAATCTAGATTTGGCAATGCTTGCACTTTCTACTGTGATGTTTAAAAATCGATTTAAGTAGATAAAATGCATTTCAGGTGTAGGACATTTTACACAATGTTTATCAAAAATATTCTATAGAATTCAAAAATGCATTCATATGTTAGGGTTGACATTTGAAAAAAATGACTTTTAGTACTTTTAGTACTCTTATAATTTGAATACCCGGTATAACTTTTAGAAGAACTCTACCGATGTGTCGATAATAGGTTACCTTCGCAACAATTTTGCAGCACAATTTTTTTTTCAACAGTGACATAGGATAATTTAAAAGTAATTGAAAGCAACCGTGCAGCTGTCATTTTCTAATGGAAAAATTGAATATCACAAAAATGACGCATGTTAGTTATAGGGAATGTAACATAAAATTGATCTAAAATTTAATGAAAATTTCAAAAATACTATAAAATACAGTGTTCCATTTGAAATATAAAAGTTGACACCATTTCCGGTGTAACCGGAAGTAACCAAAACCTCAAAATATTTTATGTGAGACGATCGTATCCAACAATACTTCCAATATACTTCTAATGGCAGCTCGTCGTGAGAGACCCTGTATATTATATTTTTTAAACATCGCCTAGTGGAAAACCGTTCTCCTGCAAAATGGCGAATCCGAGTTTGTTTAACTTTTTCTCGTGGCTAGATCGACCGAGATACCATTTGGAATCAGAAAACTTTAAATATTATAGGAAATAAGATTCATGCGTACCATATATTATTTTACATGTTTTGTCATTATTTCGGTGCCGCTTATGTATTGGTAAATTTAGTTCTGGAAATTGCATAAAATCGCGTTAATTATTAATTTAATTTAAAGTGCTAATGCCGATTAATATCAAATCGTAATTAAATGATATATCCGGCAATGTTTATCGTAACTAATTCTAATGGAATGATACGTGTAATTAATGAAAGTGCATTGAAATATAAATATAAATTTTAATATAAACCCAGCCATCAATTTTCATTAGCCCATAAGTAGATACCAACATTTTAAATCAATAAACAAGTCAACATTTACCACTATAACTACAATAATTAATCTTTATTTCGACCAAACTATATAATTTCAACTTTTGGTGTAAAGTGCATGCTCAGGTTAAAACAAACGCTCGCGCTTCACATTGTCTTCTCAAGAATTCTGCTCATTATCGATTTTCCGTTTCGCAGAGGCGACCGAAAAACGACGATTACGGCCCTTACGGCACCGACGCGTCCGCTGTAACGGCGTCGAAATTACCGTTCCAATATCAAATTTCTAATGCATTGTTGATGACTATGCGGCAGCGATGTTCACCTTGGCACATCTTCAATTACCGTACGTTTCTTGTAGCGAACGCTCGCGCGAACGTTGTTGCGAAAATGTAGCGTTAATTAGCTGGTTAATTATTAAAACTGAACTCATAAGGGACAGGACGAAGACGCGATGCGGCAGTACCATCGCGGTGATTAGTTAGTCGCAAGGACCGCGCGCGCGTCACGCGAAACACTAACTTAACGTTAATTATCGACGGTGTGGGTTGTCAACGGTTCGTTTGCGAATGCGTTATAGTTCCCTGATGGAACGTTATGGGATTTCTCACTATTGTGGTGTATGTAAGTGTTTTTTTATGTATACTTGTATTCTAATGGGAGTGCTTAACCCTTTTAGTGCCGGGAGCCGATATTTCGGCTCCTGCTACACTTGCGAAAAGTGCCGGAGCCGATGTATCGGCTCGCGCCTTGAAATTCGGCCGGTTTTTGTTTTTTTTTTTTTTTCGCCCGGCACAAAAAGGGTTAATTGTGTGTTCATAGCAGCAGTTGTTTGTCTAAATGTTAATAAAACTTTTTGATCACGTTATTTTAATTAATTTTTAAACCCTTTGAACAATTTTATAATCAAATATAATGGCAAAGTTCAATAAAAATTAAACTGTTTATCATTTTAAAATATTCTTGGACTAGTGGACCTGTAGATCGCTATTTAGGTAGATCAGTAAATTCAGTAGATCGAATCAATTGACAGCATATGTAGAAAGATGTAAACTAGTTGTAAAATAGAAGAAAAAATAGTTGGTGCCGCCAATCAAATTAGGCTTAATAAATGTTGAAGACTGGGTACATAACCAGCTATGAGGTACAAATTTTTGTATGTTCCTCAATATTTAGCATGATGAGTTTGCCGTCAAAATAAATTTTGATAGCCCCTTGTTCCATGTGTTGGCCTAACAACTACAATCTTTATTGAGACTGTTGCCCGGTTGGGGATTTTAGTTGATAACTTTAGTTTACCCCCAAAGCTTTTTTTATTCCTAAGGTAAAGATACGATTTTTGGAGGAAAACCGCCCAAAAGTGAGGAAAACCCCCCAAATCCCCCCGGGCAACAGTGGACTGCTCTTTTCTATAATGGCATGTGGTTGGCCAAGCAACTAAAATATAATCGTATATAGATAACATTATTGAAAAGATTAAAATTGATTCGTCATTTTTTTTCTTTTAATTCATATGAAAGATGTTTGTCACATAACAAAAAACTAGATTTATCATTCCCAATACGGTGAACAATACGGTGAAGTTGGAGCATCAAAATGTTTTTCTTCAAGAGTCCAAAGGAACTGGATGTTTCCACTAAGCATTTTTCAAGGATTTTGCAAATGAGCCACCATTTCTATAATTTTATCAAAATAGTTAAATAATAAAATACAGTAGAGGAAATTTCGTATAATTTATGTCTGACATTTTTTGGTAAAATGAACAGTTTAGAGATCGGTCGTGTCTGGATTAATATAAAATTAGTTAGCTAGGATTTCACACATATTTTCATTCTAATGACAATAGGTACTGTCAAACACTGATATCTTGACAATACCTACTGTCAATAGAATCAAAATATCTGTCAAATCCTGACTAACTAGTTATGTTTTCATGCAAACACGAGCAATCTCGATCGAATAGCAGCTAAACTATTAATTTTATATATAGTATGATAAATTCATTTGCCTGGCCACATCAGATTTTTTTATTTACCATGTAGCCTAGTAGCCAGACACATGGCTACATCAGACTTTTTACTTACAACGCCGTCAAATTTATTTGTTTTATGTAAATATCCCTTATTTTTGTTGTTTTAAATAATATAGTTGTCTTAATGGTAGGATACAAATTGCATAGTCTTACGTAAGAAATTTTTCGAGAATTACGTAATTTATAATTAGGAAAATATTGATCACGATGGAAAGCATCTATTCTATGCACAGAAAGTAAATAAGCGTTGCTGAACCAAATATCCACGTAACATCAAATGTTTCCTTATTTTTTAGGAACTAAATATCTCTCTCAGTAAAATATTTTTATAGACTTGTTTTTTCCACTTCATTACAAGTAATAACCAACTGAAATATTAACTAATTAAAGGAAGAAAGCGTTTGTGCACTGCGAAAACGAAGAACGACAACAAACAAAAAATACCAATTCCAATAATAAAAATAATAAATAAATATTAATGGTTAATATTATTATTAAAAATAATAAAATCAAATCGAATAAAAGATGAAGAAACAAAGAAATCCGCATGAGATCTTCATCCACATTGGAAGAAGTCTGTACTCACCTAGTAAAGTAATGGGATGCGAAAAAATGTTATGCGTTTATGTTCTAATCGGACAGGCGACCGAAGAAAAGAACCAGACTTTGCTGTAGGAAACTCCAGAAAATGACCAGGACAAACCCGTGGAGGCTATCCAGCTAATCGCAGCAGATCAAGGGCTGGAGGCATCTTAGATTCAACATTTTACAAGTAAATTTCCAAGAACAACCAAAGAAAACCAAAAAGTGAAGAAAATACATAGCAAATCACTAAGGTGGAGTAAGGAACAAAGGAATTGAACTAACAACCAGAGGATATTCGAAGTATAGACACTTTAGAACTTATACTATGGCTTCAAGATTAACCGCAGGAAAAAACATTGAAGAATGAATGTAGTCTATAAACCTAAATGTAATGTAAGAATTGTTGTGCTTTGAGGTGTCTAGTCGATGAGGTGTTTGGTCCTTCTTACTAAGAGGTGTGCAGGAACCAAAGGTTTACCTGCTTATTGTTGGTCAGTTACCGTAATGACTGCTTGTAGCTCAAAACACTCAAAACTTGTATGCACGTGCTTCAAAAAATCATGATCTGCCAGCAAATCATCGCGTGATAATATACAAATCCTTGCAATAGACATAGTATCAAAATGTCATACCGGAATTAGTGGAGCGCATTGATTACCAACGCAGATATACCCCTCAGTGTGAGCTAACCCACCCAGCCGCGCACCCAGGGTAGATAATCTACATAGAAAGGCTTAGTTTAGCATACATTCAAAGCTAACCAATACAAACGGATAGATTCCAGCACAGCCGAGGCCGATTGTAATATATCTTTAATAATGGCGAACACACTCGGCTATCTAGATGCCGATATCCCCAATGATACACACAGCTTGTAGCGGTTCCATTCCATTTGACGTCATTAACCTACTAATGTAATGTATGGGATTGTAAGGTAATGTGTGTGGTGTCCACTGGCGTACTCTAGATTTAACCAAGGCTAAATTTAGTATAGGTTATTTTGATTAAATGTTTATGCATAATTCATAAATTCAGAAGATATGTGTTAAAGGAATATGGATTTCTTTTGGACTCGATTGGACCGGAGTTAGCGGAGATCAAGGTTCGAATCCAGGCCGAAGCCATTGGTGTTTTTTTAATTTACATTTACCCGATATATTCTCTACATTCTGGATTAATAGTTACGTTTTAAAAATTATAAGAAAGATAATCCAATAAATATAATTGTCAAAACTCGAGTTGCTTGCGTGATATGAAAAGAACCTTAACGTGCATTATGATTTATGAAATACCTGCTTTGCATTGACTAATTTATTAATATGTTTTACGTTTGCAATCTTGGATCGATTTTTATGATTTTTTACAACTTTGTAGGCAAATTCAATAAAATTCCCCAAGGCTTTAAAATATTGAAAAAAGTCTTACATATTTTATTGATAAAACCGAATTACGGATAATTTACAATTATCCGTTGAAAAATATAACAATTTTTTTCTCAAATCAATGTTTTGTTTTATGGTCGTCACGATAACTCGACAATTTGTCAATATTTATAAATAACGCTTTTTTCTCCTTCAGAAATCATCAGTCTGATATTGTATTTAAAGCAGTTTTTTTTTAAATAATTGAGGAACAATATTGAACCTTTAATGCATGTTTTTTTTTTAACTGTCAAATAGATAAAAGTCGGTATTTTTGTCGAAATAAACAAATATGGCTAGGCTCGACAGCTTATAACGAATTATTATTTTACACGAATTTTATTTTTTATTTACTTTTATAAGTTTTGAATGCAGATACCACATAATTGAACAGATTTCTAATTATTAAGTTTCGTAAAAATCCAAGCTAACTGAATACCAATGTCCAAGAAAAATCAGACAACTAACAAAGTGAGTATCTGGAAGCAAAAATTATGAATTGTTCTTGAATGCTACAATCGCAAAAATATAAAAAATAGATCTCAGACTAGATTCAATTCAAAATATCTGCCTTTCGATTTCGGTTAACCAGAGCATCCCCGATATCAGTTGACACTTATTTGTTTTGTTTTCTTATGTATCCTCAATTATTGTATTTTAATCAAAGTTTATTGATAATTAATGTCTTTATTTAAATAATTAAGTTAAAAAAGGCAAATTGCTTCCACTAAAAATATAAGAAACAAGTGCACTTGTGAGTGGGTTTATACAAAAACGGGATTTTAACAAAAACGGTTTACGAATTCCAAAGGTAATTTGTATGATGTTAAAGTTTGTTTACCTTCTAGCTCTAATAGATTAACTACAAACCAATCCTACTTAAAGAAAAAGGTAAAAAAGAAAAAAGTAAAACCAGTTCACATTATTCTATACTTAAAATGACAAATAGGTCATTATTTTTTATATAAAAATTGGTTTTAAAATGTCACAAAAAGTCTTTAAAACCGATTTCTAAGAAAACGACAAATTATAATTGTGGTTCTGACAAAATATGTTGACAGATACTGCTTAAAAAGCAATATTTTTGAAAAATTGAGAAGCACGATGTCATGAAAATGTTTTGATATTTCACCAAATCAACCCAAATTATCTAAATTAACCCAACAACTTACCAAACTTACTCAACCACCTACGCAGTACTTACTACTTTTAATCAATTTCAATAGTTTTTAAATTTAGACATTTTAATTTTAAAAATAAAAACAGTAGACCAGAATTTGTAAAAAGAATCAGTTGTTCGTTATGAGGGATGACACACACCCAGTATCTATATGCTTCGTTTACTGCTTGGCATGCGCCAACCACTGTACTACTGGCCTAAAGAGATATGCGAACCTTAATTTAAATTCCTTCGCCGACCTCGGTCTATGCCGGACCCCTTCTACACCATAATAGGGTAAAGTTTTGATTAACACGGCCGGACTAATACCTAAAACGGAAATATAAGGGAAGCTTTCAGTCAGTATACGAGAGGTTATTAAATTCTTCAGAGATGACCCGTCGTCCGGTGATTGAACGGGATTAAGGAGTGGATCATGTTTCATAATCCTTTATTATTGAAACGGTATAGAAACCATTATTGATCATGGGTTTATGATTTTGGGGGTATCTGATATTATTTGTGGATTTTAGCAGATATGCAGGGTACCCAACGCGTGTAAAATTAATTAAATTAAATTTAAATTCAAATTTAAATAATTTTGTAAGAGAGATATAAACAACCCATTTGAATTTAGATGGTTGCAAAAGGACCACAAGGATTAAGTAATAGAAATTATCAAAAGTTGTCAATTTCATAGGTAAGTTGCACGATATACAGTGTTATATTTCTTCAATTTGTTCACGTAAAAATTGAAGGTAAGCGTCGTGCTGATTTGCTATAATTCAATAATTAATTTCGCAATCCTTGTCGTCCTAAGGCGTGTTTCTTCATATCAGTTTAAACTGTGTTTCCAGTTTAAACTACAGTTTAGATTAATTTCGTATTTCTTAATATTGGTTTAGTAAATAAAGTGTAGATTAAGTTAAACACAAATCCTTCTTGAAATGATTAAATATGGAGTAAAATAGTTTGTGGCTAGGATTGCCAGATTTTACTTATCAAAACATAAGTCACACATGTGACCCCGCACGAGAAAATTGCACTAACGGTCATCTCTCGTTTGGATAGTGTCGACACCTGTGTTTGAAGGCCCATAACTCTAAAATTACTGACAAAAGGATTTTAAAAAAGTGTGATATCTTCATTGCAATGTAATAAATGTAATATGACCACTACAGTAAAGTTTACGAGTACGTAATGCATTTAATTAAATATAGACTTACTATTCAGTGGGTTTTGGTGCGAGGCAGTCGAACGAGATGCGGCTATAATTAATTGTACATTTAACTCGCACTACTATTCAAAATTCCGCAATTAAATTGTTCTGGTCGTATCGTACTAATAGTAGTAAATAATCTTCCACTGTCCCAGCTACGTTTCCATTTTCCGTTACGATTGACGTAGTCCGCGCTACACGATATTTATATCATTCATATTAAATCGCGTTAACAAATTACTTAAAAACTATTATGCAATTCCATTTCTACAGTCGCATTAAATAAATTATGGGAATTGTTTACGTGCATATCCCGTTATCGTGCTAATATTTATTACTGAGATATCCGCTTCCATGAAAATCTTGTACGTAACCTTTTTTACACAAAAACTGAAAAAAAAAAACTCCAAATACAACCTGAAATGGAACTGCAATGGGTAACTGTCTCTCACCTTTTATTGCCAACTTGTTTATGAGCAGATTTGAAACCAATGTAAAGTCTATAGCACCATATTTCCCTAAGACTTGGGTTAGGTATGTCGACGATATTTTTGCCATTTTTGACACCAAGAAGTGCAGTATTCAAGATTTTCTTCTCGTTTTGAATTCTAAATTCAACACCATTAACTTTACTGTAGAACAAGAAGTTAACGGCCAACTTCCATTTTTAGATACTCTGGTAGTCAGGAATAGCAAAAATATAATAGATAGATATCAGCAAGAATTATTGTTTATTAAGAATGTTGTCATACATAATGGGTACCCTGAGAAAATAGTTGATAGAATGATTAAGAAGTAGAATCAAAAAATGTATGTAAATCAAATATCTACTTTAAATACTTTGTCTGTAGAAAAGAAGAAATATGTTAAAATACCGTTCGATTGTGCATATACAAGGGGTTTGAGAAGTATTTTTACATCACAAAATCTCTGTATAGCATATTCGACTCATAATAGCATAAAAAACGTTCTTGGAAACCCAAAGGATAAGGTAGATGTACTTCATAAATCTGGTATATATTGTATCAAATGTCATGAGTGTGAAAAAGAATACGTAGGCCAGACTAGAAGAACAATTTTAACTAGGTTCAAAGAACATGTAGCTCATTTTAAATATAATCGTTTTGAAAAATCTAGTGTGGCTCAACATATTTTAGACACAGGTCATAAAGTAGTTGTAGATGACTTAAAACTTGTAAAAGCTGTGTCAAATAATAGGGAACTAAACAGCTTGGAAAGTATCTTTATTCACTTGAATAGAGATAAATTAATAAATTCAGACAGGGGTCCTATACCTGGTTAGCCATTGTTTGACCTGCTTTAATTAAAACTTGTTTTTTTACGCTTCAATGATCAAAATTCACTGAGGTGTGAACAACAAATGGGTATATATAGGGTAATGTTTAACATGGACGTCACTTCCACTAGTGATTTGCTTGGACAATATCCAGTAAAGATACTATGAAGTGCTAATCTCTCTTTTCCTCTTTTTAGGTTCTACTGAAGATGGCAACATAGTTGCTGAAATACGTATTTAGGTTCTAAAATACTTGTTGTGGTTAGGGGTTTATAATTTTATTAAATACAACCTGGGAAAAATTTAATTTTTGTGGCATGCGGTTTACAAGGAAAAAATTGGAAAGGCTCGCGTTAATTTAAAAGTGCAAAAATCGGATACTTTGTTGCATTTATCTCGCGCTCATGTTTAGGCCGAAAGGCAAAGAATGTTGACAATCATACAACTTATTTAGAAATGATTCACGATTATGTTTACATTTATTAAAAAAGAATCTGTTGAATTGTTTTAAAGTTATGCGCCTTCAATCACAAGAGTTAATATTATCAAAACGAGAGATGGTAGAGCACAATTCTTTCGATTCTTTATATGAGATCATGAAAAATATATGAGATAGTGATCACGGTTTAATTATACAGAAACTCACAGTATTATTTTTGATAATTATAACTTCACCTTTCAGTTTAGTTTCCATCCTTATTGTGTATTTTATTTCATACAAGGTAAGTTCTTGTTATCATAAGTATTTTTTACGAATTGTTATGTACAAAAATCATTGGAAAAGTTGAGGACTTACTTATCAGAGGATTTTCGAGAACCAGAAAGTTAGTTCCCCGAGGTGAAGATAGAGGGAAGAAGACACGTTTTGTATTTATTTATTTTTCTTTTAGAGAGATATGAAACAAAATGTAATTTGTAATAAATATTAAAAGCATTTGTTTGTGGATAAAAAGCGAATGCGTTTTAGGCAGATTTATTTCTAGTGAATACGAATCCTTGATAGTTTCATATCACGTTAAGTTAATGTGTTGCTTCTGTTATTAAAGCACACTACTGAAAGAATCACTGTAAAGGTTTAAAAAATATTTATGAAGAAACTTTCAGGAACTTTCGGAACTTTCACGAGATTTTTCGAAATCCTTGCGCGAGAGCCCGCATTCGTATTCATGGCAACCAATTCTACCCATAACGCATTTTCATATTCCATTAAGAACATACGTGTTTGACACATCAAATGTTTGACAGTTAAAAGCTACACCAAAATCATTAAGAAAATATAAGACTACCATGTAAAAAAAAGTCATATGCCAGAAACAACTGAAGTTCAAAAATTGTATTTTACATAAATATGTATATTTTGATAGTTATAAAACAAAACACAAAAAAACGTGTATTCTTTTTTAACCATTATTACCTATTTCATAATATTGTATTGTAAGCAATAACAGTAAATAACAAAACGAACAAAATATCATATAAGCATAGTTCGAAAGTATAGTATATTAATGTAAATTACTATAACTATACAACTATAACTTACACACCGACTGGTATATGGGGAAATGATTAATATATATTATATAACTATAACTTAACGAATGTGCAACTGGTTTATTTTTAAACAACAATATTACTCATAAATATGCCCCTAAATAACAATTAACAAGACTAGGCATGTGTAATGGAATCATATTCCGAACAATGACCGAAAAGTGCGTGGTAAGTGGCGTGATCGAGTGCGGACATACACCGGTGACAATATCGCCGATGTTGCTGACAGTGCGAACGGATGTGCTTCGACACGAAAACGGAATAGAATTAGATACAGTTAGAAATAGGCAGTTGAAGGCGATGTACCAGATAAGACAATAAAACGTATTAGTAGGTTACATTGGGGTTATCATTTATGACTATCCAACCCCTTAGTAAAGAAGGAAGATAAGTACTTTGCATGGCGATCCTGCCATACGAATGTATGGAGTCTGTGGGTAATTCGTGGTGATTGCAGTAGTAACACGAAAGAAAAATCATGGGCTACAATCAATCCAAAGAAGAAAAAGAGGTGATCATCACTCAGGCAGGCAACAGTGGAGGTGTTACAGCAGGGAGCAGCATGAGTTTTTCCCTGACAGAAGTGGCTGTCATTGTCGGACTTGTTATAATAGTGGTTGTTGTGGTGTACCTGATTAACAGGAGATGCAGGCGCACTATGGAGCGCAAAATTCGACGAGAAGTAGCGAGAAGCCAGGAGCTCATCAACATCAGAGTAAGTGAAAAGTGAAAAGTGCGGAAAAAAAAACACTAGAACTGGGTACAACCGATGGAGGAGTTCGATAAGCTGTTTTCAGAGGTACAATCTCTTAAAATAAATCGTAGTAAAGACAATCAAGATAGGCGTAGTAATTTAGAATTATTAAATAAGTATTTTGAACAGCTCAATCAATTTACGAAAAGACTAAATGAGTTAAGGGATAAGGCGAGTAGGTTAGATTCAAATGTTAAGATAGTAAGTGAGTTAAAACTCCACATATCAGCCATTGAAGGAACCATATTAGAAGTAAGAGATATACTTGATAGTAGAAAAATAAGCGAAGTTCCTACAATGACTGCAATATTTGATTTAAAAACAGCAGGCGGGCTGTTACCGCCAATGGATGGAAACGAAAATACAACAAAAATGTTGATAGATTCAATTAAATTATACTCGGACTTTCTTAAAGAAGAGGATCATCCTCATTTAATAAATTTTGTATTAAAAACACGATTGACGGAACCAGCTAAAGTTAGGTTAAATCGAAGTTATGCGTCGGTAGAATTATTGATTAAGGATATGCGGGATAGTTTTGTAACCAAAAAGTCAGCTACGGTACTTTCGCTTCAGTTGCATAATTCGAGACAAAACGATAAATCTCTTGAAGAATATGGGCAGGAAATCGAGCAGCTATTGAGCGATTTAACTCTTGCTCAAGCGGAGGACGATGAAAATCTGTTGGTTTCATTACGCAAAGTAAATGAAAAAATTGCAGTCAATTCTTTTGCTAACGGCATCCGAAATCATGATGTACGTACAATAGTTAAAGCGCGAAATTGTGCAAAATTAAAAGACGCCATAAGCGTTGCAAAAGACGAGGAGCGTTCAAAACCCATACCCACCAATGTTTTCACTTTTCAAAATCGTGGCAATAATAACCCAACTAATAGGTATCCACGGTCTGGATTTAGAGGACATTTCAATAGAAACCAAGGGAACTTTAGAAGAGAAAATCAAAATGACCATAATTATCAGTATAGGCAACATTTTCAACTCAGAACTCATGCATCTGGTTATGCTATTGGAGCTGTTTTGTCAAATGCAGATGATAAACCCATCGCATATGCTAGTAGAGCCCTAAATAAAGCGGAAATTAGGTACGCAACAATCGAAAAAGAGCTCCTAAGTATAACGTTCGCAGTAAAATTTTTTCGGCCGTACTTATTTGCCAAAAAATTCCAAATTTACACAGATCATAGACCGTTAATATACTTGTTTGGCATGAAGGATCCATCATCAAGACTGACAAAATTTCGGTTATTACTAGAAGAGTATGATTTTGTGATAAATTACGTTAAAGGAAGCGACAACGTAACGGCGGATGCGCTTTCAAGGATTAGAATAGAATCTCAAGATCTTAAACAATTGTCAAGCAATGTGTTTGTAATGACAAGAAATCAGTGCAAACAGACTGCTGAATCTAACGCGGCTTTGAGTAACGAAAACAAGGAACCGACAGGTCATCCGGGAATTGTTGAATTACTTAAACAACCAACTGATTCAGTAGAACTCAAGGAGATTGAATACAATAAATTTGCGTGTATAGGAAATGATAATGAAGTTATAAAAATGGGTAATATAATATATGATGTGAAAGCAAATATAATTTATATTGCAAGCAATCGATCAACACTTGCTCTAGACGCAGAGTTGAGATGCTTGAGTAACATTTGTAATAAATATGGAATTCCACAAATGTATATTTTGAAATGTGATAGTAATGAAAAATTAATTACCCAGCTAACAAAAGAGTCTTGTATGCTGAAAGACTACAAGATAAAAATTTGTATAATAAATAATGCAAGAAAAATTGACTGTAAACAAACAAGGCAATTAATACTAAATGATTTTCATCTTCTTCCTACAGCCGGACACGCAGGCATTAATCGTATGTACGCAAATGTCAAAAGGTATTATTTTTGGCAAAACCTGAGAGATGATATTGTGAAGTTTGTACGAAAATGTGATGATTGCCAGAGGTATAAGCACTCGAATAGTCATACAGAACCTCTGACAGTCACCACCACTGCTTCTTCAGCATTTGAAAAGATATATTTAGATCTGATGGGTCCACTAAACCAAGATGACGATGATAACAGATATGTTTTAACGATACAGTGTGAACTAACTAAATTTGTAGAGGCTTATCCTCTAAAAAACAAGGAAGCAGATACTGTAGCCAGATCATTTGTTAGTAATTTTGTGTTAAGGTTTGGAATACCACAAAATATTGTTACGGATCAAGGAACGGAGTTTTTAGCTAAATTATTTCAAGAATCAGCAAAAATTTTAGGAACCAAACAGTTAAGTTCAACAGCATATCATCATCAAACTCTGGGTTCATTGGAAAATACACATAAACATCTCGGAGCATATTTAAGAATTCAAATTTCAAAATTTCCAGATGTATGGAGCACTTGGATTCCATTTTGGTGTTTTGCATTTAACAATACAGTACATACGGAGACCAAGTACACGCCATATGAACTTGTTTTTGGGAAAACTTGTAAATTGCCAAGTAATATTTTAAATAATATTGACCCGATGTATAACTTTGACAATTATCCAACAGAGTTAAAATTTAGACTTCAAAATGCTTGGAAGGACGCGAGAGATAATTTAATTGAATCTAAAGTCAAGAGAAAGGAAAAGTTTGATAATAAAGTTAATAATAGTAGAATGTATAAGTTTAACGATAAAGTGCTGTTAAAAACAGAAGTAGGTAGTAAATTAGATCCTTTATACAGAGGACCCTATAAAGTAATTAAGGAAAAACCGCCTAATGTAACGTTAAAAATAGATAAAAAGTTAGTAGAGGTACATAAAAATAGAACTAAACCGTATTATGATTGAAAAAAAAAAAATAAAAAAAAAAAAAAAAGGGGAAGGTGTAGTTGTAAAAAAAAAATGTAATTAGTTAAGAAGATTTAAATGTGGTTAGTTATAATCATATTAGAACAAAGAAAAATTTAACATTGTAATGTTAAATTTTTCTACTATAATAGGAAAGGTGTAATGGAATCATATTCCGAACAATGACCGAAAAGTGCGTGGTAAGTGGCGTGATCGAGTGCGGACATACACCGGTGACAATATCGCCGATGTTGCTGACAGTGCGAACGGATGTGCTTCGACACGAAAACGGAATAGAATTAGATACAGTTAGAAATAGGCAGTTGAAGGCGATGTACCAGATAAGACAATAAAACGTATTAGTAGGTTACATTGGGGTTATCATTTATGACTATCCAACCCCTTAGTAAAGAAGGAAGATAAGTACTTTGCACATGTTTCTTCCAGTGTTATTCTGTTAAAGGCATGACCTCTGCCATTACTTCATGAAATGAGCTGGATTTAACCTTCTGTTGATGAATTATAATCCGCCATTCAAAGCAATACTTTTCCATGCCAAATAAATTGACAAATAGTTTTCTATTTTACTTTTCAGGACAAAAAACTTCAGAATAAAGGTCGTCGAGTATTTAAAGCTTGATAACTTTATTCTGCCAGTAGCAACTTTTAATAACACTTTAATAATCCTAATTTATTACCTTCGCTTAACGTATTCAACCCCTAACTAACTCCACTCATACTAACTACAACCTGTCAACCGTAAGTAGAATTTAATATAGAAATTGACCGCCCCGGGATACCCGCCGACTAAATAATGTTAGGCGACAATTTCCCATCCCCCAAATTGAATTTATACGTAATTATATCTGTCGAGCGCGAAAACGTAAATCAGGCTTATTAAAAAGTCGTCAGTATTGATTAATAGATGGCGCGGCGAACGTCTCATTGATTTACGAGCCGAGTTTAGCTCGCGTCCAATAACGTTTTAACAAATGCTTAAAAACAAATGACAGAATTAATCATATGGCTTTTCTCGATTGATTAGAACGTAAATGTAGACAGGCAGTTTTTCACGATCTAAATGGAAAAAGTTACAGTTATAGCTAAATCGTTTTTTTTTTTATTTTTAGAATCAAAATCCATGGAGAATTGATTTGGGGATTTGGAAATTGCTCTTAGAACATATTGAGATCAATCAATCAAAGCTGTGGCAATAACAATTTAAGATCAAATTGGTTGGATTCGTCTACATATAAATATGAAGTCAAAAGGATAAATTTTTAAGAATATTTAAGAATATTTAAGAAAATATTCTGCCTGATTAGTGCAGGCAAACAAAGTTCAGGGTGGGTATTAATTATATAGATAAGACTTTTATTATTGGAAATGCTAACGGGGCTCATAGTGAACGTAAGAAAAATAAATGTAGGTCATGGGCTGGCATGGGTGGTTGAAAGTGGGTGCAAAATATATTATTGCTTTTTCCGGCGAAACATGACGTTTTATCAAAAAATGGCCTATACTAAGTTGTAGATCGTAAAAAGAGATACAACATTCATAAGGGTCACTTTCAAGTATGACCTCAACATTTCAGAGAAAAATGCGAATGCCAATGCCAAAACGATTTTTCATTTTGTTCTTTTTTTCGTTGTAGCACCGATATTTCAATTTTAATAAAATTTTGTGAAAACGTGCCTTTATACCATAATATATTTTGCACCAGCGTTCATGTGTTTATGCATAGAACGGGACGGAATCCACACACAGAAAAAGGCTTAATAGATCTTTAATAATTCTTTCGATGTTTAGTTTTTTTATGTGTATTAATATATGTATTACTTTATCATACGCAGTATGGTAAAGTATTGTAATCGTGCCGAAAAAAAAAATTGGGATTTTAGCGGAAATAGGTCTTTTTGGGTCCCCTGAACATTTTTGACCAAGGTCCAAAAAAATGTCTGTGTGTGTGTGTGTGTGTGTGTGTGTGTGTGTGTGTGTATGTGTGTATGTGTGTACCAGATTTTTGTGACGATGATTCCGGAGAAACTACTAAAGGTATCGGGATGAAAGTTCAGATTTAGAAGTTTCATGACCAAACTGAGAGCTGAAAAGCTTTTGGTTCAAAACGGTCCAAAGGAACTAGCTATTTACTCTTAGCATTTTTCAACGATTTTGAAAATGAGCCGTCATTTCTGTAATTTCGTCAAAATAAATAAATAATAAATTAAAGTAGAGGAAATTTTGTATAATTTATGTCTATAACATTTTTTGGTAAAATTAATAGTTTAGCTGCAGGAGCAAATTCTATTTGATCGAAATCGTGTCTGCATTAATAGTGGTAGCCTGGATATTTTGCGACTATTGACAGTATTCAGAACGTCATCGGTTGCGAAACGTCAATTCAACACGCAAATGCATGGAGAAACACGCGCGCAAGTACGCTATGTGAAACAGTATTGAAACATCAAAGTCAATTTTCAAATTTCGAGTGCGGATAGCAAATGAGGATTTTGAAAGGATTTTGCAAATGAGCCGCCATTTCTGTAATTTCGTCAAAATAGTTAAATAATAAATTAAAATAGACGAAATTTAGTATAATTTATGTCTATGACATTTTTTGGTAAAATTTTGAAAATGAGCCGTCATTTCTGTAATTTCGTCAAAATAGATAAATAATAAATTAAAGTAGAGGAAATTTTGTATAATTTATGTCTATAACATTTTTTGGTAAAATTAATAGTTTAGCTGCAGGAGCAAATTCTATTTGATCGAAATCGTGTCTGCATTAATAGTGGTAGCCTGGATATTTTGCGACTATTGACAGTATTCAGAACGTCATCGGTTGCGAAACGTCAATTCAACACGCAAATGCATGGAGAAACACGCGCGCAAGTACGCTATGTGAAACAGTATTGAAACATCAAAGTCAATTTTCAAATTTCGAGTGCGGATAGCAAATGAGGATTTTGAAAGGATTTTGCAAATGAGCCGCCATTTCTGTAATTTCGTCAAAATAGTTAAATAATAAATTAAAATAGACGAAATTTAGTATAATTTATGTCTATGACATTTTTTGGTAAAACTAGTAGTTTAGCTGTAGAAGCAAATTCTATTTGATCGAGATCGTGTCTGCATTAATATAAAGTTAGCCAGGATTTGCCAGATATTTTTATTCCAATAGCAGTAGGTAGTGTCAAAAGCTGATTTTTTGACTATACGTACTGTCAATATCTGTCAAATCCTGGCTAATTCGTTTTATTTTAATGCAAACACGATCGTTCTCGATCAAATAGAATCTCATGCAGCTAAACTTATAATTTTATATATTGTATGATAAAGTCATGTGCCTGGCCATATCAGATTTTTTTTTGTAATTGTAAGTAGTAGAAATAAAATTAGTTCGTAGATAATAAACTAGCATTATTAACATATTCATAAGAGTTATTAACTTAATAACGGGTAAGTCAGTCATAATTAATTCAAGAAACAATAGATGTTTGATGCTTTGGTTATTTTTATTAAAATATTATCAGTGAGAATAAAACTTCATAAGTGGTAGTACCGCGCGTACCACCACTTGAGAATCGCTCGCTGTAGATGGATAACTACTATTATAAACCTATCCACAGTCATTAATATTAACCGAATAAAAGGTAAGTCACGTTCCTGAATTAGTTATTGAATGATATATTAATATCTACAGGGTAAAATATCAACTTCGCACCAAGAAAATGAGTAATTTTGCACTAGTTCTAAATAAACATTAGTTACCTATCATACCAAAATAACAAAAAATATAAAAAATGTATTCAAATTTCTAAAAAATATATTAAAAAGATCCGTTTAGTATCACTGGCATTTATGAATGCTTGTCACAAGAGTAATAATTAGGAAAAAAAGTGTAAATATTTTTTTTCAATGTAGTTTATCGATTATAATAATAATAACGGCACTTTATTCTTAACACAAATTCACATATATTCTGAATCGCTTGGTATAAGGCACCGAAATTTACATATTTGACTGTTGCAGTTTTGGTTTCATACGAGCCGCCAACTTTCATGAAGAATAATATTTTCTGAGAAATACACAATTAAAAAGTTTTCCATATGGTGCGGACTTTCGTGGACATACTGTATATATAACCTCATATTTAGAAGATTAATGACTAAACTTACTGCTGAAAGAAGTTTTGTTCAAAATGTCCCAAAGGAACTGGAGGTTTACGATTTTAAGCCGCCCTTTCTGTAACTTCGTCAAAATAGTTAAATAAAACAGTAAAGTAGAGAAAATTGTGTATAATTTATGCCTATGACATTTCTTGGTTAAATTAATAGTTAAGCTGTATGAGCAAATTCTATTTGGCCGAGATCGCTCATACTGCATGAAAACAAGTTAGCCAAGATTTAACAGAGTACGTTTTCATGGTATTATTCAATGGCGTCCGAACATCCTGCTGTTTTTGAAATAGGCAAGAAAAAGTTATTTCAGTCCAGGAACTTCTTTTTGATTCAACATAGTGCATAAACGGCTGTTTTCCAGACATAACTAGATTGAGAAAAATGCTTGTCTAGGTGTCTCCTATACCCCCTATCATTTTCGCAATCTTTATGTGATAGCCTGTATATCCTTGGGTTATAGTATTGTTTGTTAGGAACCATAAAATTGCTTGTTTCAACACTAAAAGAGATATCACAACATTACATAATAACTGTAAGCAAACTGTACTAAAAAAAACTGTAAAAATATTGTCTCGTATTAGTTGATCCGCAGGCAGCACAATAAAAACTTGATTCAACATCTACGCGTCTTTGCTAAACTGTCAAAATAAGCTAACACAACGATCAAACGTCAAGTCAAACTGGCCAGGTTTATGACTACATTTGAGATGGTAATTCTAAAACAACCCCTTTTAGGATTTTACAGTAGGTAATATGAACACTTCGTGGCTCTAAAATCCCTTCCAAATACACTGCAATTTTTTGAGATACGTATGTACTAGTTGCGTTTGAGTTTTGATCATACATTGCTAAGATTAATATGGCTATCGACATATCGACATGGGTTTCGTACACATAGTTTGCGCAAATTGCGATAATAATTGCAACCGTTAACTTTAGCGTTATGTTACGTTCGATGAGATATGCTTTTGTTGAACAGAACAAAGCAAAAAATTCATAAAATACCACAAATAAAAAAATCCACCGGCGCCTCCACCAAAAACACGCAATACGAAAACCCACCTTACAAAATCGCACAATCGCAACCGAACGAATAACCGCGTTTACCCAACCAAAATCAAAACCGCACCGCAAGATAATGGGCCCTAATATACGTACGTATTGTAAAATCGGGACGCGGGAAAAATCAGCAGCGCTAAACTTTAATCGAAAACAGTTTATGCGATCCGACGCTCTCGAAGCGTTCGCCAGTAATTCGGGGCAAAATAAACAGCGGCGACGCGACGTACGTAACGGTTCCGAATCCGGCTGGGAACCCGTTGAAAAACATCAATTTCGTCGGCGGTATTCGCGGATCGATTTCATTTCGGGCGCAATCGAAAGAGGGCGCTCTCGTACATACCGAGCGCGGAGCGTATATTTATGGGAGTGCATGCCTGCGGTTGACGCTAACATTCGCGTATATTTCCGTACGATGTTCGTAACACATTCGGTTATATAACGCAGTGGTCAATCGCAGCTTTTCATGAACGCAGACAAATATGCTTGGATAATGATGGTTTCGAGTCTAAACGCTTTCTGGTAAGTCGAGGTCGAGTAATCGGATTAGAAAGTTTGAGCGGGTTAATTCGGTTAGTTTTTAATGGCGTGGCGTCCAAAGTTGCGAAATCTGGTGCATGATGATTTAAGACGTAATTTTGTATGAAAAGTTTTGACCTTCGATGTAGAATTGTTCGAATTAAGTTGTTAAAAATAAATTAGTACTTTACTTTCCAGCCACATACAAATTAAACTCCAATTTTATTAAATTTTCTTGAATTCCACATAATTGAGACATGTAAGTATGTAATGTTACTAATCGTAATATTGTATAGTAATATCTAAAGTTATTATGAAAGCACTAATGGGTACATACGTGAAAATAATAATTTTCAGCTGTTAAGGTGGTTTATACAATTCTTGCCTAGCAAGCCATCGACGAGGCGACGAATCAAATCGAACCAGTTTGAATAATACTAAACAAACAGTTTGAGTCAGTTTGAATAAAACTACATTCCATATTTTACGTTTTTACTATTATTTAACCTTCACATTAAATATGGGTCAGGTTGAAATTTTCATCTATCGTATTACAACGACCACTTTTTAAAAATAAATTTTTTAAAATATGGGATAAAATTTCATTTAAAAATGTATGAGTGGATTTTAAAATGTACATAATTTTAATGAAGTTTTTTAAATATTACTTTCGTGCATGTCGAATGCCACTGTTCACAATTATTTCTATTCACATTCTTTTTATTGTTCAATTACGATATTTAGAAGAACGAATTGGTCAAAAATATGTTGCAAAACGTCATAGATTATAAAACACAATACCTGTCGAAATATCGAAGTCCGCTAATACAATATCAGGTACACTTTAACACAAACTTCCTTAAGCAAAACAATTAAATAAAAATTATATGATTCCATTTAAAATAACGAAGTTGATAACCAAGTTCCTGTAGACCGGAAGGGACGGTCAATTCCAGAGTATTTTAATTCAAAAGTTCGGATCGAGTAGACTCCGATTCCAGAAATTCAAACATAAAAATAGTGGTACATCAAAAAATTCTACAGAAACAGTTCCGTGAGATATGCCTTATGTAAGAGATAAGAATTTATGAAAATAAAGACTTTCTTTTCAAATTTTGAGGTAGTAAGTTTAACACTATATACTCAACACAAATAACACAAATAACAATTACATTGTATTAATTTTGTATCTGTTTGGAGATTGATGGAGATATTACTGAGGAAACAATAAACGCATAAAAATCAGATAACAGTTCAACCTGAGTTCGTGAGGTTTAGTCGAAAGTTGCGAGAAATTCAGTCGACGGAAATTACACCGCATATAAGAAAGCTATTTTTAGATTTTCTATTATTTTTATAACGTTATGACGTTAATTTTTTTATAACGGCGACCTAAATTTTTTATTTGGTGGAATTTTACACTAATAAATTTTTACAAGTGAAGATAATTTACTAATCCTTGAAGACGGTGCCAAGTTTCCACCAATTTCCAATTTCTATTTTGGCAACAAAGTTCAACACGTGGTCGTTGGTGATTTGTTATTTTACTGGTTTTAATTCGATTATAAGTTCATGTGAGATCATTTCTCGTCTGAGAATCATCTCTATTTAGATTTATTTAGACTTGCTCAGAGTTTTGATTTGGATTACTTTTAATGTTGATTGGGTTCTTGTAAGTTTATTTTGTTAGACATATTTTGGTATTATTATTTTATTTTTTCGCGTTGGATAAATTCTTTGACTCAAAGAAAGTGTATTACTGCCAAAGCACTGACGCAGTTGTCTTTATTTAACTAATTGGTTAAGTGTGTGTTTAGTTGCCATTTTAAAACAGATGTTGGGTTCGTAGTAGTTCATAATTAATAGAAACCCTAATGTCACGGGATTATATCCCCAGCGTACCCTTTTCATATTCATGTTGTTCCGGTCTTCGTTTCTGACAGTTCCATCCCACTTTTATCAAATTTGAAACTGTAAATTATAGAGTTTAAATGTGAACTCGAACTGCGAGGCTCACTCATGAGTATTTTAGTACATAATTATTAATGAAGGTTTATCGTACGAACTCGTTTCCGACAGGCAGGTAAATGTCCGTGTAGAAGTGGTAGAACGGATGTATCTAAACGCCCTATTTGTATATGGTTAAATAGACTAGAATTAAATTAAAATTTAAATCTGGATAGGTAGGTAATGTTTTCGAAACTAACAAAAACTTTCAACAATACAGACTAAAAAAGACAAAAAAATGGGGAAAATGGGACTGTGCTTATTTTGTCAAACTTTTGCTGCTAAATATGTAAAAAAAAGATGTCGGGGACTATCTAAGGGACTGCAAATTCTCAAATAAGGTTACAAGCACATTAATGAACAAGGTTAACACGTTGACATGTACTTCACTCTAATATTAAAGTTTCAGGGGCGCCAAAATCCTACCCGGAAGGGAGGAAAGATATTTATAAAACGTGTTTTAAAAAATACATAATGAAGGAGTTATTAAAACGAATTTATAAATTCAAAATAAAATAAAATAAAATATAAGTAGCGATTTTTATTTGTTGCACGTATGTGGAATTATTCATTACTGAACCTACAAAAATAGTACTAAACATTGGTACAGTAGTAAAGTAGGGATACCGATTTAACGAATCAGAAAAATTTCGTTTTTTATTATGTATATCTCGAGGCTATTGACACAATAATGGAGCAACTTACATGGAGATTAGAAAAACTTCGTCAGATTTAACAAAATTTCCTTTTCCTTAGTGGTTCGAACATTATTTCACATGATGAAGAAACTATTAAAAAACATACTCTGAACTTTACAAGGAAATATGGAAGTGATTCAAACGGGCAACATTTTGTGGATGAAATTTTAAGTGAAAAAACGTATTTCGGTCTTTTAATGATAACACTTAGAAATCCTCCAATTAATTCATCAATTTGAGTTGACTGCCAATTATAAGAACATGGTAGCTGCATATCGAATATTTCTTAGTACACCGGTAACTGCTGCATCAGCTGAAAGATCTTTCAATAAACTTAAATTGGTAAAAAAATATTTAAGAGCTACAATGGCTCAGGACAGGCTTGCCAATTTAAGTTTGCAATCGTTTTCAATCGAATGTAGTGTTGCTCGATTATTAGATATGGAAAAAATAATTGATGATTTTGCCGCTTTGAAGGCTAGGAAAATAAAGTAGCATTAGCTACAGTCATGGAGACATATTTATCCTTATTTTATATTAATACGGGTACATTCTGCTTTTGCATTTTCAAAAATTAATGATTTTTTATTGCGTATTTTATTACGGAATATTTAAAGAATACACTGTCAAAATTTCAGGAAGAAATTCGAAAAATTGATCGACAGATATATGTCGATTATTGGCACCTTTTTTAACCATCCCCAATACGGCTTTCAATATTTTTCAGAAATTCGTTTCTGTAGTATACACATTTCCCCCCAAAATAACGTATCAGATATTGTGATAAGCTTAATATTTTTGGTGATATCGATAAAAATATGAGTGGACAAGATTAAAAGTTCGTGAACGTCGCGTCGGTACACGTCTACAATTTAAGGGCAGGTTTCTCGCAACCTTGTTTCGTTGGGCGGTTGACACGATTTCGCAAAAACTTACGGGATGATTCGTGGATTCCTGCATTCGTGGATTGACTCGCTATCGGGCAAACTAGAATACACCAGATGAAAATGTTTAACGACATATTTTGTCAAATTCATATTATAGGTTAATAATATGACCATATTATTAACCTAGAATAGACCGGTTTCATCAATAATGAAATGTTTAATCCAACTTATTTAGAAAAAATCATTTTTTTCGGATTTTTTATATCTTTTTTTTCTAAAAGGCGACAACTATTAATATTTTTTCATAATCCTAGTTTGCGCGATAGCAAGTCAATCTGCGAATATAATGCCGCAAGAATTTTTCAAATCGGCCCACTCGTTTTTGCGAAATTGTTTCAACCGCTCAATAAAGCAAGGTTTCGCGAAAACTGTGCTTAATTGTAGACATGTAGTGACATTCCCAAACATTTTTCTTGTCCACTCATACTTTTATCGATATCTCCAAAACTATTAAGCTTATCACAATAGATAATACGTCATTTTAAAGAGGAGAAATGTGGGTATACTACGAGAAAGAAATTCTGAAAAATATTGAAAGATGTACGTATTAACGGTGGTTAAAAAAGGTTCCGATAATCGAGATACTATAATCGGTCTCGGCGAGCCGCTGGAGTTTTGGCGATGGAATCATTAATTTTTCGAATTAAATTCTGAAATTTTTACAGTGTGTGCTTTAAATGTTGTTCAATCAAAATATGCAATAAGAACGTTCATTTTTGAAAATGTTACACTATAATGTACCCAATACACATAGATTATCGTTCTTTTCATTAAGTAACATGTTCATTTTATTCATTAATGTTATCTTATTATGTGTAGAAAGATGTTTTATTTTTTCGGTAGAATGCATATGTGAGCGTATGTACCCATTTCAATATACTATTTATTCTTTATTCCGACTTTTATTTTTTTATTGTATTACATTTACAGCAATTTTTTAATTAGCAATTTAAGTAATTTTGGCTAAAATTATGGGGGGAGGGACGTTCGCTCTGTTTTCGCCCCGGGCGCAGTTTTGTGTTAACACGGCCCTGTGTATGGCGCATGACCCCGATGTCCTAAAATCTTGAGAAAAAGCTGAAACTTAATCCTGAACTGCTGCTTCACGTGCGCTTTTCATCCTTTTTGTCACTTCCTTGTGCTAGCAGTGAGCATCAGAGGTATGTCATAAAGTCAGTACACGTCAGTTTTACTTGATAAAAATACATATTTCTATATCAAATTCATCAGTCTTCAGTGTAATGAGTCTTCAATAGATTTTGACATATAACATCATCGACTTCGGTTTATTTGTTTATATAATAACGACAATTTTTTTTACTGATTTTGACATTCCTTTAATTATTTTCGTAGAAGTATAAAAATGTATGGCCCAGTACGGCCTTACGACAGAGAAATAATGAATATAAAAAAGAATAAGAAAAGTAGGAACTGTCATTTAAAAATATCGTTGATATCGAATATAGGAACAATCATAAACACAATCATAAAAAAAATCATAAACAACAATGAATTAATATTAGCTTAACTGTAAAAGTCGGAAACGTTTCAGAGCAAACAAATCTAGCCAAAGAACTCATTTGCTTCCCATTCCCAAAATAAATGTTTCCCTGAGTGATAGTTTCAAATGACTTTCTCTCAAAAATTTTCTAGTATAAGGTTTTTTTGCGTTTTAGTATTTTCATTTGACATTTCATTTTTGACAAAACTACAAAATTCGAGGATCACTTAGAGAACTGCAAAAATAAATTTTTAGTCGGGTTAAGGTTTTTTTTTAACGAGAACTTTTCGCAATAGATAAATGCGCTAAACATTCCACTAAAACAAGCTTTTTGACGACATTTTCTTTAAATAAATGACGTGTTATATATCTTCTCAGTACCTTCCAGTCACATAAAAAACCTAAAAATGGTTCCTTAGTGTTATTTTTAAACTGACAAAAATATGATGAATACCAGATATAACAAGTACAATACTATTTGCTATCCTTAAAAAAAAGTTTGGAAGAATTTTGATGATATATATCATTGAAAAGAGAAAAACTACAGATGCTGAAAAATTGTTTTAATATCGAGTCTTTAAACATTTTAAAACCGTAACAACTTGTGGCAAATCTTTCTAAAGACGCCATCGAATTATCCTTAAGAACAAAATTAATTAAACCCAATTAATTTCTTATTTCTTTTTTTAACTCCACTCTTTCAACAGCACTTCAACGTAGAACTCCCCAAGCTTGTTAGCAGTCCCTCGCCTACTACCACCTAGTTTGGGTACGTTAGCTACTTCGTTAACGAATGTGCTCGCCGAACCTCGTTCAGACTGAGTAACCGAACATATTCACCTTGCTCTTATTAAGTTTGCATTGCGAACGTGTTGTACGTAATGACGTTTGAGTCGTATGCAGATTACGTCGTTAGTTTGGAGCGTACTCAAGAACCAATTCCCAGGTAGTGTTGTAGTAGTCGTCGGAAGTAGTTCGAGGAAATGAACGGACAGGCTGGAACACATCCCGCATAAACAGTCTGCGACGATCGTTTTCGATTCCGGTGCGCCGTTGAACGACTGGCATATCGGACTTCAATAGAAATACCTTAACCGGGGAAGGCATTCGTGGAATGGAGTTCCAGTGTTAGATTAAACGGGGTATATAAGTTGGTGTAAAGTCGAGCGATGTTTTGTCTATGCGGACAATATGCGACGTGGTTTTATTTTAGGCGAGGTGCAGGTTTGTATTCGCAATGAGGTATTTGCTTTCATAATGCAGATAGGAAATTGTTGAAATTGTAGTACTTTACATGGTTTATTAGATAATAATATTCTCGAAAAAGACCCTATTTTTCCTTTGTATAATATATTAATTTGTAAGGTACCGGTTTCGTTAATTAAAACATCATCAGCCTCAATCTACAGTTAGAAAACAGTGGTAAGAAAATAAATAATCAATAATTAAGCAGAAAACTCACGGTCAGGTAATTAAAAACTTAATTATTAACTTAAAATGAACAATGGTTTTTGTTGGAGTCCAATCGATCATTTAATAGAGTTATGTTGTGGTTTGTTTTATGTTTTTCTATCTCGAGTTGTTCTAATAAGTCTAACTTGTAGTTTTTATTAGATTTGTGAAGAAGGGCAGGTTCATTGTATTTTATACAATGACCTGTTGAAATTTTGTGCTGATGAATGTTGGAAGAAGCTTTGGATTTGTGTTCCGTTATTCGTTTTGCCAACTTCCTTCCGGTTTGACCTACATAAACAGCATTACAATTAGAGCATTTGATTGAGTAGGCTCCAGACTGATCCATAACTGATTTAGGGCTTTTGACATTTGAAAGTAATTTGTAGATTGTATTATTCCTTTTAAAAGCGGGATAAATGTTAAATTTTGGTAATATTTTGTTCAAGTTCTAAATTGACGTTATTGTAGGTGACTGGTTTATAACTTTCTTCTGGGACTTTTTGATTAGATAATGACAATACCTCGTTCTTTATAGCCCTTTGGCTCAATTCTAAAATTTATTATTAATAATACTGATTGGTCTAGTTGAACTATTCCACTAACAACCTATTAACTTTTTATATTTACTACCACGTCCCTAAAATATTGACATTTTCCCGTGAAATACAGAGTACCTATCCTTTTGTATGTTTTGGCTCTTATTTTTCGTCAGTAATCGAAACGATTGTTTTTGAGTTCAGTCATTTAAAATATCACTTGATATGGCTAAAGGATATCCTAAAGACTCTGAAATATGTATTTAGGATGGTTCTTTTAAATTTTCTTTTTTTCCTGCAAAGCCTTTGCATTTGCTTTTTGACATTCATCCTTAATTCATGTATACTTTGAGATCGATCAATACACCGGAACAAAATCTAAGAAGTGATAACTGTTTCTGGTATGCTCTTTTCGTAGAATCTGAATTTGAAAGCAGATATTTCGACTTAAACATTGATATAAAAAGAAATCTAACAGCTGCAGAAGATTATAACAGCAACAGTTTTCATTTGTTCGATTTTGTGCCTTGTTGAAATATGAAACAATACCGTATTAAGAATTAAATTAATCCGAAAGACATTTACTTTCGAAAAACAGCTGTAGTTTTTTAAAGAGCTGAAGAACAAACACATTCTATTGAAAAGTTTTACTCAGGGGTGCAATGACCTATTAATAGACAATGTTGCGGCAAAAAGTGGGATACCTGTCTATAATTCACTTTTGTGTGAATTTTTGAGACTTTCTCAAAGACGTCTAAAAATCTCATTTTCCAAACTACTATAGGCATTAAGAATTTTGAAAAAATAAAACACGAATGTTTTATGTAGACTGGCTTATTTAGATAGTATATTAAACGTTATCCATCTATTTCGGGTATTAGATGACCATCTTCTGATGATCTGCGGACACTCATACTTACATACAATTTTTTAATTACTGATGTACTATAGAATAAAAAATGGAGCAATTCATCGAATTAATTTGAAAAAGTAATGTATTATATAACCGCTAACTTTGCAGGAAAACTATTACGATATTTCGGTAACTAACCATATTAATGGTTCTTTGGTTTAATTTGATACCAAAATACACATTTTTGTGTGAAATTCAATTTCCGACCTTTAATTGTTACTGTCTTATGACGTCATCGGCATTCTTTTCTAATGAAAACCCAACATATTTCTTGCTGGTTTTGGGAACCTCTTTAAGGTGTCTTAATAGTAACGGATACATTGTATGTCTTTAAATCACTGTTGGAAAAATTTGAGGTCATAATGTGTTTACATATTTATGTCGCTGAATCCAATGTACTAAAAACTTTAAAACAGTCTCATACTAAACCTTATACCTACTTAGTTAACTTAGTTAGTTAGTTAAACTTAGTGTTTGACCAAAAATCTTAAAAGCTTGTTTACAAATGTCTTTGAAGCATTTACAGCGATTTACAACATAAAGATGTGTGCGGGCGCTTCTATAAAAGAAACAACCTAAAACGCAATAAACTGACATTAAATGAATGGTTCACAAACAATAATTATCAATAATTCTTAATTCTCTCGTCCATTTCTTTTATTTATGTTGGTAAATCATACAATTTGTATGCTACTATAAAGAACAAGATTAGAAAATTCATCATAATAGGTAAGAAAAGTATGGCGATGCCATTTAAAATTTTCAGCAAAAATGTCATCTCGATAGGACATTGGGCAGTATGTAAAATATGTACTACGAGATTTGAACTATACAAACTAGCAAGAAGTTAAAGCAACAAAAATACCATAAAAAAACTTTCTTTCACATTATGTTGGCTGCATGTCCTATAGATTAAGCAAGTGTACCGGTTTTAGCTAGATTGGTTGCTTTTTTTCGCAATTAATGCCTATCCTAAAAACAAATCGTATTTTCCCATAACATTTCGACCACCCGGTGTTTTAACCCATATAAACAACGTCTTATATTTTAGAAACACAGTTAGAAACCATAACTCCAAAATGATCTTTCATGTCACCCCTTCTCAACTTTCTATCCGTATACCAAACACCCTGTATAATAACATTATTAATACATCTTAGTTACCGGATCACACCAGATGTGTCCAGTTAATAAATCTTAATCAAGCCTGGGCCACATTCACTCCAGAAGGCCACTCAAGATTTCAGAGGTGTCGAAAACTTCCACGGTCCGCTTCGGACGAGAATTTCTCCGAAACTTGTCCGAATTTAGTCCCATGCTAGCTGTCAACCGGGCAACGGACAATTGCCCTTTAATAAATTATGGAGACCGGAAAGAGACCGGCTGCATTAAGGTCCGTTTGCTGCCGGCATCAATACGGAAAAATTCACGTTCCGCACTTTCGTAATGAGTTCGTTAGAGGTAATATCAATTAAGTTCTACTGTTGCCGCTGCTGCAGTTAGTTGAGTTGGTTGAACGTTGGGAATATCCGATAACTCCTCGACGAGTCGAGATGCAATTACTCCTGCCTTTTCACAATGGTGTCTAGTATCGAATTAACACCTCTGCGTGAGCTTTTTTAATTGCATTTCGTATTACACAACGTTCTATTAATCAGATCAAATGTCAAATTACCGCGTAGGTACGATGTTGATGTAAACACAGGTCGTTAGTGTAATTGGGAATAGATTCAGCACGAAATATTTTAAGTGAACAGTAATGCGAGTGGTAGAAATCAAATTACGTTTAGTAGAAAATAAGAAATCGCACTTCAATTTCTAAGTATAACAAACACTCTGAGGGCAATATTTGTTAATTTAGTGTTAAATTAACACATGAAATTAACACAGATGTTCACGCATAGTAGAAATCGTATGCATTGTTGGGATAAAAATTATAAAAGCTCAGCTGATAAAGTGGTATCTTAAGATCATCCAACTAAGCTTATTAACATTCTTATGTTTACTTCTTAACATTACTTAACTTATTAACATTCTTATGTTTACAATGTTATTCTAAAATTATGACAGTGTTTTTTTTTTTCCTTTTCCGTTTTGTTGTTACCTATCACAATATGTTACTAAGTACATTATAGTTTACGTTCATAACATTTCCAGGTATATTTGGGTTCAAAATAAATTGCACTAATAGTAAAATATTCACACGTTTATTGGAACAGTACTATGTTACTATCGTGATTGATGAAAAATATTAAAAAAAAAACAGAAATACAACAAAACTTTTAAGTGTTTACTCGATCTCCGTCGTTTATACAATACATCATCTGCTTTGCGTTTAAGAGACCAGCAGTAGTTTGGTGATACTAAAGACAAATAACTAAAGAAAATCGATTAATTATTTTACGATATTTGGGTATAAGTAATATAGTACTTAATAACATATTAGATAGACTAAAATACAACAGAACAAGGTACAAGATGCACAATGATTTTCATAAAGTAGTGCTCCTCGCAAGGCATGTTTTGTAAACAGAAAACGATTTGATGTGGCCAGGCACATGACTTTATCATACTATATATAAAATTAATAGTTTAGCTGCATGTGATTCTATTTGATCGAGATCGGTCGTGTCTGCATTAAAATAAAACTAGTTAGCCAGGATTTGACAGATATTTTGATTCTATTGACAGTAGGTATTGTCAAAACATCGGCGACTAACTACAGGCAACCGATAATATAGAAGTTTCGCATTAAATAGAAATCAATATGGCGAACCCGAAAATAATTACGACACATCCCTTTCGCCCATCCGCCACAATTCCCGGAAGGCGTTTTTCTAGGCACGGCCATTAGCATACAAAGTGGCAATATTATCCGACAGCCAACTCAGATCCTCAAAAGTAACCCCGCCCGTCTGCCAAACCGATACCAAAGTGTAGAAATGCAAATGTGGCGGGCGGTCGCATAAAGGCTCTGATAAATCAACGTTCGCGGTACGCGGCGGTGAGACGCGGTGGTGCACCTCAACTAATGAAAAAGAATTATTAAAATATAGATAAAACAAAAGCTAAGATTTTGTATGTTTCTAAACATACAAAATCTTAGAATGGAGTGAAGTACGTCAAACCAGATTATGATTAATAATTCATAACTATGTTACACTAAAAACAACAACTCCCAATATCAACATCTGATAGGACGTAGCAAGTCTGTAGTGTCGTTTAAATGGAGCGAAATTTAAAAGAGTTATATAAAGATATCTGACAGGACCTACCTTCTGTATACTAGAATCATTTTATAAGAGACGTTGCCTTCTATGGAAACCTAAGTTTTACGTTCTCTTAGCTATTTCTAAAGTTGCTACTCTCTTTTGAATTCCTTATTCTTAGGTGCTTTAACAGGTAACAGGGCATGCACAATAATTTTGAGAGAACACAAATAAAAATGCTGAAAAAAAATTAAAAAAAGCTAAAGTTAAATGTTTTTGCCGCAATAATATGTTCCAAGTTTTTTTCTTTCTTTCAAAATTGCAGAGGCTTGATACTTGTGACAATTTGTTTATGACGAAAAAGGTACTCAAAAAACGTATTCAAAAAATACTAGTTCTTCCTTTTAAAAATATTTATATTGTTAAAATATTTATTAATTTATTCAAGGAAGAACTACCTTTTTCGAATACCTTTTTCTTTATCATCGTACCTTGTATCCAACGGATTTGTCTTTATTGACTGAATTTGTTTATGTCCGGAAAAGATAATCAAAATCGATAAATCTTCGTAAAAGTTATTGAACATTACAACGAAAATTGAAAAGCTTTACTAGTAACGTTGCTTTTAAAAATTTCAGATATTGGAATGAATCAAAAACAAAAGAAGTTTGGAATTGATACAGCTTTTTAAAGGTCCGTGTTTCGGAAGAGACGAAAAACAGTGGGCCCCGGAAACCAGTAGAACATCTCTGGTTGTCGATATTACTGTACAGTAGTGAGAGGAAAGCTTAAAGGGCCAACTGTGGCCTAGGAGCTGCGCGGAAAAACCGCACCCTACCGTACATACACACATCCATACAAAGGTCTACTCAGAAACCTAATCAGGTTTTTTTCCCCATAGGGATTCTTACACTTGGACCACCAAAACAAGTGGTTGACTCTCCCGGTATAGCAACTGTAAGAAGTTGTTTTAAAAAAATTGCAAAAAATCATTAAAATCGATTGCAAAAGTTATTCAACATCAAAGCCTCAAGGTGTCAAATTCCACCATTTACATTTATCACAAAACATGCCAGAAGTTCAAAAAGGGCAGGAGCGAGCCAAATTCTTATGTTTCTTCAAGGACAATTATTACACCAACAAATATCCAAAAACCAGAGATATTTTATTTCATGTATTTAACTAAATAGCCACAAAGAAATATATAAGAACACAATATTTAACAGAATACAGTAGGTAATTGTTTTATTAAAAAAGTGTTTAACGAACCTGTGGGCGAAAAAACTGTTAACACCAAACTAAATTTTCAAACGCCATGTGTTATTTTTTGCTCTTGAATAGCTGTCAAAATATATAGTCGCTAACATGGTTATTGGTCAACTTTTGGTCTGTTGCTGTAGTGGGAATACAAGCGCCATACGACTTTTTGTTTGTGTTTGATAAGCTACGTAAATCCAACTATCGTTCCAGAACATACTAGAGGTTTAACGCACTTGTCAATTATATAATTTACGCAAAAATGCATAGGGACCATATGTGCGTGGTTCATATCGATCAAGCTAAGCTTGATCAATCAAAAAATTTTAATATTCCATTTTATTAAATCTGTAGATATCCAATATTATTGATAGGAAATAAATATAATTTTCAATGAAATGTTTGTCCTCTAAAAGAAATTACATCCCACCTCAAAATGTTGCAACTTAAAAAGTCACAAAACAATAACCCACAGACGAAAATATACATATATTTCGCATAAAACCGAAATCAATACACCCAACCCGTAAATAATTACAACCTAACCTCCCATCCGCCACTATTCCCGGAAGGCGTTTTTCTAGGCACAGCCATTAGCATACAAAGTGGCAATACTATCCGACAGCCGACTCAGATCCTCAAAAGTAATCCCGCCCGTCTGCCAAACCGATACCAAAGTGTAGAAATGCAAATGCGGCGGTCGCATAAAGGCTCTGATAAATCAACATTCGCGGTACGCGACGGGGAGAGTCGGTGTGCGCCGCAAGGGGGGTGGGGATAAGGCGTAAGTAATCGCAACGGGCCCCGCTGTGAATTCGGCCCGTTTGGCAACAAACCAATAAAGTTAAACGCGCGCCAGTTCCATTATATAAAGGCATCCGAAGTTTATTAGGAGCGGGGGTTGGAGGTTGGAGGGTGGGGGTAGAGAGTTGCGGAGGAGTGAGTCCCTTTGCGAGGACTGGGATTGAAATGAGACCGCGGAAAGATTTAGTTTTAAAGGTATCAACGGGGTTCCGATATCCGAGATAGCACTTTCAATTATTTTCGCGTTGGGTGGACCCGAGTAGAAAGGCGGTAATAAATCTGATCGGTTGTTGGTGAAATCGCTTAGATTGACTTGCTTTTAGTTGCTAAACGATATACTGTAGCGTTTTTCGTTCGTTAAGGTGTGAATTAAAACACTCGGTATATTAAAATAGTCAACTAATTTATTTTACACTATTACAGTCTTATTACCTAATTATTAAACACGAACACTAAACACAAAGGTTAACTAACTTACTTAAGGCCATTTATCTTCAACATTTATCATTTATTATAACATTTATCTTCACTGTATTTATTTCGAACTATTTATGTCGATCAATAATCGCGCCAACGCTCCGACTGTACTCCGAATAACACTGGCTTAGCGAGCGACGGCTCGCTCTTATATACCCGTATCGATCGTCGTGCGTGAACGTTCTACGGTCGCCCAGAACGGTCGCGACTTGTGCCCGCTGTCCGGATAGATCTCTCTGGAATGGGTTGTTTCGAAAATAACCTAGAACTTCTGGCGTTTTCGCGGCTGTTAAGATCGTCACAATACGTATACCGTACGTTTCACCGAACGCTAGGCATAGCCCGCATAGCATTTGCCGAAGAACGGTAATTGGCTGCGCTACTCAACCGACGTTGGCAGTGCTGTCGCGTGATACGCTAGTTTCTATAGCCCTATGCCTAATTTTTGGGAACACAACCTGTATATACACACCCACAATTAAAGTTATAGAAAAACAGTATTTCCATTATAATTGTTTTTCTACTTTGCATTCACACATTCACAATGCACATATTGTAACACTGTTTTCGGTGTTACAATTAACAAATTATAACATCGTTTTTAGTAACTTTTTTCTAAGATTGGTAAGCAACTACACAGTACACATTGATTGTTGATATCAAATGCCATATGTCAAACGTACAACACATAACTCCCTCTTTTTAATCGCTTGCTATCGCATAAACAGCCATATTATCAGAGCCGAGCAGAGATCGGGCAATTTTTTCGGGGTTATTCCAGTGGCGGGTAGACCGAGAAGTGACTAGGGTCACGCGCGCAACCACAGCGGTCCTATTCGCTGTTTTCTTTCTCTTCGATGCTGGTTATTGTACGTTTAGCCGTTAATAGTATGAAATATTAATTTTGCATATTAAATTATGTAGAATAAAAGCTTTGTACAAAAACCTTGCAACGTTTACATATGTTTTATATTTATATATTAATTATAGAATTATTAAAAGAACCTTGCCTTAAAGAGCAACTGGAATTTATTCATAGCAGTTTTTCATTTTAATTGCAGACATTAAATATTTCGAAGGGCATAACATCAAAGTGAGAGAATCGATAGCAAAATTGACCAAAATAGTAAATAAATTAAAATTGGTTCCGCGAGAAATGTGTGAACTTTTAACTAATAAAGTTGACGTTATATTAGATAGAAATCCCGATCTCAGAATAGTTCAAGAATTTTGTATGACAAATAATTTTACAAATTGCGAAAAATATCAATTACATGTGCATTGGTTGATTTATGCCCCATTAATAAGCTGTGACGTTGAGAGAAGCTTTTCGCCTTTTAATAGTTATTTAACCAACAAGTATATTAAAAAAGAGCGATTAATGATCGAGACTGTTTAGCGCTCGAGCGTTAATTGTTGAGATCATAAATATATGTTTAATATTCGACTTGGCTACAAAATTTCTTCGTCGATCGTATTCTTCTAGCGTCGTCTACATACACTTTTCTTCGCCAATGTCTTTTTAGGTTATATTGCAATTTATGTAATTTGACACTGACAGTTCTAGAGCGCGGTATGTTTTGATTGGAAGGTTTCATTTCAAATATGTTCGATTGGCCAATCAAACCTCGTCTTTACGTCGTGTGATTGGCTATAACAAATCATGCATTAATAGAAATCGTGCATTAATAGAGTTATTTAATAAACGATTTCCTATTCACTAAACTGACTCATAAATTAACGATTGACGGAAAAGATATTTTAACTTCTAAAAGAACATTATTGACTATCGAAAATTTGGAGAGTAGTAATAGCAAATGTAAACAGTAATATCTTGTTAAATAAATAATTATTATTAATACAAATTATTGCTAAAATCATTTGATATTATAGGGACAAGTTATTTACGCACTATCCGTCCGTCGAGTATAGTATAAAACAAAGCGTACGTCACTGTCGTCGCTGTACTTGGCCGCCTGAGTCATGCCTGAGCATTCGATCGTTGAATCGCCGAGACGTATACTGTCATTCTTGTGCCTATGTTCCTACGGTTTCGAGGTAAGCGCACTTCTTTGGAGTACGGTGTTATATACGATGGTGCTATTGCTGGACAAACGCCGCTGCATGTCTCAGGTGTCACCAGTTGCCCAAGTTCTGCTCGGCTTTGCATATTATATACATATTTAAACATACGTGTAGCCTGCTATAGTATGGCCAAAGTATTGGGGCTCTCTTAGTTTTGCTGTGTTCATCAAAATATGCCAGCATGATATTTCGGTGATGTTTTGCGACTCGGGTAAGTGATCGTCATCATTCTTTTCAACTAAACATCAAATCTCCTTTTCAGATATAATTCAAGGACCGCATTTACTTTATAAGGTATTATGCGAAGATCAAACCTACATCGTAGATATGAACGATTTTAGTTAGTGCTGCGAGATTGTATATGCCCAATAAATGGTTTATTGAATATCAGCATACACGTAGGAAGTACAGTACATTTAAAGTGTTGAGGATTTCTTAGTTTATGTAACGTATAAGTTTTCGGTAACATTTTTGACCGAATTCTGTTCGTTTCAATACCGTATTCGTTTTGTCCGGCGCTTTCGACTTCGTCATAGTTCTGGTTGTGTGCAACTTATTTGTATTACCTCCATCACATGTAATTTTACTAAGTATAATGTATTCTAATAAATTGTTATACCGAAATTAGAATTTGGTTTCAATTTAAAGCCAGTGGTAATAAGTAGAAACTGCTATTAAATATTAAACGTTATAACAAATCTTTAGTAAGTGCTTATTCTTTGAAGTAACTAATCAATTACTGCCAAACACGTCTATTCAGAATATTATACTTATGAAACCACTCTTTTAAAGTTACTTTTTAGGTTATGTTTCATGTATTTATCAGAGTAGGGTTAAGTGTTGCCCCAAAATTATTCACAATATACTACTATATACTATTGTTGCTTAAGTACTTATATTGATTTTATCTGAAAACAAATCAAAAACCAGTGTTAACAGTTAAAGCAGTTGTCAATTCCGTCAATTCTGACAAGTCCGATTCTCCAAAACCTCAACTCGACAGCGAGTTTACGAAATTAAACAGACACACCGGAAAAGATACGAGAAACTCTGATGGCGTCTCGAAATCACTCACAATATTTTGAAAACAAAAAGTAAATGAAATATAGCTATAATAGGTTAGATTATTTACAGCCTGTATAACAATATGTACTTATCAAATAGAACCTATCTAAACATTAACATACATTTCGTTCCTGCGATTTCGTTGTTTTATAAAATATTTGAACTCATGAAATGTGGCTAAAACAACAAATGCTGAAATAATTGGATTTCACATACCTACAACAGTACCATACATCGTTTTATCGCAATTTATTTAACGTCCGGCTTAATTGATATTTTATTGTATTATTTATACACTTTACTTTTAGTTTTAAACACTAAAAACAACAACAACAAATCTGATGTGGCCAGGCACATGACTTTATCATAAAATATAAAAAATTAATAGTTTAGCTGCATGAGAATCTGTCACTAATGCCAAAAGTACGGAATAGCGCAACGAACGGTGATGCGGCGCGTCACCGAAGGCGGAGTGTCGCCGTGTGAGCGAGTCGCGCTATCTAGTTTTTGGCAGGAGTGACATCAACGTTTATTGTGTTGCTTTTTGAGAAATACGTATTTAAAAAGAATAAATAAAAAATGGTTATATTTCTGTATACGAAATGTTAGGTTGGTACCACTTTGACGAAACGTCAAGTTTAAAGGTGCGTTCCGATTGGTAGGTAATGGTAGCTAATGGTAGTGGTAGAATACGAAATTATAGTATTTCTTACATGTCGTGATAATGACACATATTAGTTTGCATGTACATAAACATGAGTCACTAGCAATTTCTATTGGAAATACTATAACGGCGTCTGCTACCACTGCCATTATAACTAATGAAAACGCACCTTAAAAAGGTAATTCAAATTCTGACAGATTTATATTTGTTCATGGCACATCCCTACCAACATACTAAAATAAAACTACACTCATCGCTATACTTTATTTATAATTTTCTCAATTTATCGTTTTTAGAATTAGATATAAAGACGGGTTGATATTTCTTATCAACAAACAATCAAATTGGTGATCTTATTTTATTTGAAATTTGTATTTTATAATTTGCCGCACTACAGCGGCAACGTTCCATAGTGGTTCTCCAACCTCTGATGAGATCAGCTGTTTTCGAATGTGATAACATAAAAAAATATTTGTCAAAATCCTGGCTACAATGTAATTTCATATCAATGCAGATGCGACCGATCTCGATCAAATAGAATTTGCTCTTGAAGCTAAACTATTAATTTTAACAAAAAATGTCATAAGCATAAATAATTCAAAATTTCCTCTACTTTAATTTACTAATTAACTATTTTGTCGAAATCACAGAAATGGCGGCTCATTTGCAAAATCCTTCAAAAAGGCTTAGAATAAACTACCAGTTCCTTTGGACCCTTTTCAACCAAAAGCTTTTCAGCTCTAAGTTTGGTAACAAAACTTCTAAATATGAACTTTCGTTCCGATACCTTTAGTAGTTTCTCCGGAATCGTCGCCACAAAAATCGTTTACACACAGACATACATACACACACAGAATTTTTTTTGTACCTTGGTCAAAAATATTCAGGGGACCCATAAAGACATATTTCCGCTAAAATCTCAATTTTTTTTTCGGCACGATTACAATACTTCATCATACTGCGTATGATAAAGTAAAAATAAATGAATTTCCAATTAATTTCCAAAATTATTGTCGAACACAACCAAAACTTCCTTTTAATGCAAAGCGTCAATATTTCCATATGTAGAAAACTATAAACGCCTTACATAACATTAAACATTAAATATACTCGTGAAACGACCACGTAGATAATACCCCTATTAACACCTAAAATAAGAAAGCAAGAACCGTAAACGTAACATGCCAATAAAAACGTGCGCCATAAAAAACGCGCAATTTACTAGGTACACGAAAATAAATTACATACAACATTTTACTATCGAAGAATAAACACAGAAACCTATTAACTAACAACGTAAAACGTAAAAATCCTAACCTTCACTCAGTCGTACTGAAGTACCGCAAACAGGCGCAAAATATACCGGCATAAACACTAGCGAATCCGTGCCCGTAGCACTGCGGCAGTAAAAAAAAGCAGTTGCCGTAATCACGTAATAAAACCGAAAGTCTTCCTTATATAAAGCGTGCGGTTCGCAGGGATCGTTAAATACGTCAAATTGAACGAGCGAACAACTTACTTTCTCGATGCAGGTAGCTGGTAATGGTGGAGGCGGTTATTGGTGGATGTGATGGTGATTTGGTGAAATTTATTGACAACAGTAGCAATGTACAAAATAGAACTGGTGATTCTTAAAATTATGCTGCTGTTTAAAAAAAACAGTACAACAATGCAAAAAGTATCCCTAATAAAATATTAATGTTCTAAACATCTATACATATTTTATGCATCTTTATAAAAAGGTATTGTTTTGTGATGGAATCACGTTTAAATATATTTTTTAAGGCAATTACGAACAATGTACACTTACGGTTCCAAAAAATTATTTTCTCTATTTTTGACTCTCCCTGTGTATTAATCAAGTAATGGTATAGAAAGTGCGTAGCGTATACCTCTATAATCTATATAAAGGACGCATCTTTTACAGGCATTTTGCAAGGGATAGCACTACATGGTATCAAGCAGTTTTCCCAGTTTATAATTTTGTGTTTAATAAAACTATTTTAAAAAAATGTGTATCAATTTATTTCACTAGAAAGTTGTTTATCGATAAATTCAAAAAGGTGGTAATATGCAAGGTTTCAAAAAGCAGTAAGTGCTTGATTAACACACAGGGTGTGTTAAAAATGAGTAAAAACATGTGCACCGTTTTTCCACTAGTATCCTGGATACATTGAAAAAGCTTCTTTTTGAAAGACAAAGGAATTGCCTATCAACAAATAAAAATAAAATAAAATCGTCTTGCTGGTTTACTTTTTTTGGAACTGAGTGTAGTATGCAGTACGATAATAACGTGTTATATTTTTAAACATAACCTACAAAGCTTAAATAATTAACCAACCCCCGAAAAGAACTTTAAATGTTTGACCATGGCCGAAAACCCAATGGGAAAGACTTCGTTTAGATTTTTTAGGTTCCATTAAGGATAAACATTATTTAATTATTTTAGATGGTTGTACGAAATGGGTTGAAGTATTCAAATCTTCAACCACCGGTTTCAGATTTTGTAACTGTTGCTTTAAGAACTGTATGTGCTCGGTTTGGATTACCCACTTGCCTAGTTTCAGATAATGCTACATGCTTTACAGCACAAAATTTCCAGTTGTTTTTACAGAGAAACGGTATAGAAGAACGTTATGTATAGTGATTTCGTGGGTGATTTCGTCTTGTCAGGGATTATCGTAATGTGCAAATCGTAAGTTGGATGAAGGACAATTAAACAAATATTAGGAGGGTGTGTCTCGTTTAATTGACGAAGCTTCGAATCATTAGATTTAAGATGTATCTATGTATATTGTATATAATTAGTATTGTATAAACTGAAGTTTATAACTGAATTATATGTATAGTTGGATAAATTGTTTTGGCATTAAGGAGGGAGAATTGTAGTATATAGTTTTAGGGTAGAGGGCGCTCCCAAAATGTATATAGTTCGCGATACCGGGGGAGCTCGCTCTCTGTAACCTCTGTAACCTGTCAGTGAGCTGTAGTTTGATGTTATAGAATAAAAGTTTGAGTTACAATCAAGTGTTCACATTACGAGTATTACCCGAGAATATTCCAGTTGGTGTTGCCTTTTCTTAACAAGGTTTTTAATGTTTGCTTTAGTTTCTGATAATTCACATAGAAAGTAATGCTCTACATTGAGCCGATTCCTCGATTTTGCATTTATGGGCACTAAAATTGAAATGCCACTTTCACATTTTATAACTAGTACTAAATAAAACTAAAATTTTAAAATTCTCGTCGATTACAATGGCGTATGCAGTCCGCATTACTGTCAAAAATTTTGCTTATATCATAATGTTGGAATTCCACATTTAATGAGGTGTCTTCACGTAGTTCCAAAATTGAACTTAAGCTGAAACATCTTCGTCTTTAAACACATAGACGTATGTAGGAAAATGGTCTCAGCACCCAGAAATAAACTTGACGGTAAGTTATGCTCGGGAAAAAGCTATTCAACATATCTATCAAAGAAGAGTGGCTGAGTGATGGAATTAGTGAAGCGGCATTTCTTTATATTCGTACAGTTCAGCTTTTGCAGAAAGCCGGTAACTTTATCTTGCGGTATCAAAATATTGCTCACATTTTCTTGCAGTGAGACATTTAAACTGTTGATTTTACTGATAAAATCAGCCAAATAGGCTAGAATATGGCTTTGCCTTTTATGTTTGTGTGAAGATTCTTCTCCTTTTCTGTTCTGGAAATTTCAAAAAACAAAAGGTATTTCTTCCCGCTGCTTAGGGAGCCAATAGTTTTGAATGCAAAACTTTCCCCTTGCAAAACTTTCAACTTATCTAAAATAAATGTCGTGCTCTGTGGTCACAAAATCGAAAATGACTAATTTAGTAGTCTAAAAATAATCAAATAATCTTTTTAATTAGTTTTAGTATAAGAAAATTACATACCAGAATTATTAACTAAATAGAAAAAATGCTTGAGTCTAGATATAAGAGCATTTAACTAATTTTCATGCACTTAATTTGACAAAAACAAAATCTAGGCTACGTGACTATCGTGACCAACTATATGAACAACATCCAACAAATTATAACTGTTTCTGGTGTTCCTGTTTTTTTTTTCGTAGATTTGAATCTATAGGCACAAATTTCGAGTTGAGCCTGGATTTTGAGAAGAGTGTGCTAAAAAAACTGCAAAAAAATCCAATAATTCCTACAGATTCAGATTCTACGGGAAAAAGCATACCAGAATAGTCACGTAGCCTAGATTAATGTATCTTTGCGTGACATCTAGAATTAAAAGTTAATGGATTACTTTTCAGATAGAGCTAATAACTGTGGTGTAATTTATGTAATTTATTGTGATAAAACAAAACAAAGACATTTATTATTTATTTCTTTTTAATATTATTAAATTTAACTTTTTCGTCATATTGTAGAACATGGAGAACATGCCTCACTTGACGTAAAAGATCTTATTTTTACCTAATAGTAGGTTTCGTTTTAAAAAAATGCTTGTTTCTTACAAAAAAAAAATAATATCAACGAAACTTTCACTTTTTGTAATATAACTAAACCTAAACAGTATAGAAAACGTGCTAAAATAGAAACTACAATGTCCAACTAGCACTGAACATACAAATCTTACAAGTCAAATCCCAGCAAAGAAAATTTATTTTAATTTGCAACAATGGCTTAAAATATACATACATCAGTAAATGCTATAAAATCAATAGAAAAGTTGAAAACAATCTTGTATATGCGTATATGAGATACGTATGTTCATGTATAGGGCTGAAATTAACTCGGTTTTTCAATAAATTGTTTAACCAAACGATGACTCTAATGCTTAATTGTATATACGTCCCGTGGTAAGTTTCCATTGCAAATAGAATACTTTTTAAAATTATTCCCAGTGATTATCGCGTTATAAAAAATGAACCTGTATGAAATGTACGTTAGTCGTTACGTGTATTTCGGTTTTGTCCACAAATCCACACAACCAGGTTTAACCAGTATTTCGGATATTTCATATTCTAAATCTGGTCTTTCCAAAAACCAATATCTGTACGTAACCTACAAAACAGTACACGCTTAATGATTAAAAAACAACACGTAAACTGAGTAGAGATACGCACGTATTAATTAGGCAATTCTTTTCAAAACACGAGACGGTGTAACTCCGAATTCATATAATCTAAAATCGACATTGAAAACGGTTTGTGACTTTGACCTCTCGCCGGCAACATAAACAAACACACACATCGTCATATTTATAACCGATTTCACGCGAGCACATGAATAAACAATCAAAGGCTGTGTCAGTAAATAAACTGATTAGCGAATTTCAGAACCGCATTCTTCGAATAATAAATCTAAGAATTTATCGATTTCTCTTCCATTGTGAGGTACTGTTTGTGTCGTCGGAGATTAGGATGAAACAAAGTGACATTTTCGGCCAGCAGCGGGGAGATAATGAGATAATCGGGCTCGCAAATCCATAAAGATGAGCGTCTGTCTTGCGATGAGCCAGTAGCGAAAAGAAACTAATCCTCGATCTACTGTTTTGACGTACGAAAAACTCAATAACAATGGAAAGAGGTATATATTTTAGGAAGTGAAGTTCTTAACAGGTGGTTAATTATTGTTCTTTTGTTGTAGGTTACTTGATAGTTCTTTTAGCTATTGGATTTGCTGCAAATCTAATTTGTAAGTACTCATTTATCTATATATTGGAGAGTAAAGTATAACAAGTTTGTTTGGTCAAATTATCTATAGCTATTTCGTTCATTTTCTGAAAAATTCAATTCATAATTGTGTGTCAAACCATGTCAAATAATGGAAACAGTAAAAATTTAGGTTTCAATTTAGAAACTTGGTTCTAATCTTTTTACCTACCAAACATAAAGTATAAAATTAAGTTCTCGTTTTGTGACCTATGTCAATAAAAATGGTTCTACAACAATAAGATAGCTTTTATAAATACAGAAACATATACAAATTTAAAAACAAAAAAGAAATTACAATGAGAAGTAAAGAGTTAAGGCGATCCTTGCTGAATTTTCATTAATTCTGCATAATGTTATGCATTTTTATGTTTTTGCAAAATGTATATCTTTTAATTAGAATTTTCGACACAAAAAGCACTGGGTAAATGTATATTAACGGTGATTTACAAACAATACGGGGTTTTCGTTTAATTATTTACAAATTGAGATATGAACGAAGGTTACTCAACAATATTTGTAAAATGTTCAATTTAATAACAAAAAAACTACACATTTTTATTTTGTTTTATCATAATAAATTTGCATACTGCAGTTAGGTTAATTGAAAGAAAATAATACGTTAACAATGATATATTGATTTCCGGGTGGAAACCGCGTTGAGGACTTTGAAGCAGTCGACGTTTCGCGCTCTGTTGCAAGAGGCATCTTCAGGCTTCTTCTTAGCTCTTGGTTTGATAACTTAGTCCTGAAGATGCCTCTTGCTACAGAGCACGAAAAGTCGACTGCTTCAAAGTCCGCAACGCGGGTTCCACCCGGAAATCAATATATCATTGACTCAGACCGCGGAAGTGTACAATCTAGAAATACGTTTACATTTGAGTGTAGATATCACAGCTTTCACATATTTCCAAGTAGTTAATTTGTTAAAAATCTGATGTGGCCAGGCACATGACTTTATCACATTAAACATAAAATTAAAATATCAATCAAATCCTGGCTAACTAGTTTAATATTAATGCAGGCATGACCGATCGCGATCAAATACAATTTGCTCTTGCAGCTAAACTATTAATTTACCATAAAATTTCATAGACATAAATTATATAAAATTTCCTCTACTTCAATTTATTATTTAACTATTTTGACGAAATTACAGAAATAGCGGGTCATTTGCAAAATCTTTGAGAAATGCTTAGAGGAAACATCCAGTTCCTTTGGACTCTTTTGAACCAAAACCTTTTCAGCTCTAAGTTTGGTCATGAAATTTCTAAATCTGAAGTTTCGTCCCGATAACTTTAAATAGTTTCTCCGGAATCGTCGCCACAAAAAAAACGGGTACACACACACGTTATTTACGGATATTTACTCCTAGAATTTTTCAACGATTTTGCAAATGAACTGCTATTGCTGTACTTTCGTCAAAATAGTTAAGTATAAAATTAAAGTAGACGAAATTCTGAATAATTCATGTCCATGGCATTTTTTGGTGAAATTATTAGTTTAGCCGAATCAGCAAATTCTATTTGATCGAGATCGGTCGTTCTGCATTAATATAAAACTAGTTAGCTAGGATTTCACAGATATTTCATTCTAATGACAGTAAGTTGTGCCAAACGCTGAAGGTTAGAAATAGTGAATAATGCTTAGAGGAAATATCCAGTTCCTTTGGACTCTTGTGAACAAAAACGGTTGGTCATGAAACTTCTAAATATGAACTTTCGTCCCGATACCTTTAGTAGTTTCTCGGCAATTTAAATATGAAAGCAGAAATTCCTAATACTGTTCGGTTTTTGGGGAAAAAATGATTTATAGGTTTTTTAAAGTTTCAGAAAAAAAATTGATTTTAGGAAATATTTCGTGTTGGGTTCCTTTAAGATTTTTGACAAAGGTAAAAAAAATCTCTGCGTGTGTGTATCTGTGTCTGTACGTGTACCCGTTTTTTGTGGCAACGATTCCGGAAAAAACTACTAAATGTATCAGGACGAAACTTCATATTGAGAAGTTTCATGATTGGTTTTGTTCCATGTTCAAAAAGGTCCAAAGGGACTGGAGGTTTACTCAGGATTTTTCAACGATTTTGCAATTGAGCCGCCATTTAAATAATAAATTAAAGTAGAGGAAATTTTGTATAATTTATGTCTATGACATTTTTTGGTATTGTCAAAACATCAGAGTATGACACAGTTTGCCTGCTCACATCAGATTTATTTGCACTGCCTTTCTCAACAGCTCATGCTCAATTTGGAATTTTTGGCTTTACATTCCGATTGTACTAAAAAACATATCAGAAACATTTAACCACTTAGATTTTGTTCTTTGTTCGATAGAATAGTCATGTAGCTTAGATAGCATTTGTGGCACATTAAGTACTTGAAAATATGAGAAATACAAGACATAAAAGTTAATAGATTATTTTTCTTATCAAGTTATTAAGTTTTTCGATGAATTTTTGTTAGCTTAATATAATTAATAAATCATCAAACACATCTTCTCTTATGAGAAACAAAATAAAATCCATTAATGATGGATGACAGTATGATAATAAAAAGAACTGACAACTACTTTATGCTTTATGTTCTTAAACCACACAGTTTGGCATAGCTCTAAAAGTATCGACTTTGGAAAAAAATGTAATGGAGCAATTTGTAGAGACTTGTATCCTCCACAACTTTGCTCATTATTACTTCTTCTAAGAAAATTGATTATTGCAACACTGGTCTTAGATGAAGCATAAACTTTTGAAGATTACATTGTATGAGACAATTCCTTAACAGAAGTGTTTCCCACGTGATTACAAAATAAAAATGCCTAAAAAAAACAAAATAAATCGCCTTGTATATTTATACAATGCGATTTATTTCGGTTAGTTTATTTCAAATAGCAGGTGAGATAATTTCAATGGTTTATGGAGGATTAACCAGAAATAAATATCATTGTGTGGAATCTGATAAAAATACATAACAGATGATAAAATTAGCGCGCACTTACTTAAATAATCCGAGACTTGTTTTGATCAGATTGCATGTCAATTAAAACGATCTATTAAACAACTCAGCAGATCATCTTAAATTGCATATTTTAATCAAGAGATAATCAATACGCTTATGTGATTATTAATAAATCATAATAGCTATTAATATCTTATTGATTATAATCATCGAGTCGGTTTTTACGTCTTAACTCAAAACATAATACCATTATTCATTATCTATTTCTCATTTTATTATTATTTCAGGTGCTTCCCCCGCTGAGTACTGTCCCGAGGAAATCACAAGTTTGTTCATGGCCAACCTTGACAACTGTGACACATATTACAACTGTAGTTATGGTGTAGCCAAACTATTAGAGTGTCCAAATGGTCTTCAGTTTAACGCAAAATTCAGGATATGCGATCTCCCTGAATTGGCTGGATGCGAGGCATCATGAGAATGAGTTATCAAAGTTGTTATAATCGTTAATTTTGATAAAACAATATATTATAATAATATGTATATCATAATGTTTGTTTGTTTTACCCCAAAGTTTTTTCTTGATGTTAAGAATAAACATACCTCGTTTTCTTTTATACAGGCATTTTTCCATTTTACTGAATTTATGTCACAGAAATTTAAATTTGTATGATTTGAAACTAAATTTGATGACTTACTTGATAGATTCAGGTAGCTGGTGATGTTGTAGAGGTTGTTCACAAACCGATGGATGTTTTCCGATGTAAGGGTTTGGAGCTTGTTCCCTCGTAGATCAAGGTGGCTGACGGCTTGCAGATCTTCCAACAGATTCGGTGACAGCGTACTTAGGCGATTGTCCGCCAGATTTAGGTACTTGAGATGTGTTAGTCCGGCAAAAGCTCGATCCGCAATGTACATGATCTGATTGCCTTCCAGGATCAGTTCCTGTAAAAACGAAAAGAACAATTATTAGTTAACAGGATTGTTTTTCTTTAGAAATGTTTGTTTCTTTCATTTAACGTTGAATTGTTCAGAAATGCCTTAAGGTTTTTAACTTCTTGGAGAAAGCATTAATTATTTATAGGTGCAATGTTTAGTGTGGAATAGTAATATTTAGGTACTAAGTTGTAGAAACTAAGTTGTGTGAAGTGTCATAGAATAGACCTGTTTTAAAACCACATTATTTGGCTTTGAACGAACTTATATTATATTTCAAAAAAAGTAAGACCTTATAGGCTAACATTCGCATTAAAATGGTAAAACTTTGACTCTGTTAACTCCTTCCAAAGACGATGAAGGAAAAAAGTTATTTGGTTTTTAAATGGCCATCCTATGATGCCAGACACAAGGCTTCCCCTATGCTGGTTCGAAAGTTTTCTCTATTTTAGATAATTGTTTCTCGTTAATCCGGTAAATTTCAAATTATAATTTCGCCTTTCTATTGTTTATATGTCATGAAGATTTTTTGTCGGATGCTTGATTGGCAAGATTAAATAATGTTCAGTTTTGTGCAGTTTGTCTCTGTACTTTCGTTTTTAAACATTCTGTCTCGATTATTTGGTGAATTTATAATATTGTTGTCTTATTGTTGTTTATTAGTTTGGTATTAAGATCTCTTTCGATGGTCCGTTTTAAAGTATTGTCATATATACTTTAAATACACTTTAAAACAACAAATAAAGCAATTAAAATAATAAATATATTAAATAGATGTAAAGCACTGCTACAATAGTAGTCATAGGTTGGGACAACACAAATATACTAAAAATACTAGATACACGATGGTACATTGAACTTGGGAGGTAGCGCTGTTAGACATTGGGTGGAATTGATAAGAATTTTATAAACTTGTTATATTGATTTGATTAGTACCTATCTGAAATCTCATTAAGTATGTTATTGGTAGGCTTAATATAATTACGAAATCTCAAACCGGGACAAGAATTACCTACTTTTGAAAATAAGTCAACAGCCCTTCCGCGCCGTGTGGTGGATATACCAAAATTATCAACAATTGGGACGTTCCCACAAAAGTTAATTTGAATACCAAATAATGCATATATTTCAACACAAAACACAGTGCACAGCTTACTGTGCACAGATAAGACGTGATGGTGACACTGATTTTGTCACAAGAGATGTGAGATGTTTCAATGTTGATAGATTCCAAACCAAGAAGTCTGGGGAACGCAAATCTAAGACGTGATGGAGACGTTCCCGGTTCGTCAACTTAATGATCTTTAATTTGACGCATGACAGAAAGTTATAGAACAACATTTAGAGAAGTTACATTTTGCTAAAGCTAAACAAAGTAATGATCAGTTGAAACCACACAACATAAATACAATATCGTTATTTAGGGCAAAACTCAGAGCAAAACATTTTGCATTGATGAATAGTACTACAGCATCTAATTACCTATAATTTAGTATATGGTGGAAAGTTATATACCTTATAATTTTTGAAAAAGTTATAAACATGTTATCACAACCAACCAAATATCAACTCCCTCCACTTGGTGTCATACATAATATCGTAATGTGGAGGCTTTTCAGCTTTTAATGTAAACATTTAAAGTATAATCCCAATCAATTACCTACAATTTGGCCTGAGGGAAAAGGATTTAAACAGTTTTTGTAAAAGTTATAAACATTTTTCTGTTGTAAAGATATGTAATTTGTACCACAATACTCAAATAAGTAGACAAAATTACTATGATTTAGGGGCTGTATGCCACAAAGAAAATTTCTCAGCGTAAATGAGTAAATACAACGATTAATTACCTACGAATTTGTCATATGAAGCAAACATATGTAACAATTTTTTTTGTGTTTCCTATACATTTAGTTATGGTAAAAGCTATAACAATTTTTCTGGAGCGTTTTTCGTATATCTGAAAGCTTGCATAGAAAATATATGCAAATTATTGTGATTTAAAGGTTGTTTGCTACAGAACGGGAAATAGTGACTAACTAAATGAGATAGGTAGTCTACATTTTGACGTGTGGAATATCGTCGTTCACTAATTTTTAATACGTTATAAACAATTTTCAGTAATCAACTTTGTATTTCTTTGGCTGTCGATACTTAATATTGTTACAATGGTTGCATTCAGCAGATCAGATCGGTTGGTAACTGTGGAGTAACTGGTTAGTAAAAATCTGCTGAATGCCAAGGTAGGTGAATGGTTGATACCAACATGTTATGGATCAGACGCCATTTTTTGTATCATATAAATTTTATGGTTAGCGGTAGCGGTAGATTGTACCAGTATTGGTTGCAGACCTGTCATTTTACATTTAAAATGGAAGAAAGAGAATTTGTTTTGATAATATCATATATACGGTATGTGAGAGTCGTGAAATCCAAATAAACGGCAAATAAAGCAAAATAACCAAAATAACGCGTAATGCTATGCGAGCAAGGAGGTTATGTTCAGCCACCTATGTTTGGTGCATTATAGCGCCATTCAGCAGATACGACACTGTTCCGGATCGGTATCGTAAATCGGTTGGCATCGGTCCGGTACCGGTAGATTCTGCTGAATGCAACCAATACTAATCGGCTAGTCGCTGTGTTGTCTGTTAGCAACGGAGTTGTTAGCGCTAAATCATCATTATTTTGTTTATCTCTCAATAAGTATCAAAAAGTATTAAAATGAAAGCATTTTTCTTGGCAAAGAACATATGACTTGAGGACTTATTACGTTTCCAAAATTCTGCACTCTTTAATAAATGGTTAAATTTGTGTTTGCAATTAACGAGGTAGTTGCCTATTTTGTGATTGGTATCATTGGTGTTTGAAAGGCAGGTGATTAGAAGGCAGCACAAACATTATGTGTTGCTACGATATCTTTGATTGGTCTCTCATATGATTGGTGGTAAGTGAGTGTTACAAATCTTTCTTTAATCTTACAGTTAGGATAAGAATATTGATATAAGAATTGTTGACTTGTGTTTATTGAGAGCAATAGAAATACTGGCGACAATACTTGTTGGAATCAACTTGACTTATTGACAAACCGAAAATAAAAATGACAAAATGGAGAAAAATGGAAAAACGTCTTTTAGCAACAATAAACGATAGCGAGAATTGTAGATAGTACATGACCAGGAATCAATGAATACGAACCATAGAGTCTTATAGGTAAATAAATATTACAGTAACCAATAAGAATACCTCCATATTCATAAACAATATAAGGCAACATTGGGTGAATTGAGTGAAAACTGACAAAATCTTTAATTCTAGGACAAGAGTTTAATGACTAGATTATCATATAAGTAAATAATATATAATAAATTATAATTAACAATAATTATTACTAATTATCCACTGAAAAGCGATAGAAATTACTACCGCCCTGGCATATTTTGTAAGATCGCTCATCTTTGCATACTTTTTTAAAGACTATTCTTTATTTGACGATTTTTGGTAATTTTTTAAAAATTCTATGGCTTTTTGTGTTGTTGGATGAAACTATTTGAAGAGATGATAGAAAAGGTAATTTAAAACAGGTTTAACCGAAATATTATCCAAAGTATTACGATATATATCCTCAAGTGTCCAGTGAAAATTTACGAAAATTAAGAAAAATATGTGCAATTTTTAGCGATTACTTAAATATTTCAAATGACTAGTACCTTGAAATTGATTTTAATATTAATTCTTAATAGATTATCCCAGAAGATTTCTATGCAAAAAATAACGTAGTCGATGCATTTACACGTTTAATTTCGGTATATTTTCAAAAATGAAACCAATTTATCCAAAACTGTGCCGTTAACTCTGTAATAAAATTCCGTAAATTAATTTCAATTCTAATTTTAAATTAGTTTCGTTATTTGGCATCGATTAAAAACAAATTTTCATCATCCAAAAATGTTTTCATATCATTTTTCAACGCAAAATAGAAAGTAACAAACACAGCTTGGATGTTTTTATTGAACACTGTTGCATATTATTATCAAAAACGCGTTTGAGGAGTCAGTTTCCTGAGAATCCAATTCAATCGTTTTTTGTAGCCCACTTTTTTTACGAGGAATCTATATTATAACTTTAGGCATGACAGTCTATTTTCAACGAATATTAAATAGGTGTGTTACCCGAAATACAGATATTCCTCGTGCCATTTTTTTATTCTTTACAAAATGTAATCCTAAAAAACGACTCCAACCCCCTGAAATCTTTTAATATTCTTTTGTTGACTAAAAAAGTCTCATTATATTATATTACATTTGTCATCATCTTGTCAAGACATCATAACGAGGCAGCCTATATCCATTGTCGAACAAAAAAAAAGCACGAACATAAAGAAATCTCTCGTCCTTACACGTCTCCTTCACGCTCATTATGTTTCCTATTAAAGTCACATAATTTGAGCTTGAATGAAACCCCGCAGCGCGCCGCTCCGCACAAAGTTCAGCCGCTTTTCTCTACGCTGAAACGAACTCAAAGAGCACCAAGGCAAAAAACGCAGCAGTGGAAACGAGAAGAACGAACTGAGGAAAGTCTATAGAGAGTAGGCGGGAAAGCCACGGTGTCTTCCCCAATTCTTCATGTCTTATTATTCCCCTTCTACGCCCTGTTTCCTGGGCAGCGTCAAGCTTAATTTGTCGTACGCGAAGCTGAAGTCTATTTTTATTGGAGCGAGGAGCGACGCTATCCATGGCACCCTTATTAATTTCAGCGTAATTTATGAAACGTCAGGTTCGTTTCCGTTCGATACGACAAATTAACGAGTTTTTAAATGAACAAGTTAATCTGCTGGGGCGTTTTGAATTTCTGATTGAAAATTGTATCTGATGTTTAATCGATAATGTAAAAAAGGGGGTTGCTTTGTTTCCTGTGATGGCATGTCAGTATTTTTGTGAAATTAATCGGTGAATTGTGCTGCACATCGAAAATATACTTTATAATCCATTCCTTGAGGTAGACTTATCTGTGATACAAATAAAATATACTATTTATCTAGAATTTTAATTCCATTACTTACTTATTTATGAACATGGGCCGCAAAATTAGGTTAGAGAAATTGTAGTTGACAGAACATTTCATTGAAGTATCATATAAGTAATTTACTAGGCAGTAAACGAACAATTTTCGGCTCCTTTTGAGCATTTCAGCGAAGAAAGAAATTTAGATTACAATTGTTTTACAACGGAAACAAAATTGTCAGACACTTGAAAATAAGAAAATTGTGAAATCGTATCAGCTATGAGAATCGACGGATCAATGCAAAAAATATCACCTAACTCCTTTTGTATACGGAAAATCCTATAGAACATATTACAACAGTACAGTACAGCGTGTTGATACGTTTTGCATGTCTTGCTAATGACTCACCAATATCGATTTGGAGGTTACTGGCTATAATAGTGGCAACAGCACGATTTTAGAGAAATTTGAGATCATATTGGTATTCCAAATAAGGTAACAGTAATACATATCGTTACGTTGAACGAAGAGAAAGATAAAATAACGCTGGCAGGTACAGATAAGCGTCTTCTTTAATCTTTATTTAATATTATTTATCATTATAAATGATTGTAGTCGACGTAGGCCATGATATCAGATGTAAAGATTTCTAGTTCCCGCTCTATATGCATTATATCTACTTATAAACTGACAACCCACATTTTAGAATATCGTAGAGGTACCTGAAGTTTTATAAGTAAAAGTCTGTAGAGATTGAAACGTCAAAAAATAATAATAGTTATTTGAACTAAATAAATATCGTTCATTATGATATACAAATTGTAAATTTGAACTGAAAACATAAATTGTTTGATACATGGACTAATTTTGTTGTGTTTACACTTGTTGTCTATACTATTATTCCGTACATATCATTTCAGGCTTTCAGGATTTCTTACATGTTGAATCATAAAAAAAAAATCTGATGTGGCCAGGCACATGACTTTATCATACAATATATAAAATTAATAGTTTAGCTGCATGAGAATCTATTCTATTGAGATAAATCGTACGTATTGTCAAATCATCAGCATTTGACACTACCTACACTACGTCATTAGAATAATAGTTATTTATGTCACAAATGCCGAAAGTACGGAATAGCGCGACGAGCGGTGATGCGGCGCGTCACCGAAGGCGGAGTGTCGCCGTCGCATATGAGCGAGTCGGCTATCTAGTTTTTGGCAGGAGCGACATCAACGTTTACTGTGTTGCTTTTTAAGAAATACGTATTTAAAAAAAAAATAAATGATTTTTGTATAGTAAATGCTAGGTTGGTACCACTTTGACGAAACGTCAAGTTTAAAGGTGCGTTCCGATTAGTAGGTAATAGTAGCTAATGGCGGTGGTAGAATCCGAAATTATAGTGTTTCTTACATATCGTGATAATGACACATATTAGTTTGCATGTGCATAAACATGAGTCACTATCAATTTTCTATTGGAAATACTATAACGGCGTCTGCTACCACTGCCATTATCACTAATGAAAACGCACCTTAAAAAGGTAATTCAAATCCTGACACATTTATATTTGTTCATGACACATCCCTACCAACATACTAAAATAAAACTACACTCATCGCTATACTTTATTTATAATTTTCTCAATGTATCGTTTTTGGAATTAGATATAAAGACGGGTTGATATTTCTTATCAACAAACAATCAAATTGGTGATCTTACTTTATTTGAAATTTGTATTTTAAAATTTGCCGCACTACAGCGGCAACGTTCCATAGTAGTTCTCCAACCTCTGATGAGATCAGCTGTTTTCGAATGTGACAACACAAAAAAATATTTGTCAAAATCCTGGCCACTATGTAATTTCATATCAATGCAGATGCGACCGATCTCGATCAAATAGAATTTGCTCTTGAAGCTAAACTATTAATTTTACCAAAAAATTTCATAGGCATAAATTATTCAAAATTTCCTCTACTTTAATTTATTAATGAACTATTTTGTCGAAATTACAGAAATGGCGGCTCATTTCCAAAATCCTTCAAAAAGGCTTAGAATAACCTAAAAAGCTAAACTATTAATTTTACCAAAAAATTTCATAGGCATAAATTATTCAGAATTTCCTTTACTTTAATTTATTATTTAACTATTTTGACGAAATTAGAGAAATAGCGGCTCATTTGCAAAATTCTTGAAAAAGGCGTAGAATAAACTACCAGTTCCTTTGGACCCTTTTTAACCAAAAGCTTTTCAGCTCTAAGTTAGGTCATGAAACTTCTAATTATGAACTTTCGTCCCGATACCTTTAGTAGTTTTTCCGGAATCATAGCCACAAAAATCGTTTACACACACACGCACGCACGCACACACACACACACACACACACACACAGACATTTTTTTGTACCTTGGTCAAAAATGTTCAGGGGACCCAAAAAGACCTATTTCCGCTAAAATCTCAATTTTTTTTTTCGGCATGATTACAATACTTTAGCATACTGCGTATGATAAAGTAAAAACAATCGATTTTCAGGTCGAAAAACTGAATCTTTATTTCACATAGCTAATGATTTGCAAAAAAATGTTTTATTTTAATTTGGTTATGTTTCTTGTTTAAATGAAAAGGGTTTTCAAACAACCTGGTGCCGAAAATAATCTTTTAAAAAACGGGGCTAAGGATACATTGCATGTATAACCATCATCATAAAAACAATCTGAAAATATAGTTCATTTAAGTTGAACTTTATGAATAAAGTTTAAACATGAGTCGTAGGCGAGTGAATAAACATGTGAGCGATTTATATCCGTTATTATGCGAGTCAAATACGATTTTTTATCTGCGACTCATCAATTCTATTTTATATAAAATATTAGAAATGTTGGTATGTATATTGACAATAGCTTTTATATAGTGACAGTTCCTTTAAATAAAGTAGTCATTATTTAAAGGAAAGGTCATTATTATTCAAATCTACTGTTATCATTATCAGTGGAGTGTATCATGCTATGGATTATATACTCATAGATACGTATACATTGTATGCAATGAACTTTTTTATGTGACACAGAGAGACAGACATTAATAGAACAGTTAAAAATCTATACAAGATAGAAGAACTACTTTCCATTCGTTTGTTTTTCTGTTTTATATCGATTCTCATAACATAATTTCTAATGGAATAATTTTCTGTCATGTCATCCATTAACGTGCCATATACAGGCTATCTTAACAGTGCGATCTCGGAATATTGTATATTTTTGAACTGTTTTCTGTCATACAGAACGCAGCGGCGTACATTTTAAACCATTACGTACACTAAACTTTATACTTTTTGATTTATTGGCATTTTTATGGAAAAATAGTAGTCAAAGAAAAACTGTATATCTCAATAACTGTTTTTAATTTTATTTCGCACGCTTAGATTATGCATAAGTTAGAAGCATTCTATTACCGTGATTACCTACCGTATCCAAATTGTGTACAGAGTGGTGATAATCTGCAGCAAAATAAAGCAAACAGTTTTTCCTAAGAAAGTATTTTTTAAATGGAACGGCCTGTATCTAATTCTTTTTTGAATTCCACGCATCGTTCTGCACAAAAAAATACTAGTACACACTAGTGCTAAAATAAACTATTGCAGAGATAACTAGTCTTCTTACAACAAATATCGATTTTTCTATCAATAAGTGCTTCTACACCTACATCAACAAGCTATGTATTTACCTAAAGTACTGCTTTCTCGAATGACTTAATTTTTTACTTTATCATACGCAGTAAGATAAAGTATTGTAATCATGCCGAAAAAAAAAATTGAGATTTTAGCGGAAATAGGTCTTTTTGGGTCCCCTGAACATTTTTGATCAAGGTACAAAAAAATGTCTGTGTGTGTGTGTGTGTGTGTGTGTGTGTGTGCGTGTGTGTGTAAACGATTTTTGTGGAGACGATTCCGGAGAAACTACTAAAGGTATCGGGACGAAAGTTCATATTTAGAAGTTTCATGACCTAACTTAGAGCTGAAAAGCTTTTGGTTCAAGAGGGTCCAAAGAAACTGGTAGTTTATTCTAAGCCTTTTTCAAGGATTTTGCAAATGAGCCGCCATTTCTGTAATTTCGTCAAAATAGTCAAATAATAAATTAAAGTAGAGGAAATTTTGAATATTTTCTGCCTATGACATTTTTTGGTAAAATTAATAGTTTAGCTTTTTAGGTTATTCTAAGCCTTTTTGAAGGATTTTGGAACTGAGCCGCCATTTCTGTAATTTCGACAAAATAGTTAATTAATAAATTAAAGTAGAGGAAATTTTGAATAATTAATGCCTATGAAACTTTTTGGCAAAATTAATAGTTTAGCTTCAAGAGCAAATTCTATTTGATCGAGATCGGTCGCATCTGCATTGATATGAAATTACATAGTAGCCAGGATTTTGACAAATATTTTTTTGTGTTGTCACATTCGAAAACAGCAGATCTCATCAGAGGTTGGAGAACCACTATGGAACGTTGCCGCTGTAGTGCGGCAAATTATAAAATACAAATTTCAAATAAAGTAAGATCACCAATTTGATTGTTTGTTGATAAGAAATATCAACCCGTTTTTATATCTAATTCTAAAAACGATACATTGAGAAAATTATAAATAAAGTATAGCGATAAATGTAGTTTTATTTTAGTATGTTGGTAGGGATGTGTCATGAACAAATCTTAATATGTCAGAATTTGAATTACCTTTTTAAGGTGCGTTTTCATTAGTGATAATGGCAGTGGTAGCAGACGCCGTTATAGTATTTCCAATAGTAAATTGATAGTGACTCATGTTTATGTACAAGCAAACTAATATGTGTCATTATCACGATATGTAAGAAATACTATAATTTGGTATTCTACCACCGCCATTAGCTACCATTACCTACCAATCGGAACGCACCTTTAAACTTGACGTTTCGTCAAAGTGGTACCAACCTAGCATTTACTATACAGAAATCATTTATTTTTTTTAATACGTATTTCTTAAAAAGCAACACAATAAACGTTGATATCGCTCCTGCCAAAAACTAGATAGCCGACTCGCTCATATGCGACGGCGACACTCCGCCTTCGGTGACGCGCCGCTTCACCGCTCGTCGCGCTATTCCGTACTTTCGGCATTTGTGACATAAATAACTATTATTCTAATGACGTAGTGTAGGTAGTGTCAAATGCTGATGCTTTGACAATACCTACGATTTATCTCAATAGAATAGATTCTCATGCAGCTAAACTATTAATTGTATATATTGTATGATAAAGTCATGTGCCTGGCCACATCAGATTTTTTACTTTATCATACGCAGTATAATAAAGTATTGTAATCATGCCGAAAAAAAAAATTTAGATTTTAGCGGAAATGGGTCTTTTTGGGTCCCCTGAACATTTTTGACCAAGGTACAAAAAAAATGTCTCTGTGTGTGTGTGTGTGTGTGTGTGTGTGTGTGTGTGTGTGTGTGTGTGTACCCGTTTTTTGTGGAGACGATTCCGGAGAAACTACTGAAGGTATCGGGACGAAAGTTCATATTTAGAAGTTTTATAACTAAACTTAGAGCTGAAAAGCTTTTGGTTCAAAAGGGTCCAAAGGGACTGGCTATTTACTCTTAGCATTTTTCAATGATTTTGCAATTGAGCCGCCATTTCTGCAATTTTGTCAAAATGCATAAATAATAAATTAAAGTAGAGGAAATTTTGTATAATTTATGTTTATAAAATTTTTTTGGTAAAATTAATAGTTTAGCTGCAGGAGCAAATTCTATTTGATCGAAATCGTGTACCTGCATTAATAGCAGGTAGCCAGGATATTTTGAATCTTTTGACAGTATTCAGAACGTCAGCGGTTGCGAAACGTCAATTCAACACGCAAATGCATGGAGAAAGCGAGAACGCGCACACGTACAGTGCAACAATATTAAAACATCTTGGTGTCAATGTGCATTTCGATTGCGGATAGCCATGTTCTTATGTGTTCGCGAATAAATACAAGAAAGATTGTAAGACGGTATGGTAACATTAAAACTTATTTGGAATATTGAGCATAATTCTTTGTTAACTTTTGTAGTTAGCACTAAAGACGGGGTAAAACCCGAAAATATAGTATGCTAGAAGCCAATATAATATATTAATCATCAGAACCAATAACCTTTTTAGTTTATCATATGTAGTATGACAAGGAGGTTTTGTCTTACCATTTTTGAAAAAGCCGCTATTTCTAGAATTTTGTCGAAATAGTTAAATAATAAATTAATGTAGAGGAAATTCCGAATAATTCATGACTATGAAATTTTTTGGTAAAATAACTATTTTAGCCGCATGAGCAAATTCTATTTCATCGGGATCGCTCGTACTGCATTAAAACACTACTATTAAAACTAGTTAGCCAGGATTTGTCAGATATTGTGATTCTAATGATAGTAGGTAGTGTCAAATGCTGATGTTTTGACATTACATACTGTAAATATAATCAAAATATCTGTCTAGTTCTAGCAGTTTTATTTTAATGCAGACGTGGCCGATCTCGATCAAATAGAATCTCCTGCAGCTAAACTATTAATATATGGTATGATAAAGTCATGTGCCTGGCCACATCAGATTTTTTTAAATAAAATATAACATTTTATCACGTCTGCAATTTAATATTGTAATTTGAATAAAAATTTTACTTATAGCTTGTACGCTGTGAAAAAATGTGCAAAAGAAGTTATTAAGGTACCTGTCAGTGGTATCTGTCAAGTCTACTTGCCAATAAAGCATTTTTATTGCATTCGCCCTAACAATAACCTAACAATATCACCACCACTGACAGATACCTTAATAACTTGTTTAACACATTTTTCATAGCCTACAGGGTATAAGTAAAATTTTATTTCAAATTATAATATTAAATTGCAGATGTGCTAAAATGTTTTATTTTATTTAAAAAAATATGAAATCTTTCGAGAAAACAGTACTTTGGGTAAATATTGCGTAGAAATCAAAAAGGTAATATGATATAGGTTATTCCATTTAAAAAAATAACTTTCTTAGGTAAAACAGTTTGCTATATTTTGTTGCAGATTATGACCAGCCTGTACACAATTTGGATATGCTAGGCAATCATGCCAATAGAACGCATCTTATTTAATAAAAATCAAAGCGTGCGCAATAGAATTTAAAACAGGTATTGAGATGTACTGCTTTTCTTAGACTGCCGTTTTTCCATAAAAATGCTAATAAATCAAAAAGTATTAAGTTTAGGGTAGGTAAAGTTATTTTTCATTGCCTTGGAGTTCTGTATATGGGGCATTCTTTCTGAAGTGTCCCAATCCAAAAATGTAAAGTTTTCGGATATAGTTGAAACTTTGGAGAATTATTGTACTTAATAATAGTAACAAATACCTAAAATATTAGCTCATGAAAAAAAAATATTGAGGAAATTACTAGGGGTTGAAGTTTGGACGTTTTGAGTGACACGGTCATTTTTAGATAAGTGTGACTCCAATAAATCTTTATATATTTTATTTTTTTATTTAGTGCATTTTAAAGCATTTTTCATGAACTTTTTAATGTTCACAAAAAAAATTAAGAAAACAAAATGTATTTCGATTTTTGTCCCATTTGGGTATTTTTAATATTTTTTAAACTAGTTTCATTCGAAAGCTGAGACTTTTTCCTATACAATGAGTAAAGATGAAAGTGGGACAAAAGTGGGTTTGGGAGAAAATTAATAATTAAGCAAACGGAGCACCCGCGTTACTTCAGTAACATCTTATAACATGTACTTCAAGGTAGGTGTGTTTCAAGACGAATAGCCTTTCCTGGTATTTTATGTTTTTTGTATTTTTATTTCGTATTTGTGTTGTTTTTGTTTATTCTTGTTTGTTTTTCAGCTGAAATGGAGCAAGTAAAAGGGGACTTCGATTGTTATATTTGGAGGAATAAATGCATAAATCCTTTTGGAAAACTTGGCCACACATCATCTGATTTACGTGGTATATCACTTAAATGACAAGAACAGTTTCCGTTTCGCCCTGAATCTTCGAAAATTAATAACTAAGTAAACGCAGCACCCGCGCTAAAAACGCCATCGTCAATAATTGCTTCTAGAACTTCGACTCCCGACCTATGATTCCCGTCAACGCAAGCTGTTTTTAGAGGAAACATATTCCATGCAAAATCATTATCTCTATTATGATCAGATTCTTCGATTTCCGACTCATTGTCACAAATGTCCATTTCAGAAGGAAGGCTATAATTAGACAGAGCTGTATCAAGAACAGAAGAATTTGACTCTGCATCAAATTATCTGTCTTTAATGTATAAAGTTCTTTTCTACATTTAAAAGAAATTTTCGAAGACTTTGATATAGATAGAAACTGTTCTTGTAGTTTAAGTGATATACCACGTAAATCAAATGATATGTGACCAAGTTTTCTAAAACTATTTATCCATTTATTCCAACAAATATGAAAATCGAATTCCCCTTTTACTTGCTCCATCCATTTAAGACAGAAAAACAAACAAGAAGAATCAAAAACAACACAAATACGATATAAAAAAAATCCAGAAAAAGAAATTCGACTTGAAACAGACCTACCTCGCCCTGCTTTCAGAGTGAAGGTTTTTCTGTGGTTTTCCTTTACTCCTCGGCGAATGCTGAAAGCCAAACAACTTAAGACGTGCTACAGACGCGGGCCATAATAATGATAATTCGGGCCTGCCGATGCCCCAGTAGTGGCGAAAGCTGTTGGGGGATGTTGAGCCGTGGATTATTATTATTATTAAATGTTACTGAAGTAGACAAATGGGTGACCTACGCACCACGGACTGGACGCTGGCGTTGGCCTAAGAAGCGCGGGTGCTCCGTTTGCGTAGTTATTAATTTTCTCCCAAACCCATCTTTACTCATTGTATAGAAAAAAAACTCTGCTTTCGAATGAAACTATTTTAAAAAATATTAAAAATACCTAAATGGGACAAAAATCGAAATTCAAAATTACTTGTTGAAAAACGTGTTAGATTTTTGTTTTTTTTAATTTTTTTTTGTGAACATTAAAAAGTTCATGAAAAATGCTTTAAAATGCACTAAATAAAAATAAAATATATAAAGATTTATTGGAGTTACACTAATCTAAAAATGACCGTGTCACTCAAAACGACCAAACTTCAACCCCTAGTAATTTCCTGAATATTTTTTTTGGTATTTGTTACTGTTATTAAGTACAATAATTCTCCAAAGTTTCAACTATATCCGATTACATTTTTGGATTGGGACACTTCAGAAAGAATGCGCCATATATGAGTGAAATCAGTTTTAAAATATCTTCATTAACAGAGGTACAATCTTCCGAGACTGTTGCGACACCCTGTATGTTATTTTAGACCAGGCAACAGTGATTCTTGTGTGACAAAAATACTAGCAGGAAGCCGTCGGTCCCAAGTGACCTGGAACAGTCCGTAGATGTATTGTGATATGTTTCCTACTCACAAATATCATTTCTTAATTTGTTATAAACAAAAAACCTCAAAAAAACGTGTGTTTTTTCGTTTTTCGCCTGTAAAAACTGAATCGATGGAGGAACCTTGTTGCTGTCAACAGACCAATTGTAGAGAATGAAAAGACGAAAAAAATAAACCTTACACGGACTTGATCGCATTAAAACTAACGGAGGAAATTCGGGAAAACCGGAAAAATCCGCGTTTTTTTCAAAATTTCAGAACTCCGCGATTTTTAAAGTAGTAGCGGAGGCTTTTCGCGACAAAGTAGTGATTGATGGGTACTTTGAGTGTGCACAACCCAGGCGTTGTCCGATGATCACTTTTTGCACTATTGCGATTTGATTGTTTTTTATGCAATATGGTTCGGCGAACCTGGATGCGTCGGAGGTGGTCCGATTTTAATTTTTTTAACATATTTCGAAAGTGGAAATATTGTCCTACAAAACGTGTATTCTGATTTTTCGTTAAAATGTTGCGAAATAGGCAAAAATGCTTTCAAATAAGATCGTAAACTGCACCGCGCTCCAAAACGGTCGAGTAGTGGGGGTAGGAGGCAGACGCGGGGAAGCGCGTATCTATAGTAATCTCAGCGCGTTGCGCGTTTCCCCGAGTCGGCCGCCTACCCCACTACTCGACCGTTTTGGAGCGCGGTGCAGTTTTCGGTCCTATTTGAAAGCATTTTTCGCCTATTTTGCAACTTTTTAACGTAAAATCAAAATAGACGTTTTGTAGCACAATACTTCTACTTTCGAAATACGTTAATAAAATTAAAATCGGACCACCACCGACGCATCCAGGGTCGTCGAACCATATTGCATAAAAATATTTAAATCGCAATTACGCAAAAACTATTCATCGGACAACGCCTGGGTTGTCCACACTCAAAGCACCTACCAATCGCTACTTTCACGCGCAAAGCCTCCGCTGCAGCTTTGAAAATGGCGTAGTTATGAATTTTTTACAAAACGCAGATTTTTTCAGGTTTTTCCGAATTTCCTCCGTTAATAATAACTCAATCGAGTCCGTGCAGGGTTTATTTTTTTCGTCTTTTCATTCTCTACAATTGGTCTGTTCACAGCAACAAGATTCCTCCATCGGTTCAACTTTTACAGGCGAAAAACGAAAAAGCACACGTTTTTTTCAGGTTTTTTGTTTATAACAAATTAAGAAATGATATTTGTGAGTAGGAAACATATCACAATTCATCTACGGACTGTTCCACGTGACTTGGGACCGTCGGCTTCCTGCTAGTATTTTTGTCACGAACTCAGTCATTTTCTGCTCTATTGCCTGGTCTATTTCTGTATTAAAAAATTAAAAGAAAACACCGACTCAAGTAATTTTGAAATAACAATACAAAAATGATAGAATCTCTTTATAAAGTATTGTTGAGTTGTCATAAATGAAACTCCAACGTACATCGTTAATTAAACGGTAGATATTTCTATCACGGTAACGAGAAATTCTGGAAAAACATTATCCGCAAATTGGTTTTCCATTCACCCGGTGCAGTTCATTAATAGGGGTTGCCTGGTCTAATGAACCCTTGACGCACCTCGTTCCCCTTTCCAACTTTATCGAAAATGTTTCGAGATAGGTCGCCGAGTGCCGGTTCATTTACCGCTTCGTAGAATTTCCAAAGAAGTTCGCCAACTCTGAATAAGACCGATAATGGCATACCACTTGTTATAACTGTCTAGCGTTCGGTCCATCCCTATTCACCGATTATTATACTATTAATTAACTAGAGTGGGAGTCGATAGCAGATCGAAGAATGTACCATTTAAGTGGATAGAACGGAAAATGGAACAATCCGAGTGCGGACGGTTAAAAGAGTAGAACAATGTTTTGTTCTGAATTATATCGGCTAATTGGGTCCGACTGGGCCAATTACTGGGATTAAATTATAGCAACCCGCTCCTGGAAGTTTGCAGGGTGAATTATTTGCCCGTTTCTTCGTTATCTGTAGTTTAAAGTGAAGAAAAAGAATGTCTTCCCATTCTTCTTCTCAGTTAGTTGTTCTCGGAAGCAAGGATTTTCTTTTTAGTTTTGTTAGTTACAACTCAAACCCAGATCGATGGTTGTATACGCCTTTTTACGAGTACCTACGGTCATGTAAACGGCAAAATAAAAAAAAAATATTTGAGTAGAGAACTTATACAGGGTTAGTTAAAATTTTCGGCACAGCTAAATAATTCTTTAACAGTAAAAAAAAAATAAACAAATTTTGTTAGGTTTTAAACAAGCAATCGTCTTATTCTGTAGATTTCGTAACCTTCCTTCTTTTAAATGGCACGCCATATATTTTTATAAATTTTAGTGGTCATTTTAATATGGAAACTCGGAAAACTTTTGTTTTATAATGGAACACTCTGTATATTGAACATTTTTCAATTCTAAGAGTTTTTTGTAGGAATTATTTTTTTAAGAAGTACGTCATATTTGAGTTCTAAGGAATTAATCGATAATTAGCGGATAAAAAATAAAAAAAAAATCAAGCAAAAATCCCAAACAATGAACTATGGATGTGTGAGAAAAAAATCTTATTTTTAAATTCAGGAGTTTTGATTAATTGCTTATAAATAAAAATCGTGCATTATTTATTTTAAAAAACATTTCTGCAAAACTTTCTGAGAATTAATCGTAGAATTAATAACATGTAGAAATATAAACGCTGTTCTATCAGAAAACGGAAAGATTATCAAATTTCCAGAATGAATTGGAAATATATTTAAACGATAGCTTGTTTAAACCCAAAAAGTTAGGTTTGTTAGAACAATTTTTTCCACACTTGGAGAATTATTTAGATATTCCGGTAATTTTGTCTAATTTTTACAAAAGAGTTTTAGAATTGATCTAGGAATTCTTGGAAATAATTTTAAAATATACCAGGTGATATATTTGGGGAAGGTACAATTACCAATTTTTCAGAGTAAAATGAACACTTTGTATAATAATAATATATTTAAAAGGTAGCTTAATTAAAGCAAAACAATTTTTATTTGAAAAATTTGTTGAAATTGTTCACGGTTAAAGAATTATTTAGGTGTCCCGGTAATTTTGACAAACCCTATATATTACAGGCATTGCTCTAATATACTAATGTGTTTGAAAAAGATGATAAAAAATGTGGTTCTTGGACTGTATAGAACTTTAAAGCCTTTATTTTTCTCCATGTTCTTAAATTATTTGCACTATTTTAGTGCAGGAGTACTAATATAGTCCCATTCTCTGTTCCTTATAGTTTTTGAGCTACTTTTATTTGTCTATAAAGAACAGCATCTTATGAAGCATTTTATTTCTAAACTAGTTCTATCAATTGTTTCTATCAATTTCAAGAAACGCACAACTAGCTTGAATACAGCGTGTTCGTGATATTTTACTACATATATCAAACAATCTCCTAAACAATCTCCTCTTCTGAGAGGTGCAAATAGCTAAAACAACAGTTTATAACGTATTTAACAAATAAATGAAATGAGTGAATGTGTACTGACAGTATAATACAGTGGAATTTGTGATGCAAGCCTAGAAAATGATTAGAAATATAGGAAACAGGTGCTATGAATAAAAATGAGTATGCTGAATATATTGACGTAAATGATTCGGTTCATAGCAACAAAAATCTGGTGCAGATGCTCAATGTCAGGCATCAATAAATTGAGCTAATATGAGATTCTCATTATTAGTAATATCACCCGAAGTTTCTTTGTTTTCAGTTTTCAGATCAGCTCCATTTTTGGAAAGGAGCTTTGATGACAAAAATGGGTATAAAATGTATCGGTGTTAAACGGATAACCGCATGAAAAAAAAATGACCATTGTTTGAGAAACCAGGCAGAAAAGTAATAAAATACAATTTTTTGTAACAATTTGGTAACAAAAATTGGCGATAGACATCTTTTAGTGCTCAGAATGTCCTGCTGATTGAAATAATAACACATGGACTTTTAAAATTTTAATAATGACGTCTTTTCCGGAAAAACCGGAAATTATGCTAATCTCACGAGTATTCCAAAAATGTAATTTTTCGTCTATTAGCATTCAAAATTTCATTCGTCCAGCGTTCTAAGTAAATAATAAAAAGCGAGCGCACCTATGGCGTGAGTCACCCGGTATAAATAACCTCATAAAATGAAAATTTGGCGATAGTATACCTATAAAATTAGTGCCACTACTAATATAGTCCCATTCTCTGTTCCTTATAGTTTTTGAGCTACTTTTATTTGTCTATAAAGAACAGCATCTTATGAAGCATTTTATTTCTAAACTAGTTCTATCAATTGTTTCTATCAATTTCAAGAAACGCACAACTAGCTTGAATACAGCGTGTTCGTGATATTTTACTACATATATCAAACAATCTCCTAGCATTTTCTGAGAGGTGCAAATAGCTAAAACAACAGTTTATAACGTATTTAACAAATAAATGAAATGAGTGAATGTGTACTGACAGTATAATACAGTGGAATTTGTGATGCAAGCCTAGAAAATGATTAGAAATATAGGAAACAGGTGCTATGAATAAAAATGAGTATGCTGAATATATTGACGTAAATGATTCGGTTCATAGCAACAAAAATCTGGTGCAGATGCTCAATGTCAGGCATCAATAAATTGAGCTAATATGAGATTCTCATTATTAGTAATATCACCCGAAGTTTCTTTGTTTTATTAATAATAGAATTTTAAAATAAAAAAAAGTGCCAAAAAAAATTATAATGACCTACCTTCTTGCAAAAAAAAGTTTATATCATAGTATTTGAAAAAAAATATGCGTTTAACCCTTAACTACACGCGCCCTAAAATGTAACATAACTACACGCATGGTGTATTTTATATCATAATTGGGCGGAGTCTGGGATGAGCAACAAATAGCAGCTGATGCAGTGAAAATGGTGTACTTTATACTCCAGCGCGTGTAGTTAAAGGTTAAAAGTATTAAAAATAGGTCTTTTCGAGTATTTTTCTGCTGAATACATCAGAAGTAAGTTGATATAAGTATAGGCAAGCATGGTTAAAGTAAGTTTTAAGAAATATTTAAATTCAAGGGTACCGTAAGGGAAAAATGTTGAGAAACGGTTACAGGTAAACATATCAGTGCCTTTTCTTTCTGTTTATAACAATACAGTAAAAATGAATTAATTACCTTAGTGTCTCCGAGCACTTCTCTGAGAAGTTCTTCAAAAATTGCGGATATCTTCGTTGACACACGGCACCACATAGTATTCTCACAGAATGCTATCAAAACTAGGTAAATGAATAGCAATTTACCTTGTGTAAGGTAACCTGGGGTCATAGGCGGTTCTTTGATAACCAGCAAGCTAGTGACTCTTTCCCCTGTTCTGCCAACCCGACGAAGGCAAGACGGCTAGTACTATGCGTACCTCTATCCCTTCGTCGCCCATGAAGTGCGGGTTTTGTAAGCCCGTCCTACGCAACATGCCCTAGGATGGAGAGCAACTCGCATATCCGTGTAGGAAGAAGTCGACCGTCCCTTTTAACCGCCGAAGACGGGACCAGTACGAATTGAATGCAATATTTTGAGAACACCAGTGAAAATACTATGATTATGGACAGTTTATAACGAAGTATTCCGGAAAATTATGAACGGTTTCACTACACGATAGTTCACGTCACGCACAAACGAATACCGATAGCGTATGCTAGTGAAAAATAGCAATAATTACCGGTAAATTTAAAATCACAAGCGCACCGATTGAAAACGTATCAGAACTGCAGTACGCTGTGAGCTGAAGCGATGCGGTTGGTGGGAAAACTACGCGTCTTGACTTGGTGTTTTCGGCTAGACGCCCGACCACTTTTTTGGTGGAGTCGACCTGCCCGGGCATTGAGCGATGCATGCCATATGGAACCGTATTTGCCTGCGCGTACTGCGTATGATATTTTTAAATTCTCTAAACTGTTGAATAATATTTCTGGATTGTAAATTAATTTTACAAATCATGTACCGTTATTACTATGGTTATAAATAGGTAATTACTGCGTCGTAATTACAGGGATGTTAAATTACGGTAATTATTTGTTTCCGTAAATTACTGTTAATACTAAAATTATTAATTTCCAGTATTAAATTACCACGTAAATTAAGAGGGGAGTCCAACAGCTGATCAACAGCGGCTTGGCTGTTTTTGATAAGTGGGGAAAAATCAGTCGAGAATTGGTCTTTGAGCGGGTATGTCGATGTTTTCGCTAAAGCTAGTTTGAAACAAGATAGGCTACGCCGACGTGCGGTCAACATTATACGATCTAACATCTTTCACGCTGTTTCAATTTATTTTTGCACACGTAATCAGGCTGGGCCATATAGTGATATTTACAGTTCTTACCAACATAACATGGTAACTCTAAAAATTACTGTGATAAATTGTTGACATAACCTATGTTGAGAATTTGAGATATTTCTCATATATTTATGCAACTTCAACATTTGTCTACGGTTTATGAAGAAAAATCTGCAAAAAGTCTCGTACTATGAATATGTAGAATATTTAAACGTGTAAGGTTATGTGCCCATATACCTAAAATACTGAAGATTGTGTGCGTGAAGAAATACGTGTGTTCTATCGTAACACCCGTACTAATACTTTTGGTCACAGATTACTTTCTCTTGGTACGATAGATTATGCACTCATTTCTCAGCTGATAATACACTTATGCCTAGCTAATGAAAAACTTACAAGTATATATCGACCCATGCAACGAAGCCTATAGTAACGTCGATATATATCTTACACATACGTACATATATCAACAGCACTGGGATCAGATAACTAATAACGTTTAAGAAAATAAAAAAAACACTTAAGTTATTCTTTATTTACCAATTTGTAATTCATATATTATTTATAAAACACAATATATTAATATTATATTATAATGTCAACAGAAAATCACAAAAATGTTGATCCTCGCTATCATTAGTCATTATTTATAAAACACAATTAGATAACTTAGGCTTTATAATTCTATATAGCTTTATTAATATTATATTATAATGTCAACAGAAAATCACAAAAATGTTGGTCCTCGCTATCATTAGTCACGCATATGGGTCGTTATGCTTGTTCAGTTCTTCGGGGGTAATTTCAATAGAATCTGCGGTTTGCTGTCTTGAACATAAATTCTGCACACACTTTGCACTTGAGAAGAAAAACATCTGGACTCAGTGGTTGACAAGTCGACTATGTCCTATTATACAACATGTCTCATATCATAATATAGATGTCTTCCAGTATTATTACCAAAGAATTTGATGAAAAATCGGTAATCTTCAGCATACCTCGGTGATTTTATTGTTAGTTCATGGAAATTATGAAAATTAGTGATCACATCTCTTGTCTAGAAATCCTTTTCGTTCAACAAAATAGTACGTCAGGATTTTTCCTGATTCACCGTAATGTAATTGGAATCCAATTACAAAACCCGTAATGAGCTTCTACATTATACTATACTTGGAGCTTGAATTCTATGGTAGTAGAATGGATAAAACAGCACTGTTTATATCTATTTTCTGCTAGTTAACCTAAAAATTGGAGTTTTTAATAAAATAATAAGTAGTATGTATACTTCTTTAGGCACAAACCTGATTGATGTCTGATATAATAGTAGAATTTTTATATAATCTCCTAATTTCGATTGGAAAACTTCTTTGTGCGGTGTTGTTTATATCTAATTTGTAGGTTATAACATTTTCTAGGTTAGAGCTCTCGAGTCTCGAAATATGTCCAATAAATATAAATGTGAATTTATCGAGTTATTTTTTTGTGGTATATGGTAGATAGAGATAGGCACATTACTATCCTCGTCTAATGACGTCTAGTTCTCGAGAATACCGTAGATGGCCACACTGTCTAGACTCGAATATGGATGGAAAAATTGGTAAAATACGACGCCGATTCATGAAAAGTGTGCCTTTATTTCTTTTCATTTATTTGATTTTTTTCAAAATATACATTGACGTAAAGTGGAACTACCGCGGCAAATCGCAAAAATACATAATTGAAATGTTATATCTGAAATCAGGATATTACCTGTCCTCCAATTAGACGTCTATCTTTGACCAGCAATTGTTTAAAATTGGGCATGGGTATAATAAATATGGAGGTTTGGCGCACTAGAATGGTTCATTCAGATTGTTGTCATCTTATAAGATGTTATCATTATTTAATAATTAACCCACAAAATCATTGAACAGTTTAAATAATTGGACCAATAGGGGACCACCAGAACAGTCCTGAAGTTAGGCTGAACCATCCTCTTAAAATTAAAAATTGTAATTGCGATACCTAGCTTAAATTACCGGATAATCAAAAATTCAAAATGGCAAGTAAATTAAAGCGGCGTTAAACCGATCACTGTAAGTTATGATTGCTACTTGTGACAATAAAAATGTTTTGTAAATAAAAGTCATTATTTCGTAGATAACTAGCTATCTCTAGGGATGTTAAATTTCTATAATTATTTTGGAGGTAAATTACCGCTGAAATTAAAATAGTTAGTACTTTCAAATTTTAAATTACCACGAAATAAAAATTCAAAATGGTAAAAATATTTTCTTAAATTACCGGGTAATTCAAAATGATAATTCACCGATGACAGTAAGGTAAATGCCGCAAATTCACACAGGTTAAGGAATTCTTGTTACATATGTAAATGTAAAGGTGATAATGACAATGTAATATAGGAAACAATGTAACATATGTTTTTTCCTGACAGCAATAAAGCCTGTAAAGTATTACTTCTAACCATTTACACAATTACGTCACAAATGTCTGATTTAAGGACGTGCTATATTTATTTGTACCTAGTTTGTAAATAATAGTGATTAAAAGAGTAATACACCGTATTATTATGAATATATAAAGCATTTTTAGTCAGTCTAACTTTTAGGTTATATTCTGACCGTTAGAACATTGGTAGAATAAGAATCGATTGTGGGTCGATAAGTGTAATGTCAAATCAAAAAACCGGATGTCCTAAAATAATGTTCAATGTTGTAGATTTCTTATTTTATTAAACTAAACAGAAATATGTCGATATTTTGGACAGTGTCTGAATTTGGGACGTTTACCTTAAGATATATCAATGGGGAATAACTTCAAAAGTTACTATTTTGTAGATAACCAGCAATCACTGACGTTTTTCCAGATTTAATAGTAGTAATTCATTATTCATTATAATAAGCCTACAATAATAATAATATTATTTATACCACCAATTTATAAAAGAACGGTCTAACAGCATAATTATAGTATAAAATACTTTATTAATTCATTACCGACTCACAAAACAACTACGATTGATTTCAGAAACAATGATTTTTTTATCCTGGTCACAAGAACATTTCTTTCTAAATCGTGAATCGATGGTAGATTTAAAAGGTTCTTGATTTAAAAGTTTGTGTTATAGACTCAGCTCAGACTCTATAGCCGTCTTTCGACTCTATTTATTCAATAAAAAAGATCAGCTCAATTTTTGGAGAGGAGCTTTGATGACAAAAATGGGTATAAAAATGTATCGGTGTTAAACGGATATCCGCATGAAAAAAAAATGACCATTGTTTGAGAAACCAGGCAGAAAAGTAATAAAATACAATTAGCAAAATATTAATATTTGGTATCATTGTAATCGAAGTAATATTTTTTATCGAAAAATCACGGTGTATCCCTGATTTTCACTATTTCATAGCCGTCTAGATTAATAAAGAAAAAACTATTTTTTCAGTGCTTTGGTAACAAAAATTGGCGATAGACATGTTTTAGTGCTCGGAATGTCCTGCTGATTGAAATAATAACACATGATCTTTTAAAATTTTAATAATGACGTCTTTTCCGGAAAAACCGGAAATTATGCTAATCTCACGAGTATTCAAAAAATGTAATTTTTCGTCTATTAGCATTCAAAATTTCATTCGTCCAGCGTTCTAAGTAAATAATAAAAAGCGAGCGCACCTATGGCGTGAGTCACCCGGTATAAATAACCTCATAAAATGAAAATTTGGCGACAGTATACCTATAAAATTAGTGCCACCTACAATCGAATACACGAGTCTTACTATCATGGAAAACCAGGAGGAAAACGTAATATTGAAAGAAGATTGTTACGCGAATCTGTAAGACTGCAATAATATGAAAGAAGAAGAGAACAGCATGGAAATTTTACAAGTAGATTAGCGAATTAAAAATTGCGAATATTAATATTTCTACCGATACAAATAGTCTTGGTAAAGATATCAGGGCCAACTATAACGCCCAACTGAATCTAAAGATATAAAAAAAAAGACTAAAAACTCGAAGGAACATGATTTTTAATGGAAGAAACATGAAAAGGCCTGAAAAGAGTGCCAGTTTGCTGCTAGAAGTGGCCAAAAAGTGGCGAATTTGGCCAAACCATAAAATTAAAATACTTCAATACAACCGTTTATCGCGTTCGCATCCATAAAACTGTCAAATTTGTTTGTAAGCAATAATGGTTGCTTTAGCTAAGGCAGTCAAAACTTGTAATTAGCTTAACCCCCTTTATATAACATTAGTTGACGAGCAGTCTGTGACGTCAGACTATACGTAGTCTTTCTATACGCATTTCGTCTAAAATTTGAAATTTTCACTCAAAAGTGGCGAAATAATCTAAAGATGTTGGGCTACAAGTGTATTAAAATTGGTTCTAAATGCATTTTGTCATACGTGTAAAATTAATCATAAAAACTTTTTGATATTCTACTTGTACAATGGCCAATGTTAAAAGAAAAACGAACAGCATTTTGTTCTATGACATGTTTTGTGGTGTTATTATCGGATGTTTTGAATTAGGTGAATTAGAATGAAGTAAGGTAAACGTCCCAAATTCAGACACTGTCCTAAATTCCGACATATGTCTGTTTAGTTGGATAAAATAACAAATCTACAACAGTGAACTTAATTTTAGAACATCTGGTTTCTTGATTTGACATTACACTTATCAACCCACAATCGTTTCTTATTCTACCAATAACGGTGAGAATATAACCTAAAAGATTGAATGATCTATTTAGGCTGACTAAAAATGCTTAAAAAGACTTTGGCATTAATACATTACTTTTGGAGATAACAGTTGAACTCATACCATGTCCATTTCAAAACATCAATATTCTGGCCTTAAACACCAAAATAAAGTAAAAAGAAACTGTTCTTCTGTAACATTAATTATTACTAATACTTACAGAGAATATTTGTTAATAAAAATGAAGAAAGCACAAAAGAAACCGAAAAAGGAACAGAATAAAAAGCTGCACCATGAAAACACTAAAAATTCCAGATGTAAGAAATATTAAAATACAGATGAACGCGACAGGGCAGACTGAAGAAGACTGTAGACTTATTTTATATTGTGTTTCATTAAAAATTGCAAAACAAATTTTTAACTTAATATTTAATTTAAAACATTCTACCAAAAGAGAATTTCACCGAAATCATAATTTATACGAAAGCCGCAAGACAGTTTAAACACAAACGAACCACGCCTTTCGTCCAAAGTACACCATTAAACAACAGATCCTCGCCATATGCTCACTTCTTGGTAACTGCTGATCTTAAAGGCTTAAAGTAACTCGAGTACAGGCCTTTTAGCGACTCTCGCCCGCGGCGTAAAATATTATTCGCAACAAGTATGCGAATTATACACGCCGAAAATCAAGACGCCGCCGCTTAAACGTTGGCAATATTCCCGTGATGGGTCCCTTTAATTAATTAGTGTTATTGTTCCGAGAAGGGTGCTGTGCGAGGAGCTCGTTACTAAGGGAGCGACGCGTAGGCTTCTTATTCAAAGGCGTAGGCGAGTTTCAGAGAGAATTTCTGATTTTCCTCTTTGGGCGTAACGTTTTGCCGTATGAAACGCTTACGAAATAACAAGAAGAAAACAAATACCTAAGATTGTTTGGGCGGTTCATGGAGTTGAGATATGTCGCTTTCTCGTATACGTCAATTTGAATAATTGAATGGAGAATCTCTGATATTATTTTGTTAGAGTTTCTCCCGAATGTGGGTTTTGATGTTTATTCAGCGATTGTGTACTCGGGGTTCGGGGTTATAAAATATTTTACAACGAAACGAGTGGATGGATGTAAGTCCTGTCATATTATAACTAAAAATGGCTTTGCTTGATTATTTTTTTGTATAGAATTGTAAAAAATACTTCATATTTCCTAACCGATTCCATTCAGTTTGTTACTGAAATAACTTTATCGGAAACAGTTTACAGAATAACAAACTTATCAATGACACGTGAATATTAAATTTTGTCACTAATTACTTTGTTTTAAAATCCATATGCTCTTGAATTTATTCTTTTGAATTAAAACATTCAAAATATATCTTTCACACAAAAAATATTTGCTTCACTGTATACAATGCATTATTTGTAAATAATTTTGAAATCGAACAAATATGAATAATTTAGTAGTAGAACAATTTAGTGGTAAAATATTATCCATATACATAGGCTGGCCATAATTATGAAACTTAAAAAAAATAAATTGTGTGTCCTTTTTTCTGCTTCTCAAGTATTTTCTTATGTATTTCGTCTTTTATATAATCGGAACATCAGATATACCTACCAAAATTATCAACAATTGGGACGTTCCCACAAAAGTAAATTTCAATTATTTTTTAAAAACGCTGCATAATTAAAGCACTGGAATCTTTACACCTAAAACATTGACGTTTGTTCTTTTTTATAAATACTCACATTTGTTAGACTTTTAAGTTGTGTATGGTAACAATCATAGAATGTATTTACAAAATGTTCCGAAATCGACTACCAAAGGATTTAACCCCCATTAATGATATTCAATTTGACGCATGTCATAAAATTATAGAACAACATTTAGAAAAGTTATAACATTTTGCTAAAGCAGAACAAAGCAATGTTCAGTTAAGGCCACACAACATGAGTACAATATCGTTATTTAGGGGTTCTTCACCTCAGAGCAAAACATTTTGCATTTATGATTAGGACTACCGCATCTAATTACTTATAATTTAGTATATGGTGGAAAGTTATATAATAATTTTTGAAAAAGTTATAAACATGTTGTTATCGCATCCTACCAAAATATCAATTCCCTCCACTTGGTGTCATACATAATATCGTAATGTGATGGCTTTTCAGCTTTTAATGTAATCATTTAAAGTATAATCCCAATCGATTACCTACAATTTGGCGTAAGAAAAAAGGATTTAAACAGTTTTTGTAAAAGTTATAAACATTTTTATGTTGTAAAGGTATGTAATTTGTACCGAAATACTCAAATAAGTAGTAGACAATATTACTGTGATTTAGGGATTGTATGCCACAAAGAAATTTTCTCAGCGTAAAACCAAGAGTAAATACAACGATTAATTACCTACGAATTTGTCATATGAAGCAAACATACGTAAAAATTTTTTTTCCAATTCCTATACATGTAATTTTTGTGAAAGTTATAACAATTTTCTGTAGCGTTTTTCGTAGTATATCTGAAAGCTTGCATAGAAAGTATATTCAAATTATTGTGATTTAAAGGTTGTTTGCTACAGAACGGGAAATAATGACAAACTAATTGAGATAGGTAGTCTACAATTTGACGTATGGAATAACGTCTACAGTAATTTTTAAAACCTCAGCATCAACAGTTTTCAGCAATCAACTTTGTGTTTCTTTGGCTGTAGATACTTAACATTGTTACAATACTAATCGGCTAGTCGCTCTGTTGCCTGTTAGCAACGGAGTAGTTACCCCTAAATCATCATTATTTTGTTTATCTCTCAGTAAGTATCAAATAGTAGTAAAATGAAAGCAGTTTTTGTCAAAGAACATATGACTTGAGGACTTTTTAGATTTCCAAAATTCTGCAATTGCAAGTTTCAAAGCAAGATGTGTTCTACCGATCAAAAATAATACCTGATTCACTAGTTTGACAGTAATCAATCAATCTTTTGATCTGAGTGATTTGTTACTGATACAATTTCCAGTAAAGAATTTTCCGG